>CM028137.1:887500000-888012500 GCA_016271365.2 Neoceratodus forsteri | reverse complement strand
ACAATAGTATTATAAGCAAGTGTTTTATAGCAAACTCATCAGAACAGCTAATATTTTTCAAGTCAAACTACCTCTTGCTGGGAGCTGCAATACTGAACATAGGATTTGCAAGAAAGCTAGTTGTGCTCACAACAGAGGGAGGTGAACCTTACAATTGTCTTTGGTTTGTAGCAGATATTCTGCAGGTGGAGGCTACTTCTAACTGAAAGGTGAAATAAGGAACTTAGAATTATCAGGAAAAGACAGTCTTGTTACAATTCTTTAGATTTTCAGTGCAGGAAGAGTTTAATGCACAGCTGACTTATTTTGGGGCTGACTGCTTTCAGAGCACAAACCACCAGGCTGTTTTGGGGCTGGGGAGGTTTACCTGTGTCTGACTTGATGTCTGGATTTTCTCTGTTTGATTAGCAGGATTTCTCTGTCAAATTGTTGTGTATGGTATCTTGCTGACAGGAAGGCACTCATCGCCAGCGGTGGGTCAGAGCTCTTAGCTGATTGTTTTGTGAGGGCACAGTTTAGGCCCAACCTCTTCCACCCCTCACCCACCCACCCCTGGAAATAGTTCCTTTATACCTGGGGTTCTGACATCATTTCCTCAAGAGTGCAAGGTGCATATCAATGTCATATCTCTCTCGCACACAGCACTGAAAATATAAGCATACACATTGTACAATATATATATTTCTATATAACAAACCAATCACACACACAAAACAAAAAAAAAAAAAATACATAATCATGTGGGGAGTAGTGCAATGTAATGGCTGTGGGCAGCAGTCTTCCGGTAGTCTTTCTGGAGACTGAGATGCTGCCCTATTTGCAGACAACTCTCTGCCCTGAGGGAGGAATTTGCCCGTCTTCAGGCCACACTGGACAGCAGTAAGGGAACCTTCCCCCAGGCCAGACTGGATGGTAGGAAGGGAACCTCCCCCATCTAGGGAGCACCAGAGCCACCACCACTACCTCAGAGGTTGCAAAGAAAGCACAGCAGTTGGAGGTGAGCTCAGGGAGGGTGAGGATCGTGGAACAGAGGCACACCCAGTCAGTTGTTCCACTCCACAATCCATACACCATTTTGGGGAGCACAGCTCCCCTATGGATGCACCCACAGAGGAGATTAAGGAGGCTGAGGACACCTGTCACAAGGGAGGCCCACAGGAAGGAGGCAGAGGACACCACAAGGAAAGGAAGCAGCTCCTGGTGGGGGACTCAATTATTAGGGGGATAGAACTGGGGGGAGCAGGGAAAACTGAAGTAAGGTGCCTGCCTGGTACCGTGGCTTGGAGGGACAGGAAGCGCATCCTCAGGATCACGAGAACAGCTGCATGGGAGTCTGAGCTGGACGTCATTGTCCACCTAAGGACAAATGACTTGGCTCAACATGAGATTAGAGCAGTGCAGAAGGACATTGTAGAACTGGGGAGGCGCCTAAGACAAGTAGCACACACAGTATCCTTCTCAGAGGTGCTGCCTGTCAATGGCATGAGTGAGGCAAGGGTACTTTGCACCATGCAATTTAATGAATGGTTGAAAAAATGGTGTGGAGCACAGGGGTTTGGCTTCACTGGGGACTGGGGTTCCACCTGGAGGGACACCAGCCTATACTGGCAGGATGGTCTGCATCTGTCCAGGAAGGGAACAAGTCTTTTGAGCAATCGGTTTAAATGCTTCATTGGCAAGCTTTTAAACTAGTCAAGGGGGAGGCACTGATAAGCAGCAGGAAAATCCCAGCCTCTCCCTACAAAACAGGGTACTAAATGAGAAAAAGACCGAGGTAGAAAGGTCAGTGGGGGATGCTGCAACAGAAGGTAAAGCCATCAAAAATGGAAAGCAATGAGTACCAATGCCCGTAGTCTGAGTAACAAGCTTCCTGAATTAGTGGCCTTGATGGAGGAGGAACATCTGGATATCGTGGCAGTCACAGAAACATGGTTCGCACAAAACCATGACTGGGACATAAAAATACCAGGATACACTATCTACAGGAGGGACAGAGAGGGTAAAAGAGGAGGAGGAGTAGCTCTTTGCATAAGGGAAGGAATCAAAGCAACAGAACAAAAGGGAAAACAGGGAGGAGGAGAAGAAGCACTGTGGGTAAATTTGGAGACCGGCAGTGGCACCACAATCCGCACAGGGGTTGTATACAGACCCCCTTCTCAGGGGGAGGAAATGGACAAGGAAATGATAGAAAGTATACTTAGTATGGCAGAAAAAGGGGAGATATTGCTGATGGGCGATCTGAATATGCCAGATGTTAACTGGAGTGCAGTTGCAGCAGCCACTTCAAAGAGTGGGGTTATTCTAGATGCCCTACAGGGGGCATGCCTTAGACAACTAGTATTGGAGCCCACTAGAGGGAGCAATCTTAGACCTGGTTCTCTCAAATGGAGATGAAGAGAGGATCACAGATGTAGAAGTGGGTAGCCATCTGGGAACTAGCTGCCATCGAACAGTATGGTTCACAATAAACACAGCAATAGAGTCAAGCCATACAAAGGCAAAGGTACTGGACTTTAGGAAGGCTGACTTTGCCAAAATGGGTGAGTGCCTAAGGAATGCACTAGCAAATGGGCAGGAAGGAGGGGTGGAAGAACAATGGGGAATAATAAAAACTGCCATCACAGAGGTAACAAGCCTTTGTGTGAAGCAAATAAAACTAAACGATGTAAGAAACCACTATGGTTCTCAAAGGAAGTGGCAGTGAAGGTTCAAGAGAAAAAGAAAGCTTTCAGGAAGTACAAGGAATCACAGAAGGAGCAGGACAGAGAACTGTATCAGTTAAAGCAAAGGAAGCTGGGAAGGCAGTCAGAACAGCAAAGGCCCAAACTGAGGAAAAAGATAGCCAACTCAGTTAAGAAGGGGATAAAACCTTTGTAGGTACATCAGGGAGCGAAGGAAGACTAAGGAGGGATATGAGGCTTAATAAAGGGGGGAGGTGGGCAGAGGGTGACTGTGAAAAGGCAGAGATACTAAACAAATACTTTGCTCAGTATTTACAAAGGAAGAGGGAGGTACCTAAAACAAACAGTAGAAACACTCTGGATACAGAAGTTGATACCAGCCCATTTACAGAAGAAAGGGTTCTGAAAGAACTCTTAAAACTGAAGTGGACAAAGCAATGGGGCCTGATGGGATTCATCCCAGAATTCTAAAAGAACTAAGGGTAGAATTAGTGACACCACTGACTACCCTGTTTAACAAATCATGGGAGGATGGGGTGGTACCCGAGGACTGGAGGAGGGCAGATGTGATTCCCCTTCACAAAAGTGGGAGCAAGGCAGAAGCAGGAGACTACTGACCTGTTAGTTTAACCTCAGTGGTAGGGAAAATGATGGAATCACTTCTGAAGGAAAGAATTGTCGAGTATCTAGAGGCCAGAGGGGCACAGGACCCAAGGCAGCATGGATTCACAGCAGGAAGGTCATGCCAGACAAATCTGATAGATTTCTTTGACTGGGTGACCAAAGTAGTAGATCAGGGAGGGCTGTGGACATGGCCTACCTAGACTTTAGCAAGGCATTTGACACAGTTCCACACAAAAGATTAATATACAAGTTAGCTAGCCTGGGAGTGGGTCCCAAGATGACAGCCTGGGTAAAAATTGGCTGGAGAATAGGACACAGAGAGTAATAGTAAATGGAGTCCACTCTGAAGAAAGGGGGGTTACTAGTGGGGTACCGCAGGGTTCAGTATTAGGACCGGTCCTCTCCAATGTCTTTTTAAGCAACATTGCAAAGGGACTGGAAGGAAAAGTATGTCTCTTTGCAGATGACCCAAAGATCTGCAACAGAATTGATGCACAAGGTGGGGTGGAAAGGATGAAAAGGGACTTGGCACGGTTAGAGGAATGGTCAAATGTATGGCAGCTTAGATTCAATGCTAAGAAGTGCAAGGTAATGCACCTGGGAAACAAAAACCCAGGGGAAGAGTACACAATGGGGGGTGAGATACTAACAGCAACAAAAATGGAAAGGGACCTGGGGGTAGTCATATCAGATGACCTAAAGATGGGCAAGCAATGTGAGAGGGCAGCAAGGAGGGCTGGGGGGATACTGGGATGCATAGGGAGAGGCATCACCAGTAGAAAACAGGAAGTTGTTATCCCTCTGTACAGACAGCTGGTCAGACCCCATCTGGAGTACTGCGTGCAGTTCTAGAGACCCAGTCTTCCCAAAGACATAGACAGGATGGAAGCTGTCCAGAGGAGGGCAACTAAAATGGTGCAGGGTCTGCACTGGAAGACATATGAAAAGAGACTTAAGGAGCTTAATATGTATAGCCTCGAGGAAAGGAGGGAGAGGGGGGGACATGATAGAAACTTTCAAGTACCTCAAGGGAATCAGCAAAGTCCAAGAGGGTAGCATCTTTCAAAACAAAGAGGTGTGCAAGAACAAGAGGCTGAATTTGAAGATTGGGGCGGCGGCTCAGAGATAATTTTAAAGTATTTTTCACAGAGAGGGTTGTGGATGCATGGAACGCGCCTTCCGGAGGAGGTTGTGGAGTCAAAAACTGGTGGAATTCAAGCATGCATGGGACAGTCATAAGGCAATTCTAGGGGGTTGGGGTAGGAAGAAGTAGGCTGCTGGTTAACTAGGATCTGCAGCTTATCTAGTAGGCAGGGAAATGGGCAGACTGGGTGGGCCAAGCGGTCCTTATCTGCCGTCAAATTCTATGTTTCTATGTTCTGTGTTTCTAACAGTCCCCCGTAATATTATTTCCTTGTATACAACCCTGTTTTAGCATTTATTCTCTCTTTCTCTATTTTGTCTCTCTCTCTTTCTCTCTCTCTCTCTCTCTCTATATATATATATATATATATATACATACACACACGTGTGTGTGTGTGTGGTGTGTGTATATATATATATATATATACAGTGTATATGACAGCTCACCATTGTATATTTCATTTATGCAGTAGGGATGCTTTCTGTCAGTGCAGAGACATTTGCTTTTGATTGCTTGGCTTTTTTTGAAAATGTTTGTCAAAAAAGTGAACAAAAAAATTGCATTTTCTGCTCTTTTTTGCCAATTATAAAAAAAAATCTGTAAGTTATCTATAAATGAAACACCACTTATTATGTAGATATTGTTGTGCTGAACAACCTTCATGCCCACAGCACTATGCTATCTTTTTTCATTTTAAAGTTATTTGCATTTGTATATAGTTAGTACTGGTACTGAGGCTGAACATTCTAATTGAGTTAGAGTGATCGTGACATATCTACTATATTTATAAATCTGTGATGATGCGTCTACTATGTGGATAAATGTAAAATTTTGAATTTATCTCATAGTAGCTCAGATTTATCACATAGGATTTATGTCCACGCCTATTGCATAAATGTATCTATTTTACAGAATAACTACACAACCGTTTTCTTACATAAGGGCAGTAACACACGACCAGTGTGTGCTTTCAGTTCTGGTGTGTGCTGTGGCATAAGGCCACAAGGCTTAGCACTCCACAACATCCCCTGGAGGAGTGACTATGTCTCCGATGTATGCAGCACCCTGGAGTGTATTACCATGCCATTTCATAAGTGCAGTATTAAACATTTTGGTATTAAAAATGCATCACCATGGGTTTTTGAGTAGGTATAGGCACAGTAGGTAACTTGGTTTGTCCAATCAGCGAGCGGTATTCGTGGCGTCCGTCTTTAACTCAGTTTTATAAATCTTTAACTCTAGAATGGTTTACTGTCTTTGCAGGTATATTGCACCTGACAAGAGGGAGGAGAATGATCAGTCGACCCACAAATGGATGGTGTATGTGCGAGGTTCCCGCAAAGAGCCTAGAATCGACCATTTTGTCAAAAAAGTCTGGTTCTTTCTTCACCCGAGCTACAAGCCTAACGATCTTGTGGAAGTCAGGTAAGGGCTTGGTGGGAAACAGGCGGGGAATAGGGGGAAGACATATCCTTGTGTGCTGTTTTGGGATGTGCGAATAATACAATTTTTCTTTGATTTGCCCTCATGATAGGGCTTCTTTAGGCTGTGATCCAGGAGAAGTGATCCAGCATGCGTGGAAGGCCTAGGCAGTTAGTGGCATTTGTCCTCACTTATATTCTTCGTCCCTCATTATCTTTTTCCAGTTCATGATCCTGAGCCATTGAGCTGCACCCCCCCAAGTCTGTATCAGGCAACCATCTGATAAACGGCAGTTGCCGACGCTGATTTGAATCTGGCCATGGTTGGTTGTGACTAAACATTTTTATGTGACAGCTGCTCAGTGGCCTATGTAAAAAGAGTTGTAGTGATCTTAGTTCAGTTTCCATAGGACATTCTGGTGTGAGTGTCACAAGTGCGGTTGGAGTGGACAGGGCGGAGACAGTGTATAATAGTGCTGTCTCCAAGGTACTCGTTGCCATTGCACCAGTCCATATACGACCCGTGTCCTCTGACTTGAGACCCCCATGGTTTGATGGGACTCTCAAAGAGATAAAGACCGTGGGTCGGAAGCTGGAACGTTGCTGGTGGAGGACACAGTCCGAGGAGGATAAACTGGCTTTGAGAGTTCACTGTGGTGACTATCGAGGGGCAGTCAACCAAAAGAAGGCAGAGTTCCTGTCTAGGGAGATTGCTGCACGGAGGAACAGACTAGCTCTGCTCTTTTGAACTGTGGACAGGCTACTTAATCCTGCCTGTCTGCAGCCGAAAATAGCATTTTCAGTCACCCTCTGCGGGAGTTTGCTCAGTTCTTCTCTGACAGGGCATTCTCCATTTTATCCAGGATCTCCCCAGTGGGGCATGATCAGCCCTGCAGCAGTGGGCCTTGCATAAGCAGAGGAACTCTTATTGTCTGCTGTGAGTTTTGGCCAGTGGGAGTGGCTGAGGTCATTGTGGTAATCTTGAAGTTGCGGCCTATCTTTTGTGAACTGGACCCAGGCCCGACTCATCTACTGGTGTGATGTGCTGAGTCCGTTGGTCCTGTGTTCGCCAAAATAGTCCGGTGCTCACTCTCGGGGGTGGGGTGTTGGTGAAGCCTCTTCTAAAATAACCATCACTTGACCCTGACATCGTGGCGAATTATCGACCTATCTCCAACCTCCCATTTTTGGGGACAGTTGTTGAGAAAGTGGTGGCTCTGCAGCTCGAGGCCTTTGACATCTATGAGCCTTTCAAGTCTGTGTTTAAGGCAAGGCACAGCACTGAAGCAGCATTGGTCAGGGTGCAAAATGACCTCCTCAGAGCGAGAGATAGAGGAGAGTGGTCAATTCTCGTTCTTCTGAATCTCTCTTCTGCATTTAACACCGTGGACAATATTGTGCTTCTGGATCACCTTAGAGAGTATTGTGGATTCACCAGCACTGTCATCAACTGGTTTGAGTCTTTTCTCATGGGCAGGATGCAACAGGTAGTGATGGAGAATTTCTCCTTCTGTCCAAAGCTCCTTCCCTGTGGAGTTACTCAAGGTTCAGTCTTGTCGTTGATGCTGTTAACGGTGTACATGCTATCCCTGGATGAGCTCATTAGACATTATCGTCTGAGTTTTCACTGTTGTGCAGATGATACCCAACTGAGATGTCCATTGCTTCCAGGACAAGTAACGCCATGGAAGTGCTAAATAAATGCCTAACCAAGATCCAAGATTGGATGTGCTGTGACTGAACCCAGACAAGACAGAGGTACTGGTGATTGAGCCCGATCACTGGTGTGATGTGGCTACTACCGGATCAGGAACAGGGTTGTTCTTGGCCCTGCTCTGTTGGTGACATTCACTAGGTTGAGAAATCTAGGCATCATCCTTGACGACGGTTTGATACTTTAAACTCGGGTGTCATCCGTTGTCCAGAATGGATTTTACCATTTAACTCATTCAGGCCTAGATATGCCTGTAGGTGGCATCTGAAAGCATAACCACTCAGGCCAATAACGCCTGTAGACGTACTCAGCTGACTTACACTTGGGCCTGGAAACGTCTGAGGAAGTCAGCAGTTTTTACCAAAATATTAAACAAACCAAATTGCTTAGAATTGATTGGATAGCACCGTTAAAAAGGTAGTTTTGTGCTGAACAATTTTGCTGCTGATACTTTGTGTGTATCAGTATACTTTAGGAGTTATTCACATTTATTTAAGGTATGGTGTGCATGGCTGACATTTGTCTCTCGAGCCTCACCTAAGCACCTTGAAAAAATCTGAAAACAACACAGTTGTTTGGTATTTCAGCTAGTATAAAAGAAAAACCAAATTGGTTGCATAGCACCAATGGAAAGGTGATGTTGTGCTGAACAACTTTGCCACTCGTACTTTGTGTGTAGCATTTACGGTTCAAGAGGTATTCACATTTGTTTGTGGCATGCTGATTATGGCTTGATTTTGCTTCAATAGGCCCAGGATGCAGTGCTAAGAGTATACAGGGCACAGGTGATGGAAGTCTCAAAGAGCTCTGGTGGTGTGAATGAGTTAAGGAATGTCACCCCGATTAAACCCCGTACTCCGCCTGGTGACCTGGCTGCACTGGTGCAGGCCTTTGTCACATCAAGGCTAGACTACTGTAATGCTCTTCAGGGTCAGTGGAGGGAACCTCTGTCGACTACAGCTGGTGCAGAATGCAGTGGCCAGGTTGCTGACAGGCCTTCCCAGGTCCTGCGGGACATGCACTGGCTGTCTGTCAGATGGAGAATTATCTTCAAGGTGGGCTTGCTCACCTACAAAGCCCTATATGGCTTGGGCCCTGGCTACCTGAGTGACTTTCTGACCCCTGCCCTCCTGGTGCGCTCGCTTCGCTCCTCCAGCGAGGGCCTCCTGGCGGTTCCAAGAGCCAGGCTGAAAACCTTGGGGGAGTGTGCGTTTGAGGTGGCTGGCCCAGTCCTCTAGAACTCGCTCCCTAGATCTCTGAGGGGGGCTCCATTGGTGGAGGCTTTTAAGAGGAGTCTGAAGGCACACCTTTTTAGAGAAGCTTTTTTCAGCTAGCTACAGCACTGCTCTTATTTATTTATTATTAATTTTATTTGTTGTATTTATTTTACAGACCATGTATGTATTTCTTGTAAGTTTATATGTCTCTTACACCTCTTCGTAGAGCGCCCAGAGCCTCTGGGATTGGGATCTGGAGAAATAAAGATTTACTTACTTGCACCCTCTTCACAGTACAGTAGGCCCTAATTAGCCCCCACATTGGGGTTCTTGTATTAGGGGCATAGACGTGAAAGGCATGGAAACTGAACTAACCTCTGACCTGGGAGGCAATCTTGTTTTTTTTGTTTTTTTTATTGTAATGTCATGTTTATTAAGGTTTAGAGTCAGTCATTTGTACAAGCAGACAGTAACTTTGTCACAATTTCATATGAACTGCAACCCTACTCCAAACATACAGTTCATATAAGAAATCATTAGGTTGGGAATATGACCCACCGTTAAACTGCACGCCCCTATAAATAAAACTGTACTATGTGTTAACAGTTAACACAGTATATTAAAAAACAAACCAGAAACTCTGTTTCTGTAATATTATTTGATATGTTCTGTTTAAAAAAAAAAAAAAAAACACACTCATAAATTGTTCCATGGGATTCAGTCAAGAAGAGCCTGCACCCTGGGCTCCTCAAACTTAGGAGGAAAGGTGGTACCTCCTTCATCTTGATCCCCCACACCCCACCGTCTCCTCATCGGATATCTCTATTGGAAGCCGGTAGATATTCCACATTCTCCAGCTTTCTGTAAATTTCTCCTGGGTTAGCTTAAGGGCTGCTGTTATCCTTTTCATACCCTCTGCTGCTCTAACCAATGGGTAGCGATTGGCCTTTGTGGCAACCAAACACATTATGTGGAACACTTCTGTGCGTCCCCTGAAGCTTAAGCTTTTAGAATGGAGCCCCAGTATGCGCATTTTAAAATCCAGTTTACCCCTGGACCCCAGATCTGGATCAGGTCTTTGTGGATCTGGTTCCAGTATTCCTTAGTTTTGTGTAATTCCCAAAAGAAATGATAATGATCGCCCATTTTCTTGCATCGTCTCCATTATATCCCCCCAAAATGGTCTGTTATGGAAGAAGTGTGAAAGAGTTTTGCCAGCACTTTCCATCTGTATTTGTGCCAGGTGGGGGATGATGCCATCCTCTTAACTGTCTGTCCTGTGAGGCAATCCTGTCGTGACAGGGATGAAGCACATTAGTGGGATGGTGTAGGGAAGGTTGCGCTGCAATCACCCGTGTTGTACCTGTCATGCGGATAAACAGAGGGCCTCCGTCTCCAGTGCTGACAATCCAGTACCTTTCACAAAAAGGAGAACACGGGATGGTGACCTCATCAACCAAGGCAGTTAAATCCTGCATCGGGTACATGCATAATATTGGTACAAGGGGATGGGCAAAGGGTGCCTACATGGCCTACACCATTGTCCCACAAGCATCGGGGATGGGGTGGGGGTGGGTAGGAAGGGAGGCTTTTCTATGTGTTTGAGCCACAGTCTCCATTATTGGAGGCTGTTGGTAGTGTTTAGTAGGGGTTGTACAGAATTAGTCAGATGGTTCTAAGAAGGACAACACTGAGCAATGAGAATTCCATGGGAAAGGCACATGAAGTTTATTGTAATGGCCACAAGATATCAGTGGTTCTTTGGAACTGGGCATTTTTATTGCTGTGGGTGGAGCCTACAGCCGTTTTGCTCTATGTGGCTGTAAACGGCCGATCGTGTCACCTTCCATTGGACTGTTGGAAGTATCTTTCTGAAAGTCCAATGGAGCTTGTAACACTCCGACCACGATCGGCCGCTATGGAGTAACAGCCGCACTATTTCGGCTGTTACTTCTGCATTCTGGGACAGAAACTGCACTTGCGCGCATGTGCAGTTCCACTAGCACTGCCATGTTGCGAATGGCATATTGCCGTTCACCGCAACTACGCATGCGCGAATGCTGCATATGCGCAGTTGTGTCGCTGCCATCTTGCAGATGGCTCTCGGTGGTTCTGGCGGCGCTAGCTAAAAGGGAGATCGGGTGATTGCACAGCTGAGGGCGAAGTGCTTCGGCAACAGGTCTGGAACCGCTCGAGAGGATCCCAGGTGGATGAGGGAGAAGCGTGATGGAGCCGGGAGCTCGCTCAGAGGGAGCCAGGGGTTTGGAAGAGCTGATCTGTGCTTCCTTCAAGTCAAGACTGCATGTAAGGATTGGAGGCTTGCCACAGCCGTATCGGCTCTCGCTAGAACTTGTTAAGATAGCAGCAGCCATTACATTTTTTCTAATGCAGCAGGCCAAATGGAATATTTCTGCACATCAAAATTGTGGAGCAGTGCCTGACAACATAATCTGCCACAGTACTTTGTGGAGTAGAACAGAATTTTGTTTTTATTATTTACATTTTATTTAATAAAGATAGCTGAACTGAGAAGTCATTATTATTTACATTTTATGTACCAAAGAGCGATCAGTTGAGACGCATAATTTTCAGTGGGGTCTGTCTTGAAGTCAGTTTTACAGCTGGGAGATGCTGAAGCACATAGAAACATAGAATTTGACGGCAGATAAGGACTGCTTGGCCCACCTAGTCTGCCCATTTTCCTACTTGACAGATAAGCTGCAGAGCCTAGTTAACCAACAGCTTACTTTCTCCTACCCCCACTAGGACTGCCTTATGTCTGTCCCATGCATTCTTGAATTCCCCCACTGTTCTTGACTCCATGACCTCCTCAGGGAGGCTGTTCCATGCATCCACAACCCTCTCCATGAAAAAATACTTCCTCACATTACCTCTGAGCCGTCCCCCCTCTGTCTTCAAATTGTGCCCCCTTGTTCTTGCACATCTCTTTTTCTGAAAGATGCTACCCTCTTGGACTTTGTTGATTCCCTTGAGGTACTTGAAAGTTTTTATCATGTCCCCTCTCTCCCTTCTTTCCTCAAGGGTATACATATTAAGCTCCTTTAGTCTTTCTTTAGTCACCAGGGCTTGGAGTTTTCTGTTGAGACATGTTGCTCCTCTCTTGGAAGGGGAGGTTTTTCTATGCCTTCCCTCTAATTCTAAGGGTGTTAGTCAAACTTCAGATGGAGGGGGCAGCTGTCATCCTCATTGTTCCCTATGGCCTTGACAGATCTTTTTCCACTTCAGCAGCTGGCAGTGGAACCACCAGTGCCCCTGCCTTATGCCAGGGACTTCTGTCATAGGAGCAAGGAACCCTGGTCCATCCTGACCTGAAATCGCTTCACCTACATGCATGGCTCATGAAAACATAGCCATTGCAAGATTTGGGATCTCCCAAAAGAAGGCTGATGTCTTGGTGGCTGCTAAAAAGCCTCCCACCAAGGCCACTTTATTCCATGAAGTGGAAGTGATTTTCATTGTGGGCTGTTTCTCATCACTTAGATCCTTTTACCTGTTCAAGAAATCATGTTCTAGAGTATCAACCGTCATTGTCAGGTGCACATCTGCAGTACTTCTCTTTTTTAAAGTACACTTGGCTGCTATCTCAGCTTTCCATGTACCTGTTGAGAGTTGTACGATGGCCCAGCTGGAAGTGGCCTGTATATTTTTAAGAGGCAGTTTCCAGTTGAAGCCGGCTATCTGTAATTCAGTCCTGACTTGGGACTTGAATTTTGTGTTGGAAAAACTTAATTTGGCTCCTTTTGAGCCAGCTTCAACTTGTGACCTAAGCTTTCTTTTTTGGAAAGCGTTGTTCTAGGAGCGTGGATATGTTGTTTATCCACACTGTCTGGCATTGTCCCTTTCCCCTTTAAATCTTGCCGGAAGTCTTCAAGCTGGCTCCTCCCACCCACCCTGGTGGTAAATACCTCGGCTCCGCGCCATAACACCAGATCTTCCTTTCCGCTGGAAGATACAGGTTCCCTCATGCTACTTTGCAGCGATAGAGGCCCTGGAGTCAAATCGACGGTTTTCGCTGCACCTACTCGCCTTAAAACTTGTAAGAGTGTACGGCTCGGATCCAAATGTTTCGGATATGGAGGACAAGTTGTCTTCCGGGTTTCGCCGGTGTTCTTGTGGACAAAAAATGTCGCGCACCGATCCCCACCTCTCGTGCGTATACTGCCTCGGTGCCGTGCATTATACCTCGGCATGCACTATTTGCTCTGCCTTCCATCCCACCGTTCTGGAGGACCAGAAGGCACGCCTGAAGCTGGGGAGACCGGAGCTTCGCAATTATCCAGTGAAATCGAAGGAGGCCAGGTGGGTGGTTTCCGTGGCTGCGGGATCCGCCGAGCAGCTCGAGCAGATGGCGGCCTTCGAGGAAGAAGCTGCCCAAGCTTCGGCCAACCGAAGCTTCGTCATGCCGCTCAACTTGGGCTCCACCTTCACGGGATCCTTCCGGGAATTGTGCCAGTCTCTCCCTACTAAGGGTGAGGTGCCCTCGGGCTCGCACTCCTCCCGATCCAAGAAAAAGGATAAGGATCCCAAACCATCTTCTTCTAGTCGAAGAAGACGCTCCTGGGACCGAGAGCGGTCCGACTCTCAGGAGCAGAGGGTCTCGACTACGGTCGAGATCGCCTCCTCGGCTGCCGGCTTTTCAGACCTTCCATCTGGCCAGGGCATCGAAGTCGAGGATACGGCTGAAACGGCAGAGATATCTCTCGACCCTATCGAGCCGTTGTCGCCGACTCCTGACGACGACTCTCTGGAGAGGACGCCTATTCTCTCCTTTCCTGACGAGGAGACCCGTCCTTCGGGTATCCCGATCGAGGGACAGGAACCGGAACCTCGGTTTTCTCCGAATCCGGCTTCCCCGACTGACAGAGCCGACGCCGTCGGTCTCGATCGAGGAGTAAGACCCCGTCAGTCGAAAGACCTAAGAAAGGCCACAAACACTCCCAAAAGAGACGCTGCCACTGTTCCTCATCCTTCTCGGACGAGGAGAGGCTTAGACGGAAACTCTGTCGACGCTATGAGGACCTTATGTGGCAGCAACTTCTGTTGACAGGTCAGAAGCCGGCTGCCCCGACAGTACTGGCCATTATTTGGCCTCAGCCTCTTCGGCCGACACAGACTCCCTCGGTTCTGAGGACTCCGGTTCCCCCTCCAGCGGGCCCGGTGCGCCTTTCGGCTCAGCCTGTTACAGGCTCCCCACCAATTGTGGTGGAACCACCACCAAAACCACCTCAGGGAAGGGTTCCCTCTAAGGAGGACCGACAGTCTTCGGGCCCGGCCCACAGGCTGTCAATCACGGTCACTCCTGATCACCCTAGAGGCGCATCGAGGGGGATTTAGGTGGGAGGCCTTTGTATCTGGACTTCTCGGATTCGGGTAACACCGGCCTTCATTTTCATGATGAGCTGTCCGTGTCAGGCATGGAAGAAGGGCCTTCCTCCTTCCAGGGCATCCTTCGACTCATTTCAGAGTCCACGGGCATGCCTTTGCAGCCTATTCAAAAGAAGGCAGAATATCCTCTTGCGGATATTCTCAAGGGGGGGGAGATACCCCGACGGAGGCCTTCCCAGTGGCTGAAGCCATAGTTGGCCCGGCTCTGGAACTTTGGCAGCGTCCAGCCTCCTGCCTGGCTCCCTCTGCCCACATGGCCCGCAAGTACGCGGTGCCCGTGGGGTCCTTGGTGGGCTTTACTGAGCACCCCCTCGGCGGAAAGCCTTGTGATCGCCTCAGTATTCAGGCGAACGGGCAGCTCTACGGATACTGACCACCCTCCGGACAAGAAGTCCAAACTTATGGACCACTCTGCCCGGAAGGTCTACGCGGCATCATCCTTAGGCCTTCGTCAGGCTAGCTCAGCAGTGATCATGGCTCCCTTCTCTCATGCCCTTTTGGGGTTGTTGGATGAAGTTCTTCCTCATCTCCCAGCAGACTTGCAGACCACGGTCAAGCAGGTCCGGGACCAGGGCCGGGCTGTTGCTAAACAACACCTCTGGACATTGGTGATTGCTGTGCCCGTTCACTAGCTGCAGCGGTAGCCTCTCGCTGCAGGGCTTGGCTGAGGTTATCCTCCTTTCCTGCGGATACTCAGCACAAGCTAGCTGACGTGCCCTTCCTTGGCACCGACCTCTTTGGTCTGGGAGTGGCAGGTCATCTACAGCGCATTGAGCAGTCTAATGCCACCTTAGATGCCACCTCTGCTAAGGGTTCTTTGGGCAAGAACCAGCAGAAGCGCAAGAAGAAGCCTTTTCGGCATTCTTCCCCTGCGGTCAGACAGCCCTCCTTCTAGGGAGGTCAGCAACAGCAGCAGGCTCAAGTTTGGCACCCTAGGCCCAAGCAAGGTCCCCAACAGCCCTGCAAAGGAGGCTGAGGTACTGGTCCAGGTGCCTCCTCCTCCTCCTCCAAGCCTGCATAGTGATAGGTCAGGGGTGGCCTCCCCTGTACCCGTCACGCCAGTTCTGGGTCCTCCCGTGGGGGGCTGGCTCCGCCACTTCCTTTCTGCCTGGTCCGGTATCACTTCGGACAGGTGGGTTCTGGAAGTGGTCGGTCAGGGTCTGCCCCTAGAGTTCGAGCAGTACCCTCCCAGCTGAGCCTGTGGCCCACGAGAGGAAAGGATCTCAGTTGGCCCCCAGTCGGCCCTTCGGGACGACATTGCGCAGCTCCTCCTCAAGGAGGCGGTTGCCCCAGTGCCGGATCCTCCTTCAGACCCAGTCTTTGTCTCCAGGTATTTCCTGGTGCCCAAGCGGACGAGGGGGTTGGCGCCCCATCCTGTATCTCAGGTCTCGCACCTTCCGGATGATAACTCTGAACCAGATCATACCATCCCTGGAGAGAAACATGTGGTTCTGTACACTGGATCTTCAGGACACATTCTACCACGTCCCAATCTGTCCGTCCCATCAGCGGTTCCTCCACTTCAGGGTTGAAGGGACCCTGTACGAGTTCAGAGCCATGCCATTCGGCCTGTCATCGGCCCCAAGGGTCTTCACCAAATGTATCGCAGTGGTGGCAGCCCATCTACGGCGTCAAGGGGTTCGCATTTACCCCTATCTAGATGACTGGCTCCTGCTCGGTTCCTCCCTTCAGGAGGTGGAGAGGTCCAGGGACCTGACCCTCCGAACCTGCTCCCACTTGGGCCTTCTGATCAACGAGGCCAAGTCAGAACTCGTGCCTTCTCAGGTGATGGGCTTCATCGAGGCAGAGCGCGACTCTAGTCAAGCCAGAGTTCGGCTCCCGGCGGACACGGCGGAGGTTCTTTCCTCCTTTGCCCAATCATTTCTGATTGGGCACTTGCGCCCTGCCCGGGACTTCCTGCGCCTCCTGGGTTACATGGCGGCATGCACCTCAGTGGTCCGCTGGGCCAGACTGCACATGCGCCCCCTTCAGTGGGAGCTGGCCGCCCAGTGGTCTCAGTGTCAGGGTCTCTTCGACCAGCTGATAAGTCACCCGGAGGATGTGGGACGCTCTCCAATGGTGGACCGTTCCGAGTCATTTGCAGGAAGGAGTCCCGTTTGTCCGGCCTGAGCCGACGGTCGTCCTTACGACTGACGCCTCGCTCATGGGCTGGGGAGCTGGGGAAAAAAGTCAGGCGAGTGGTGGTCCATTTTGGATCTCAGAGTCCTGAACATATGTATCTGAGATATAGTGTCAGTGGGTCAGTAGGTAGCACACTTGCCTGTAGGACTGGAGGATTGGATGGTCGTGGGTTCTTTATTTTATTTATTCATTCTCGATTACAATACCTTTGAACACATAACTTTTTTACAAAGGTTCCACATCAGTGGAAAGGGTAACAGACATACAGTGGAATGTATTACATAAAATTTTGACAAGAAAGTATTTAAAATGACACTATGACATTAATATTGCAACTAAAATTAAAACTATGAATTGGTAGGAAATCAAAAATAACCTAATAAAAGGAGGCAGCCCAAGGTGCTTTGTCAAATAGGTATAGGTAGATTTGGGTGAACAAATGTTCAGGGTAAATGAAGATAAACAGTGGAAAAAAGGTGGAGGGTGAGAGGGGTGAAGCGAAAGAAGGATCGGGGAAGGAGGCAGGAAATAGGGCAGAGCGGTTAGGGTGAAAGTGGTCATTCGCAGAGAAAGGGGAAGATGTAGGTACACAAGGATTTGTCAGTACTGCTGAGGTAGTGCCATGTCAGTTGAAACAGTCACAGGAACTGTTAGCTATAAGATGCTGACAAAGAGTTCCTTTAAATGGTCCCAATTTTGGTAAGGAAGAGATATCACCAGGCAGCGCATTAAACCGTAGTGGTGCTCTGTATGCAAACAGTGGTTGCCCTTGTGTAGTCCGGCATCTTGGGACAGAGAAGAGTTGGTTGACTGAGCTACGTGTGTGCTGGGAGCTGCAAGAGCAGTTGAATAAGTTTGTAACACCAGAAGGCAGGAGCCCGAGAAGTGCCTTTTTAGTTAGCAAGCAGGTTTGATAGTGAATCCTCCCATTTAGTTGAAGCCAGCCTGTTTGCGCATGCAGTGTACATGTGTGGGTAAGGCGTCCTGCTCCAGTAAGAAGTCTGCATGCTTTATTGAGTGCCACTGATATTCTGCGGAGGGTAGTGGTGGAAGCTGAGCTATAGATAACCAGACCATAGTCAACAATGGATACTATGGAACTACAGATGGCTAGTATAAGGGCTTCAGGCGTTAGATTGTGTTTATGTCTGTGGAGTAATGCTGTCTTGATACTGGCAGACCTGGCAACATTCTCAACATGCTGGGCATATGATAGCGAGCTATCCATGGTTACCTCTAGATACTTGAAATGTTGAATTTGTTCAAGCGGGACGCCAGAGGAGTTCCTGATGGTTAGGGCACTGGGTCTGTGTTTGCTGTGAACAGCGCTGAACAACATAACTTTTGTTTTTTTGTAGTTCAGAATCAGCTTGTGTTTCTTGAACCAGTCCCTTACTTCCTCAAAGCTGAGTTGAAGCTGGTGTTCCAGTGGTTCAGGATCAGTGTTGCTAGTGTATATGACCGCGTCATCCGCATAGAGGAGGATCTGCTGGTGACAGGAGCAAGGGAGATTAAGAAAGATACTAAAGAGAAGTGGACCCAGTATGGAGCCCTGTGGCACTCTAGAGCGGACATGTTGATGGTCAGAGGTGACATTAGCGATCTTCACCCATTGGGAGCGGCCTAAAAGAAAGCTTTTGAACCAGGATACAGCATCTGCCAAGAGGCCAATTAAGGACAGTTGCATGAGAAGTAGAGCGTGGTTCACTGTATCAAAGGCCTTTGTGAGGTCTATGAAGGCTGCACCCACCAATCTACCTTGATGCAGAGATTGGTGGATGAAACCAGTGAATTGTAGCAGTGCTATGTCACTTTCTGAGTCCATGCTGCTGGGGGCACTGGAGCGAGTATTTTTCCATATGGTCCACCAGCTGTTCCGCAACTATGTGCTTAAGTGCCTTAGACAGAGGAGGAAGTATAGAGACAGGTCTATAGTTTGTGTATAGTGCGGTCTCCACTTTTGTGAACAGGGGTAACAAGGGCTGACTTCCAGATTTGTGGGAATTGTGCCAGTCTCAGTGAGAGGTTTAGAATTTTTGTAATGGGCACCAGTATTTCTTGAATGGTAAGGGCAACTAATTTGAGGTCTAAGGAATCACCGCTGTGCCTTGACTTCCCAAGTCAAGCATCAAGCACTTTGGGTATACTCATAACTGACAGTGTAGTGCAGTACAAGGTGGGTGCTACACTGTTGCGGTGCTGTCCTTTGGACGAGACGTTAAACCGAGGTCCCTTCTGTCCATATCTGGTCACTGTCCAGGTAGAAGTAAAAGATCATATGGCACTTATTGAAGAAAAGTAGGGGAATTTTTTTAAATTTAAAATAAGCCAGCATAAAACATACAGTCAGGTCACACAGTTCTGTACAATAACATCAGTGATTTTAAACAAAAAGATATATCATTGCATTCAGGAAGAAAAGGAAACTGATAAAAAAGTCTAAAGGGAAACTGCAACTACTTCCATACAGCAACTGCAGGAGTCTGTTTTCCTTCCCTATGGAAAATCCAAGACATGTTTTTTTCCGTAATCTGTTCCTAGTGTTGACTGGCAACAGGCAGCCTTCCAAAGCATGTACTGTATTCTTCTTGTTGGTCCAGTAATCACACTCAACAGTGTCCAGTTGGTAACTTTTTTCTGTTGCAAGACTAGCTGGCATCTAACTTGCCGAATATGAAATGTACATACAATAAGTCATACAGTACGTACAGAAAACCCTTATTACACCCCTTCCAATCAGCCCCATAAATATCCTGCACCACTGGTTCATATGTGAGCCTCCTCAGTTTTGGCAGTTGTTCTTTAGCAGCTAAGTCACAGAAATCTGCAGTGTAAGGACAGGTTAAAACAAGCATTTGTCAGTGCTGAATGTTGTCTTGCTGGCATTGGCACTGGTAGTGCAGGAGTTAGAGATGCATAATAGGAATGGCAGTGAAGTACTGAACAGACGCCAACCCCACCCCCAACCTACATAGACTGACAGGCATTGGGGTGTGCCTTTGGCTCATCAGCTGTAACGCTCATGCCATTTTACCTCACCCTACCCTGTAGACACTGACAAGTGTCATGGTGTGCTTTGGGGTCTTTGGGCCTTATACTTAACCCCATTCCATAAGGAAATATGCTGAGACGGGTGCAGTATAGGAGAATGGGGTGAACTTTAGGGCTGAACACTCCAAGGCACACCTCGATGCCTGTCACTGGCTGCAGGGTGGCGGTGGAATGGCATGAGCATTACAGCCAGTGATCCCAAGTCACACCCCTGATGCCTGGCAGTCTCTACAAGGTGGGGTGTTACAGTTGGAAACCCTAACATCGTAGGCGTTTGTTGGTACTTTCACTCCAAATTTTCAACATAGGCTTTTTGTGACCCCACCTCATGAAGAACGGCACAATCAGTTTGTTAGCTGAAAGGTGGTTTTGCACAGCGTTTATGCCATTTGTCAACACAGGGACGAAAACACATTTTGGGCAGGATGTGGAAAATGACAACTGTATTGTTCATGATGAGGTGTAAAAAAAAAAAAAAAAAAGTCAACGTTGAAAATCTGGAGTGAAAATATGAAAAATTGATGAAGTCATGAGCATGCATTGAAACTGCGCAACACACGTCTGTAACCCAATTATGGTTTGGGATTTTTTTAGCCACATTTTCAACATGGGTATTTTGGGACCTCCCCTCATGAACAGCGGTGCTCTGATTTTGTTAATGTGTCCCAAAAGTTGATTTCCCACAGCGACCACGGCATTGTGCGCCACAGGTGCGGAAACGCATTTTGGGAAGGCTGTGATAAATGACAGCTGTACTGTCCATAAGGAGGTGTAAAAAAATGCCAGTGTTGAAAATCTGGCGTGCAAATGTTGCAAATTTGTGAAGTTACAAGGGTGCGTGGAAACTGCGCGACGTGCGCTTGTAATAGTCAATTTATGGACTTTTGTCACCAGATTTTCAATATAGGCATTTTAGAACCTCTGTTCATGAACAGTGTCACCATCATTTCTCATACTGTCCCGAAAACTGATTTTGCACAGCAACTGCTCACTGTTCTGTTTCGGACATGCGAAAACACATTTTGGCCAGGATATGTAAAATGACAGCTGCACTGTTCATAAGGAGGTGTGAAAAAATGTAAATTTCGAAAATCTGGAGTGAGAATATTACAAATTCACAAAGTTACAAGCGTGCGTGAAAACTGCGCAACACACGCTCATAAAACAGCCATTTTTTTTTTTTTTTCACCAAATTTGCAAAATAGGCTTTTTGAGAGCCCCCTCACTAACAGTGGCACTGTCGTTTCATTAGTCGGTCCCGAAAGGTGATTCCACGCAATGACTGCGAAATCACCTTTTGGGGCCGAATAACACCATGACAGCGACTGAATTCATGAGGAGGGGTCCCAATAACCCCATGTTGAAAATTTTGTGCAAAAATTCCCAAAAATGCCCGAGGTGCACCAAAGTTGGAAAAAAAACTATTTATGCCATTATATAGCTTACTGGCATTTCTTCAGTTCGCGGTCGACTTTGAAGAGTGCAGACGTGTTCCTAATCCACCAAAGATCAGTGCGGACTCCGGAGGTAAGTATGGGGTGGGGGTATGAGGAGGCAGGATGCGCAGAGGGTTGGCGGCGGGTTGGGGAGGAGCAGGACAGACCCGGGGACCGTTTTCTTTACAGGTAAAAAAAAAAACATTGCGGGACTTTTTTTTTTAGAGGCATTTGGTACGCTGGGTTGGGCCTCAGCGTGCCACCTGAGTGTTTTTTTTTTGATGTAGCCGACGGGGATTGGGCACTTTGTCGGCACATACTGAAGGGAGGGGCAAGAGCAGAGGGATTGGGCACCTCCTCGGCACATAAATGGGGGTGGTGCATTATGCCGATGGGGAGTGGGCTTCCCCGTCGGCACATAAACTGGGTCAGGGCATGCCGACAGAGGGATTGGGCACTCCTGAAGTCGGCATTGTGGCAGGCAGTTGCCGCCATGTTTACTGTAATGTTTCACCAGGGAAGGCACGTCGGGTGGTGACGCTGCATATGACGAGCTTTGCTCTCATTGCAGCGGACCTTTCCTTAGATGTGCTCACCACATTATATATTCCTGGTATGGCGCCTGCATGCTGGCTTTTTGGGGAATGAGGGACGCATCTACTGATGCATGCCCTGCATTCGCCTAACAGTGACCGCTCCTCCAAATCTGTAACTAGTGCAAGATGTTGGCCGCGCAAGTGCGAGCCAACATATAAAAAGTGCTTTTGTGTTTCACACAAATCAGTGCAGCAATTCCTTGGACAATACCGTTCTTCCAGACTTTTACATTTACCAGAATTTATTATCTTTACCACTTAATTTACCGTGGCTAGCCAGCCACAACACATACAACATCACGAGTGTGTCTGTCCTCCTCTCTGCCATATAATACCTAAACATAGGCTGTGCTGAAAAACCTGTACTGAAAATAGAAGCATACAAATGCTTCCTGTCTGACGGTCTCACATCATCCATAGAAATCCCCCATTTTTATGTTTGCTTGCATGCATGTGCAAGAAACATAGTGCCATCATCCAAGTTTTTGGACGTGTGTCACCTCCTCCTCCAATTCAGTCAGTGTGTTGGCAGGCGCGGCCCCAGTCCTCCAATGCATGCTGGAGCTGCCTATGACAGCTCCAAAATGCAGTGGCGTACAGTTGAAAGGGGGAGCTACGCTTCAGTGAGCAGCGATCAGATATCGCCTGCTCATGCACAGCTCCCCCTATACACACACACACACACACACACACACACACACACACCCCCGCGCATACTGCGTGCTGCCCCATGCACACTGTATAGCCGGCAGGGGTGCCAATCCACCGTCGGCTGTGCTGGCTCCCCCCCTCAAAGCCTTCCACATGCCATGCTGGGTGCCCACCCCAGCGTGGCAACTCATGGTATAGCCGGCCAGGGGTGCCCAATCCCCGTCGGCTCCACTGTCTTCACCCCAGAGTACAGGGCTGAGGGTGCCACTCTGGGAGCCCACCCAGCGTGGCAATAGATACTATGGCCGACGGGGTCCCCAATCCTCCGGGTCCACGCCCCAGGTTGTTTGTGCCACGCTGGGAGCCCACCCCAGCGTGGCAAACTCCCGCCGTCTGTAATAATAAAAAACAACCTGTAAAGAAAAACGGTCCCATGCAGTCTCCCTGCCCCCCACAACCCGCACTCACCCACTGCGACCTGCCTCCCACTCCCCACCCATACTTACCTCCGGATCTCGGGCAACGATCTTCTGTGGACGGGAACACGCCTGCAATCTTCAAAGCCGACTCAGCAACTGAGGAAATGCTGGTAAGCTGTATAATGGAGTGAATAGGGTTTTTCTCTTTGTTGCATATTCTGGGCATTTTTGAACTTTTGCACCAAATTTTCAACATGGGGTTTTGGGACCCCTCTCATGAGTGATGTCATTGTCATGGCATTATTAGGTCCAAGGGTGATTTCACAGTCACTGCGCGAAATCACTTCTCGACCGATTAACAAATGACACTGCCAGTGTTCATAAGGTGGGCTCTTAAGAAGCCTATTTTGAAAATTTGGTGGAAGAATTCCAAAAAATGAATGTTTTACGAGCGTGCGTTGCGCAGTTCCTATGCACACTCGTAAGTTTGCGAATTTTCAATATTTTCACTCCAGATTTTCAACATTGCCATTTTACCACTCCTTCTTATGAGTAGCACAGCTGTCATTTTTCACATCTCACCCAAAACATGTTTCCGCCCATGTAGCGCACAATGGCACAGTCGGTGTGCGAAATCAATGTAAGGGACAAATTAAGAAAATCACAGTGACACAGATCGTGAGCAGAGGTCTTAAAATGGCTATGTTGAAAATTTGGTGAAAAAATTCCTAAACATTACTGTTTTACGAGCGTGCGTTGTACAGTTCCTATGCATGCTCGTAAGTTTGTGAATTTAATATTTTCACTGCAGATTTTCAACATTGCCATTTTATTACACTTCCTTCTGAACAGTACAGCTGCCATTTTTCATATGTCGCCCAAAATGTGTTTTCGCACATGTAGCGTACAATGGTGCTGTTGGTGTGCGAAAGCAATGTTTAGGACAGGTTAAGAAAATCACAGTTACACTGTTCATGAGCAGAGGTCTTAAAATGGCTATGTTGAAAATTTGGTGATAAAAGTCCATAAAATGACTGTTACGAGTGAGCATTGCGCAGTTTCCACGCATCTTCGTTAGTTCATGACTTTGTAATATTTTCAGTCCAGATTTTCACCAGTGGCATTTTTCCACACTTCCTTATGAACAGTACAGCTGTCATTTTTCACAACATGGCCGAAGTGTGTTTTCACACTTTCAGTGCAGAGATGCGTGGTCGCTGTGGGAAATCATTGTTCGAGACAGATAAAGAAAATCACAGTGACACTGTTAATGATCAGAGGCACTAAAATGCCTGAGTTGACAATCTGCTGTAAAAAAATCCCCAACCCTCATTATATTACGGTGTCGTTGCACAGTTTCTATGTCGCTCGTGACTTCACCAGTTTTTAAATATTTTACTGCAGATTTGCAACATAGCCATTTTTACACCTCCCATGAACAGTAAAGCTGTCATTTTTTACATCCTGTTCGAATGTTTTTGCACCTGTGGTGCTAAATGCCGTAGTCGCTGTGCATAAGCAGCTTCGCTAACAAACTGATATTGCCACTGTTCATGAGGTGGGTCACAAAAAACCATGTTGAAAATTTGGAGGAAATACCAACAAATGCCTGAGGTATTAGGGTTTCCAACTGTAATGCCCAACCCTGTAGAGAATGACAGGCATCAGGGTGTGACTTGGGATTCTTCCTGTAATGCTTATACCATTCCACACCCTGCAGCCGGTGAGAGGCATCGAAGTATGCCTTGGACTCTTCAGCCCAGTTCACCCCATTCTCTATAGCACCCATCTAACCGTATTTCCTAATGGAATGGGAATTAGCATAAGGCCAAAGACCCCAAGGAACACACGTGACACTTGTCAGTGTCTGCATGGTGGGGTGTGGTGAAATGGCGTGGCCGTTATGCCTGACGACCCAAAGGCACACCCCAATGCCTGTCACTCTTTGCAGGGTGGTGGTGGGGTTGGCTTCAGTTCAGTACTTCACTGCCATTCCTATTACGCAGCTCTGTAACTTCTACACTACTACTGCCAATGCCAGCTAGCAAACATTTGGCATTGACAAATTCTTTTTTTTATTTTAACAGCTGTTTGTGCATAACTAGGATCTAGGTATCCCTGACTTCCCCTTTTCAGTTTTTTTAATCCCACCTGCCTCCCATTCCTGTTTAAAAGGTTAAAACCAAAGACTGGCCCACAGTTTCCACTGCTTGTCGTTCAGCCAGTAAAAGAGACCCACTATTTGTGACTCAAAAAATGGTATACGACATCTGGGATCTGTTAAAAGAACAGAAAGAGAAGCTTTATTTAGCTAAGGATATGGACAGATAGTAGAAACTTACATCTGACAGTATGATATGGCTGATACCATAAGTTACAAATGTTTAGATCTTAAGTGAGATATACATGTATATCACTTGAAATGATTGCACTATTATATGAAAACTTTTGTGCTTTTAATAAAAATAAATTAAACAAAACTACAAAAGGTATACAAAAAACCCTAACGGTTTAATCATACTGATTACCCTTTCTTTTACTGCCTGATAAAGTCATGTTCCATTTAATGAGTTAAAGCAAAGAATGATTGCTGTTGTCAGGCATAGGGATCCCTGGGGTTTGAAATAAACTTATCAAGGGAAAGCTTGGACAAACCTTTCAATGTTTGCATTAAAAATAGACCACTTGAGCAAAATATTTGTGAATCCAGATGAGAAGGAGTTTGCTATTAGTTAATATTCAAACGTTTGCGCTGTCTGTTACGTAATAACATAGAAGCTAAGCTTTTTTTTAATTCAATGTTCTTTGTTGAATTTTTATGCTCAAATACACAGAACAAGACAACACAGGAAAAAAACACATATGTTATAAATGAACGGATCCACTAATCACTGTCATGCATGATACAATGAGTTAGAGCAACCTTAAGGTCCATTTGTAGAGTACTCCCTTCTTGACCTTTGGGGTCTCATCTTCTTCAGCTACCACCCATCATGTGTGTTGTCAACAATGAAATATTCTGTACCAAGGCTCTAGATGCATAGATTCATGAAGTTTTCCCATTTGTTTGTGTACCCTTTCATTGTATTGTTCAGGCTGGCATGGAACTTTCTAGCTTTAAGCGTAAACAAGCTCAGCATGCCATTCCTGATCATCTAACTAATCTTATAAACAGAGGAGTATTGTTATAAACATTTGTACAGTAAGCTGTATATGACTCTGATGGATTTTATGCTCTAGTTTATAATTGTGATGATGAATAGCCATACAATAACATTTTGTATTGGTGATCCCCTATAATGACTGCATATGCACTCCTGATAAAACACCGTAAAAACTCACTGAATTCCGTAATAATTCAGTAGTGGGTTACCACGGCGTTTTCCTCCTTGCGGTTTCACTTCTCTGAAGGGTGAAAGAAAGCACACTGCATTTGTGTGAGTACGGCGGCTGCTCAGGGACATGATCAATCGCACAGATTAAGCGTACTGTTTCAAACAACATGAAGTCTTGCTGTATTCTGACAATGGCAGTTAGCTCCAGCACTTGAACTGCCCCGGAGAGTGAAGGGTTAAAATTCTATGCCAGGCATAGAACGTTGGCCTTGAGCTCTGTTGAAAACTCTGTCTGTGACACTTTAAAACCAAACCGTCAGATTCTTTACTCCGCTCACTGAACATTCGCTCCAGAGATTTTCTCCTTCTGCTCGGTTCAAAGTCACTTAAAGTTGTCGGTTTTAGTCCGCATTAAGTTCTGTTTATCGGTTCGAGACTCTGTCCGTGGTACCGTAAGTATGTAGGATAGTATTTGTGTGGAAATTGTAAAGCTTTTTCGATCGGTTCGGTTGAACTGATACTGTAGACAAAAATCTTGTGAAAAAGTTGTGTGTGTGGTTACCGGTCCATATCGGTTTAAAAAAAAAAAAATGTGAATTGAACGTTTTTTTCCAACACCCGTAACATGGTGAGAAAGCAATAGGGGAGTCTTGCCTGGCGGTTGCCTTATAAAGGGTAAGTTTTGTTAGGTTGGCCATGTCTGAGAAACCCAAGAAAAAAAAACAGGGCCACTGGGTTTCAACACTGCAGTGTGTGTGGGGAGGTCTTTGCTAAGGCCGATCCCCACACCACTTGTGTTTACTGTCTGGGGTTTGACCACCTCAATTCAGACTGCCAAATTTGCAAGATTTTCCCTAAGTCTACGTAGGATAAAAGGTTAGGTAGATTTAGGGATAAGGAGGTTGAGAAATCCGCTGATGTGGAAGGCCAGCCCAGTTCGGTTCCTACCGAACCAGAAGGCGTGCCCTCTGACCAGGGCGATACTACTTCGGGCAAGAGGAGAGCCGATCCTGAGGGATCGGTTCCTACAAAGAGAAAGCGCAAGATAAATCGTCCGGTTTGGATCCAGAATTTCATGTTCCGACTGCCGAAGAGATAGCCAGAGCGATTCGGATTGTTGAATCGCTTCGTCCGGTTCTGACCGATCCGACGCCTTCTGCAGGGGTTCGGTTCGGTCGGTACCCCCGGTTCAGGATTATTCCCCTGAAGATTTTTATGAACCGGAGTTTGATGAGGAGGGGGAATTTGAAGAGGATGATTACGACGGTGAAAGTCTGGATGTGCCTGTGGAACCGGACATCTCCCCAGACAGACCTTCTGGTGTTTCCCCTTCTTGGCTTTCTGAGTCCCCTCCCCACTTTCTGTTTTATAGAAAAGTGGCTCAAACCCTCCAGCTTCCTATTGAGGAGGCTGTGGAGGATCAGGAGGAGTCTGATTTTGTTGAGATGATGGACATCACATAGTCTAAGAGACTGTCTATTCCCCTCCATAAGTCCTTTGGGAAACACACACAAAAAATTCTTAGGTCGTCTAACTCTGTACCTCCTGTTGACAAGAGAATGGACAAGAGGTACACCTTGTCAGGCTCAGATACGGAGTTTCTTTATCAGCAATGCAGCCATGTTGGGGTAGTGCAGGCTGCAGCCTGTGACAAGGCAAACATCCCCTTGGCTTCACACACCCCAGACAAAGACTCCAGGAAGATAGATGCCATGGCAAAGAAGCAGTACATGGCATCATCTTTGTGACTCAGGCAGGCTAACTATATGGCCTATACAGCCAGGTACCAGAAGTCCAGGTGGGACACTGTACTGGCAC
The DNA here is from genome assembly GCA_016271365.2 of Neoceratodus forsteri. Classification (NCBI taxonomy): domain Eukaryota; kingdom Metazoa; phylum Chordata; order Ceratodontiformes; family Ceratodontidae; genus Neoceratodus; species Neoceratodus forsteri. The sequence goes on along the minus strand of CM028137.1, from coordinate 887,984,845 downwards.
TGGCTAAACAGGCTTCCCCGAGGTAGCCAAGGAGCTGAAGGGGTGGCTGCTGATGGGATCGAGGCATCAAAGGTGCAGTTTCATGCTGCTGTGGACTCCAATGATGTGTCATCAAGAGTTTTGGCTACAACTGTGGCTGTTCGGAGAATGGCTTGGCTCAGATGTACTAGCCTTTCGCAGGATACCAAGGCCAATGCCATGGATTTCCCTGTGGTGGGTAATTCTCTCTTTGGGGAGCAGACAGAGAATTACATGAAGAAAATGGATCAGTACAGGACCACTTACAGGAGTGCCCATGCCAAGGAGAGACAGGCAACTCCTCAAAGGCAGCAAGCTAGGGGCAGGGGCAGGCCTTTTCACATGCCTTTCTACCAAGCACAGGCCTCTTCTTCCTTTTCTCAGAGGGGGTTATTCAGAGGGAGAGGCAGAAGGGGAAGAGCAGGGCTGCATCCTGCCGAGCAGACACCCTGATGTGTCAGCCCAGGTCGACTCCCCCATTCCGGTAGGATGCAGGTTGGCTTACTTTGTCCAGGACTGAATGTCTTTTACCTCAGACAGGTGGGTCCTGAAGGTTGTAACCCAGGGGCTGGTTCTCAGTTTAAAAAATTTTCCGAAACTGAGACCCAGATCCTTCCCACCTGCAAATACATCAGAAACCCTTGCTCTAGAGGCAGAGGTTGCCTCTCTACTGGCCTTAAGAGCCATAGAGAGAGTTCCTACCCTATACTGGGGCACATATCTGTACTCCAGGTACTTCCTAACCCCAAAAAAGACAGGGGAGTGGCGACCGATCCTAGGTCTAAGATACCTAAACAGGCACCTGCTAAAGCCAAAATTCAAAATGGTGACTCTGGGAACAGTTCTTCCCTTTCTGAGGCCAGGAGACTGGCTAGCCTCCCTGGACCTCAAGGATGCCTATTTTCACATCCCCATCAGGTGCTCCCACAGGAAGTAACTCTGGTTCGAATTGCCCTCAGGCCATTACCAGGTCAGAGCAATGCCCTTTGGCCTAACTTCAGCTCCAAGGGTGTTTACAAAGTGCCTAGCAGTAGTGGTGGCCTTTTTAAGAAGGAAAAGGATTTCTATCTTTCCATACCTGGACGATTGGCTCCTTGTGGGCCAGTCCCCAGACCAAGTCAAGTCAGATCTGCAGGTTACCCAGCAAGTTCTCACTTCCCTGGGGTTCCTTCTCAATCTTCCCAAGTCAGTTCTCGAGCCAGTACAGCTCCTCACTTTTATAGGAGCAGAGCTAGACATGCTCAAGGCCTTCCTTTGGAAAGGGCAAAAGCCATCTCTCAGCTGGCCTCTTCCTTCCTCCCTCTAGTTTCTCGACCAGCAAGGCATTTTCTTCAGCTTTTGGGCCACATGGCAGCTTCCACGGCAGTGGTCCAAGGGGCCAGGTTTCAGATGAGGGACATTCAGTTCCATCTGAGCACCTTTTGGTCCCAAAGGAAAGATCCTCTTACCAAGCTAGTTCCTGTTTACTCAGACCTTAATTCAGGCCCTTCAGTGGTGGCAGGACCTGGGCAATCTGAGGCAAGTTGTTCCATTTGTCACTCAGATTCACTCTGTGGTTCTTACCACAGATGCTTCCCTTTTGGGGTGGGGAGTCCATCTGGGGGCTCTCACAGCCCAGGGACTGTGGTCCCCTCAGGAATCCCTTCTTCATATCAACCTCCTGGAGCTCAGGGCAGTACTTCTTGCCCTACAAGCTTTCTCTGTCAGTACAGAACAAAGAAACTGGGAAAAACTTCACCTTCAGGCATGAGGGCTCATTCCACTAGAGGTACAGCTGCATCTCTGGCTGCGGCCAGGGATATTTCTTTGTTAGAAATTTGCCAAGCAGCCACCTGGAAAACAATTCATACCTTCACCAAGCATTACTCTCCGTATATCCAGGCTAGGAGTGATGCTAGGTTTGGCACAGCAGTACTTCAGAGCCTATTCCCAAAGTAGGTTCTGTCCCTCCTCCTCGGAGGTACTGCTTGGTAGTCTGCAATTGTCTGAATACAGCAAGACTTCATGTTGTTTGAAGAAAAAATTACTCACCTTAGTAATTGTGTTTTTTCTAATGGAGTCTTGCTGTATGCTGGCCTCCCTCCCTGCCTCCCCTCTCAGAACCTGTTTTGGGAAGTGGGTGGGCAGGTGCAGTGTTGCACCCCAGGGGTGTCTTTAGCCCACTTTTTGTTGTGTTGGGTGCCTTGTGTTTGATTAGTTAAGAGTTTTTTATTTCTTATTGCTTGGTTTTTTGGTCTTTGAGTTTCCTGACTTAAGTCTTTAAGGAATCTAAAGTCTTTGTTGCCAGTTGTCTAGTAGGAATTTTACAATTTCCACATTATATAGTCAGTGAGTTTTAGCTCGTAAGAATCTGATGGTTTGGTTTCAAAAGGACACAGACAGAGTTTTCAACTGAGCTCGAGCCCAACGTACTATGCCTGGCGTAGAATTTTAACCCTTCACTCTCCGGGGCAGTTCAAGTGCTGGAGCTAACTGCAATTGTCAGATTACAGCAAGACTCCATTAGAAGAAACATAATTACTAAGGTGAGTATTTTTTTCTTTTCTCCCTGTTGAAAACTTGCACCAGTTATAAAAAATAATGCCTGTGCAAAGTTTGTTTTATGAGGCTTTTTCACACACCCTCAGTGTGTGATAAAAGAATAAATGATAGATAGGTGTGTGTATTACAAGGCAGTAATACCATTGAGAGGTTTTAGGGACTTGGAAACTCAAGAGCAAAGCTTGGGAGGTTCCCAGAGTCCTCAAAACCTCGAGATGGGATTACTACCTTGTAACACACTTATCTATTTGTAATTTTTTGTAATATATGCATAAAGCCTTATTAGTACCATCTTGGCCCTTTGGAAAATGTTCTTGTATATTCCATGTATTACCAGTCTGAAACCATGTATTAAGTCTGAAACCATGTATTATCAGTGCTGAAGGATAGTATTATGGCATTGGCAGTCGTGTATTACAAGAACATTTTCCCATTGGCCAAAATATCAATTTTTTTTTTTTTAAATTACACTTCTAGGGACATGGATATGTTGTTCATTCCACACTTCTTGGCAGGTACCTTGCCGCTTTAAATGTTGCCGGAAGGTCTTCAAGCTGGTTCCTCCCATCCACCCAGGTGGTAAAACTCTAGGCTCCGCCCCATGACGCCAGATCTTCCTTACCGCATGGAAGCTCAGGTTCCCTCCTTAACGCTCTGCGTACAGACTGGATCCTATTTCTTCGGTTCGCCCGAAAATAATTCCAAAGTTCTTAAGACTTCGGTCTAATTACTCCCTCGTGGCTGCGATGGACAAATCGACTCCCGGATTTCAGCGGTGTCCATGTGGGCAGAAGATGTCCAGGACGGCCCCGCACTCCACGTGCGTCTACTACCTTGGCCCTGATCACGACCCACAGGCCTATGAGTTATGTTGATCATTTTCGACCAACGTCCTAGTGGACTGCGCTCCCCGGTTACAGCTTAGGCGCCCCAAGAGCGCTACCACTGGTGAAGTCAAAGGAGGTCTGTTGGGCAGTTGTCCATGGCTGGCTCAGCTGAGAACCTTCGAGCAGATGATGGCCCTCGAGGAGGCGGCCCAGGCCACATCCTCATCTTCCTCGGTCGTGGCATTTATCCCGCTCTCTCTGGGATCCTCCTACACAGCTTCTTTTAAGGAGCTTTGCCAATCCCTTTCCACCAAGGAGAGGGCCATCCGGGACACTCTTCTCGGTCAAAAGGAGGACTCGCGGGTAAGTCCCTTCGTGGGAGCGGGAGAGGTCCCGTTCCCCGGACAGTCGACACTCGACTTTGGTCGAGGTTGCGGCTAAGGCTGCTGGCTTCATGGTGTCCCCGTCAGGTAAGCCGGACAAGACACCCGTTGACGCAGTCAAGATTTTTCTTGACCCGCTGGATGGGCTGTTGACTGGTGAAGCCGACAACTCTTCGTCACCGGTTCCCCCCGGTGGAAACCGAAGACTTGCTTATGCCTCCTGTGCCGGAGTCTCCGGTCCAGGTTCCCGAGCCGAGGGAGGAGTGGGTGTTTCCCGCTCCATCCCAGACCCACCCTCGGAAACACCGAGGATCTCGGTCTTGGACCTCTTCTCGGTCCAGCCTATCCCGCCAACATCGGCGGTCTCTCAGCACCGAGGTAAGCGGTGGCACCGCTCGTCCTCGTCTTCCTCCTCGGAAGAGGAGAGGCTTTGGCGCAAATTGCGTCGACGCTACAAGGACTTAATGTGGCAGCAGCTCCTTCTGTCCAGGAACAAGCCGATGCCGTCGCCTTCCCCGGCCATCAAGTGGCTGTCACCTGAAAGGCCGAAACTACCCCTTGCGGTGGTCGAGGTGCCCAAGCCTGGGCTGGTTGTTCAGCCAAAACCAGCTGCCCCACCGATTGTGGTGGAACCTCCGCCTCCACAGCCGAAATCGGGGGCGCCGACCAAGGACTCTTGGTCGGGTCAGGGTCTGCCCCAACGGTTGTCGGTCACCCTCACTCCCGACCGTCCTCGGCAGGCGGGGGGTGGCTCAGGCCCCAGGCAGCTCTTCGCAGACTCCTCGGAGTCTGACGACTCCTCCCTGTTTTCCAGGCCCATTGACCTGGAGTCCTCTGGGGGGCAGTCATTGGACGAGAGCCCATCATCGTTCATGGGTCTGCTTCGGCTCATCTCGGAGTCCACCGGGATGCAGCTAGAGTCCGTATCCAAGTGGGCAAAGTATCCCCTCACGGAGATACTGGACCGAGGGGATTCTCCCATGGAGGCCTTTCCGGTGGCTGAAGCCATTATTGGCCCAGCCTTGGAGCTTTGGCAGCAGCCGGCTTCCTGTCCTGCGCCTTCGGCCAGGATGGCCAGGAAGTATGCGGTCCCTACCGGCTCTTTGTCTGGTTTTTCGGAACACCCCTCTGCGGAGGGGTTGGTCACCGATAGCGTTTTCTGGCGCTCTGGAAACGCTAGCGATGTGGATAAGTCCCCCGACAAGGAGTCCAAAAATCTGGACTATGCTGGGCACAAGGTGTATGCTGCGTCCTCCCTCGGCCTCCATCAGGCCAGCTCGGCCATGCTGATGGCGCACTTCTCCCACGCCCTCATGGGCTCCCTGGATGAGGTGATCCTTCATCTCCCGGCCGATCTGCAGACTGTGGTCAAGCAGGTACGGGATCAGGGAAGGATAGTGGTGAAACAGCAGCTCCAAAAAGCTCTGGACTTTGGAGACTCCTGTGCCCGATCAGTAGCGGCCACAGTGGCCGTGCACTGCAGAGCCTGGCTGAGGATATCCACCTTCACGGCGGATACCCAGCACAAATTGGCGGATGTCCCCTTCTTGGGGACTGACCTGTTGGCCCTGGAGTGGAAGGCCACCTCCAGAGGATCGAAAAGTCCAACGTTACTCTGGACTCGGTCACCTCCGCTCAGAAGGACAAAGGGCATCGTCGGCAACATAAGTCCTTTCGACTTTCTGCTCCTGCAGCACGTCCGGCCCTGCAACACCAGCATCAAGGCCAGCAGGCTCGCGCTTGGCACCCCAAAGCCCAGCCTGGGGCTTCCTCCAACAGGAAGCAGGGAGGGAAAGGCCCAGGAAGTCCCTCTGCCGGTCCTTCCTCCAAGCCTGCCCAGTGACTGGTTGAGGGGTGTCGCCCCCAGCCTCGTCGCTCCCCCCGGGTTCCCCCCATGGGGGGATGGCTCCGACACTTCCTTTCCACCTGGTCCGCTATCACCATGGACTACTGGGTGTTGTAGGTGTTGGGAAAGGGTCTGCCTCTGGAGTTCGAGCAGGCCCCGCCCTTCCGAGCTATCGCCCCACTGGGGGCTACAGGGTCTGCAGCCTCCCTGTCGGCCCGTCGAGCTGACATTGCCCTGCTCCTCCAAAAGGAGGTGATCAGGAAGGTGGCGGATCCTCCACCAGACCCGGGGTTTGTGTCCAGGTACTTCCTGGTCCCAAAACGGACAGGGGGCTGGCGCCCCATTCTAAACCTGCACGACCTGAACAGGTTCCTAAGGTCTCGAACCTTCAGGATGGTCACTCTGGCTCAGATCATTCCATCCTTGGAACGAGTCGTGTGGTTCCGTTTTCTGGAACTCCGGGACGCGTTCTTTCACGTCCCAATCCGTCCATCCCACCAGCGATTCCTCCGCTTCAGAGCAGAGGGGTCCCTCTACGAGTTCCAGGTCATGCCCTTCGGCCTTTCTCTAGCTCCCAGAGTCTTCACCAAATGCATGGCAGTGGTGACAGCATTCCTGCGGCGCCGAAGGGTCCGGGTGTACCCTTACCTGGACGACTGGCTGATTGTGGCCTCCTCCAGAATGGAGGTGGAGTGGTCCAGGGATCTGGCCCTCCAGGTTTGCTCTCAAGTTGGCCTCCTTATCAACAAGGCCAAGTCTGAACTCGTGCCAGAGCAGGTGATCCAATTTATCGGGGCAGAGCTCGACTCTCTGCGAGCCAGAGCACGGCTCCCAGTGGACAGGGCCGAGGTTCTTTCCTCCTATGCCCAGTCATTTCAGGTTGGGCAGTTGTGCCCAGCCCGGGAATTCCTGCGCCTCCTGGGCCTCATGGCAGCCTGCACCAGCATGGTCCATTGGGCCTATTGGCATATGCGTCCCCTATAGTGGGGACTGGCCAGCCAGTGGTCACAGCGCTCTGGTCCTTTGGATCAGCCAGTGACAGTGACCCAGGAGATGTAGAACGATCTCCAGTGGTGGATTGTTCCAGCTCATCTGCAGGAGGGCATCCCATTTGTCCACCCCAAGCCGACGGTCTATCAACCAATGCCTCTCTGATGGCTTTGGGGTGCCCATCTGGGGGAGCACAGAGCGCATGGCCTCTGGTCCCCTCGGGAGTCCCGATGACACATCAACCTGCTGGAGCTTCAAGCGATTCGTCTAGCCCTCACCGCCTTCGCTCCGTTTGTATGGGGTCAGGTGGTCCAGGTCCAGACGGTCAATACCACGACCATGTACTGCCTAAACCTCCAGGGCGGGACGCGCTCCATGCCCCTGTGCAGAAAGTCTCTACGCATTTGGTCCCTCGTGTGCAGCCTGGAGGCGGATCTCCTTGCCATCCATGTGGCAGGAGCCTCCAACACTCTGGCCGATTCTCTAAGCTGGATAGGTGCTGCATCTCACAAGTGGTCTCTCCTGCCGGAGGTAGCACACAATCTGTTCTCCCACTGGGGCATACCTCAGGTGGATCTGTTTGCCTCCAGGGAAAATGCGAAGCTGAGGCTGTTCCATGCCCACTCCCTCAGCAGGGCTCGCTGCAGGGGGATGCCTTCTCGAGGCTGTGGACCCCAGGCCTCTTCTACGCCTTTCCCCCATTTCTCTTGATCCACAAGGTGCTTCTCAAGGCGATGAGAGACAAGGCGCAGGTGATTTTGGTAGCCCCAGACTGGCCCGCCAGTTGCAGTATCAGATCTCCTCAATCTCAGCTCCAGGCTCCCGGCGGCTTCCAGCCCGCCCGGACCTGATCTCAGTCAATCAGGGGAAGGTATTCCATCCGGACCTTCAATCCCTGCACCTGATGGCCTGGTTCCTGAGCGGCTAGAGTTTCAGGCCTTGGGTCTTTCCGAGGAGGTCCTCAACATTGTTGAGGCTTCCCGTAAGGAGTCAACCAGAAAATGTATGCTTTAAATGGAAGAGATTCTCCATTTGGTGTCAGGACAAGGTCCTAGACCCTTCCTCCTGCTTCTTGGCAAGCATTGTGGACTACCTGTGGTTCCTTTCTTAGCATGAGCTTCGGTCAGCGACCCTTAAGGTGCACCTGGCAGCCATCTCTGCTTAGCGGGCGTGGGTCGGGAAGCAGTCAGTGGCGCAGGAGAAAGTGGTTGGGCGCTTTTTCCAAGGCCTTGATCACATATCCCCTCCGGTGTGAGAACCTCCACCTCGGTGGGATCTACTGCTGGTATTGGCTAAGCTCATGGGCAAGCCATTCGAATCGATGCACAGGTGTGACATCTCTCACCTGTCGTGGAAGACCGCCTTCTTGGTGGCTATCACGTCAGCCAGAAGGATGGGAGAGCTCCAGGTGCTTTCCATAGAGTCTCCTTATCTGGTCTTCCACAGGGACAAGGTTGTCCTGCTCCCCACCGAAATTCCTTCCAAAGGTGGTGTTGGAGTTTCACCTTAACCAGGTGTTGACTCTGCCGGTGTTCTACCCCAATCACCTCGGGAGACCGAATATGGCTCCATACTTTGGACCCTAGAAAGAGCACTCGCTTATAAGGAGGCGGAGGGCTGAAGTTCGGGGAAAGGTTCGCCAGCTGTTTGTCACCCTACGCTGAAGCCGCACCTGGCAGACCTGCAGCCAAGTGGATGATAGGCAGGTGGGTCACCTCCTGCATAGATCTCTGCTATAGGTTGGCGGGCATAGAGCCTCCCAAAGGGATAAGAGCTCATTCTACCCGACATACCATTGCTCCGGTGGCTGCTTCCAGGGACGTCCCTATCCCGAAATCTGCAGGGCTGTTACCTGGAAGTCAGCACACACCTTCATTACCCACTACCACATCGACCTTGAGTCACGCCGGGATGCTGGTTTTGGGACCTTGGTTCTCCAGTCCTTGTTTCCTAAGTAGGGGGTGTGCGCCTTGCCTCCCTCCTCCCGGAGAACTGCTAGGAGTCTGCCAAGAAGTGTGGATTGAACAATATATCCATGTCCCTAGAAATACAGGTTACTCACCTGTAACAGGAGTTCTAGGAATGGTATATGTTGTTCATCCACCTAACCACCTGACCTCCCGGCCTGATGCACAACCTGGCTTCCAGCGGGCTAGATCTGGCGTCATGGGGCGGGCCGAGGTTTACCAGCGGGGTGGGTGGGAGGAGCCAGCTTGAAGACCTTCCAGCAACATTTAAAGTGGCAAGGTACCTGCCAAGAAGTGTGGATGAACAACATATACCATTCCTAGAACTCCTGTTAAAGGTCAATAACCTATATTTTTAACCGCCCCACGTCCTGCTGACAAGGAGTCATCCTCCTGCCTCCTGCTCCACTTGTACTCACCTCCAAGCCCCATGGAGCTGCGGCTTGCTCCCGAGTGGGGACAAAGTGGGGGACCGTACACCCCATAATCCTTCATTGCGTTGGTCCGGCTGTGGTTGAGCGGGGGGGCACATTGGAGGCACGCTCCTGAAGGCCCATCTTCCCAGAGTTGGCAGGCAGTTATCTCTCTCTTCTCCCCTCCCCTACAGCATGTAACCCCCTGATGTCATGGCGCAAGGTGCCGATGTCCACACTGTACAGCAGCCACCCATTCCCTACAGTTGGAGCTTGCAGTACTCCGAGCCTCCGCTCGGAGTCAGGCAAGTGCACGGGCATATGCCTCTTCCCTCCCCGGAGAAGGCAAGCTGTCATGGGACGCTCAAGCCTGTCTCCCTCCCAGCTGACCCTCCAGTGACCCGAGTCCGCTCCTGGATCTGGGTCGGCGGCGTGGCGCAAGGTGTGGTGTCCAGTGCCTCCACCCTCAGTGCCACCGGGCCGGCCAAGATGGTATTATTAAGGCTTATCCATATATTACAAACTCATAAACTCCTTGAGTTTCATTCTTGGGGTTTATGGATTATCACACACCTCGAGTGTGTGATAAATACTCATAACTCACACCTGCAGAGGCATTATTCTCTATATCTCATCCTTATGCTCTGACACACAATAACTGGTTGCTGTGAAAATACCGATGGTCTCACTAACAGTGGATTATCACTTCTTGGGGGGAGGGGGGTACAGGAGGAGATGGAGTCTGAAACACAGAGATCCAGTTTTTTGGTTTTAAGTATCCTCATTAAAAAAAGAATGTAGGGGCATAAACAGTGAACATTTATGAAATATAATCTAAATTGGGTTTGAATATTGTATTTTAAAGGACTGTTCTAAGATTACTCGTTTTAAAATAATGGAATTTTTCGAACACCAAATTCCCTACCTTTTTGCCATAATGGTGTTTCTCTCCATAGTTTGGGGGTGGACAACTGTCAGCCATGTCCCTGCCACCCCCAACCGGTACACATTTCCCCAGCCACTGGGAGTCCCATGCAGATTACCCCCCCCCCCCAATGCAGATTCAGAGCTAGTGGTTGGATGACTTTGCTGGCCAGAGGAGAGTGGGCACAGCTTCATTAAGCCGCCCCAACAACTTTTTCCGGATAATTCCATACCTTGAGCCTGGGCTAGTCATTTGAAGGATCCTTCCACTTTCCATTTTGTTGGCCCCAACAACGCTTTCAAGCATTTTGCAACATTTAACCAGGGAGAACGCAAGGATGTGCTCCATAGAAACCTATGGGGTAATTTATTAGGTCAGTATATGCAGTATTTTAACACATGCTTTGTTATAAATGAAAGCTGCCATTGAACAAACAAGGGAAATTATGCTTTTGAAAAAGCACACTATTTTGAAACGGGTAATCTTAGAGTATTCATTTAACAAAAGTTTTTCTGGATGCTGGAAAATTTCTTAGTTTTCACTGATCTCTAAAACGAAAACACTTCTATTACGTAATAATAAACGTTTCCTCCCACATCTTTCAGTGAGCCTCCTTTTCATCTGACCAGAAGAGGATGGGGAGAGTTTCCTGTCAGGGTGCAGATTCACTTTAAGGATCCTCGGAACAAAAGAATAGACATCATCCATAATCTAAAGGTATAATAGACCCTGTTGGGGAGTTGTTACCGTTTGGATGTGGGTAAGTGGGTGTGCGCGCCGCTCGCGCATGCACATGTGTACGTTTGTGTATTGGATCCCTCACTAAACTTAAACAGTTGATGGATTGCCACCTTCTTATACCCTTCAGATACTTTAAGGTTTCAATCCTGGCCCCCCCACCTCAGCTTTTGTTGAGTACCTATTGAGGTCAGCTACTCTTTCCTCATAAATGAGGATTGGCCTGTAATTGTTGATATCCTTTTTATCAGTCTTTTACGAAGGGTTGTGACCGAGGTGCTGTTTAAGACTGCTGGTAGACAGTCTGTGAAGTGAGGAAGGTTAAAGAGTGTGGTAATGTGTATTGTGGTGGCTGAAACAGCAAACCAAAGGAGTTTTGGTGCCACATTGTCTGAACCACATTTTTAGGGGTTGAGACTAAGGAGGTGCTTGACCACAGGGTGCAGGAGCTGGAGGCACATATGGTACTCGGGTGGGGGGTAATTTACTGGGATGAGGAGAGGTGCAGTAATCCCAGGAATGTCACTGTATCCCTCTGGGGAAAAGTGATCATCAACTGTTAACTGTATTTCACAGTTTCACTTACTTTTTATTAAATAAAATCTGTTTCTTCCACAGTTGGATCGAACGTACACTGGATTACAGACTCTTGGAGCTGAAACGGTATGTTTTATTTAATAAACAGCTGCAAAATTGAATATTGTTGATGTTGATTATTCTCTCCAATGAGAAACTGATAAACTCCGGATCTTCCTGGACGTAAAGTCTCCACCACTCATTCACACTAATGGGAGTTCGCTGGAGGCACTAGGACCCAGCGGGAGCAAACTTTTTCAGGAGGGCCGGCGCCGAGATGGAGCCGCAAGGAGCGGCATTGCGAGCCCCAGCGTGTGGGGTAATGAGTATCTCGGCGTCGACCCTCCAGCCGCCTTAGTTCCTTTTTTCCCGCCGTCGAGTGCACTTCAGCGACTTCACTAGCAGCAATAGTTCAGTTTATTGTTTTGTAGTTTTATGTCGAATCAGTACAGATTATTTATTATATATTTAAATTGTACATCAAGAAGTCTTCAGCCCTCCATTGACAGAGTCGACCATGAGTGGGTCAGGTGATGGTAGGGAGACTTCGTATGAAAGCGGTTCAGTCAGCTGGGCTGGGTCCGGTCTGCTGCCCTCCTCCGGGGGTCCTGACAATGGATGGTCCAGTGCTCAGGGGGATGGGCAGTCCCCCTGAAAGCATAAAAGGAAACTGTCCCATTCTCTGCGCCGTTCGGCCTCGAGTTCCTCTTCGACACATAGGTCGAAGAGGAAAAGACATCACTCTAGGTAACCCTCAGTTATGTCTGCGTGTAGACGGTCAGTTGTTGGGGCCAGGCACCGGTCTGCACCTCTATCGGAGTCACCGGTTTCTGTCTCCGATGGCTGACCTCTTCGACATCGGAGCCCCTCTCAGCCTTTCCAAGGAGCTTCTGACTAGCAGTTTCACCAGTGGGCTGCTCTTATGGAGCAGTGGACTTGGAGATTGGTCCAGTTGCCTGAGCTGGTCACTCTGATTCTGGGGCCTTCGGGCCATTCGGCCCTGGAGAGACAGGTAGGGTGGTTGGGCCTTCCTAGTCAAGCGGCACCTTCTTCAGTGCTGTCGACTCTGCGCTCTGGTGTTTATCCCCCTCACGTGGCTGCGGCGCAGGGGTCCACACCGATGCCTCTGTCTCCTGCCATTTTTCCCTCTTTTACCTCAAATCACAGTTTTCTGACCTCTGGGACACTCTCTGTGCCGTCCATGCGCCGCAACTTCGTTCGGTTCATGCATGAGCGCCACTGTGGCTCTGTGGTGCAGCACCAGGTGCTCTGTTGGCACCATGTGCTCTGTCAGTGCCACTCACAGCGCCAGGGGCACTGTTGGCGCAGTGTGTGCTGCCGTGCTGCTTCAGCAGGCACCCCCTCCTTGTTCTTAGCGCCGGGAGCTGGTGCAGCACCGACAGGTCTTCTGGGGTTTCGACTCCGATTCGTTCTTCAATTCCTCCTCCTGATTTCCACTCCTTTCTTGTCTATGCAGTCCCCCCTGGACTGTCAGGAGATGATTTTGAGCCTGACCCAGATCTTTGCCTGAGTGATGATGTTGATGATACTGCCCTCGGAGCAAGGATCAATCCTTCTGCAGAGCCTGTGGTGGAAGACCTCTTGTTTAAGTCTCTGCTCAAAAATTTAAACACTACTCTCTCTCCAGACTTCAGAAATTGATCCTGGGAAGCTGTTGTGACTCCAGTATCTTCATGTCCCAGAGATCCCTATCGATTTAACCCCTCCGGTACAGCCCTATTTCAAGACCCTCTCACAGATGGTATGGAAGAATCCTGCTCTCATTCCTTCTGTGGCTAAGTCCATCGATGGAAAGTATGCTTCTCCCAAGGATCGTCCTAGTTTGGCCTCACAAGCCTTTGCTGATGCCATTGTGGTATCGGCAGAGAATGATAAGGCCGTCCTTCCTCAAGGATGTACGGCCCGTCCAATAAACAAAGAATCTCATACGATAGACACCTTAGGTAAGAGAGTCTTTGCTGCCGCAACCCTGGGGATGCACATTGCCAGCTACCAGGGCTATTTTTTGCAATATGAGTAGAGTATGTACTTTGGCATTCCCTCAAAGAAATGGTGGAAGCGCTACCCGAATTGGAAGGTAGCTCAGAGTTGCTTCACACCATAACTAGAGGTATCGAATCCAGTAACCAACAGGTTAAAGCTGCAATGGATGCCTTTGATACTGCCTCCCGGGCAGCGGTGGCTGGCATCTGCACCCACCGCCACTCTTGGCAACGTACTTTGGGCTTCATGAACGACGCCCAGCAGCAAGTTATGGCCTTACCCTTTGACGGTATGTACCTGTTCGGCTCTCAGGTGGAGCAAGCTTTGGAGGCCCACAGAAGACTAGGTCTGCCATTAAGATGGCTAGACCTACACCCACTGCCTCCAGAGGAGGTGTGAACAAGCAGTTTCACAACCGTCAGTCCTTTCGGGGCAGAGGCACGGGAGGTTTTAACAAAAACCACAACTCTCAGCCAGAAAAGAAAGTGCACCAGAAGGCACAGGGCCCCAAAGCGCCCAGTGCCGCCTTCTGAGTTTCTGGCCCAGGTCCCACTTCAGCTGTCCGAGGGGAACTCCCGACTCAGCGGTGGGAGGACATCTGACACAATTCTACAATCAGTGGGAAACTATAACATCAGACAAATGGGTCCTCCGGATAATCCACGAAGGGTACTCTCTTAGTCTTTCGTATTGCATTTTCCTTGGCAGGACCTCCTTCTAAATGAGCTTGCTCAATGGAATCTTCCTGGTGAAATAAACTTGAACTTTAGGGGATGGAATGGAATACCTTGAATTCACTCACAAACCCAGTTCTCTGTGGTTGCTGTGCCATGTCCCTGCTGGCTCACCACATGACATGCCCAGCACTTCCAGTACATCAGTGGAATGAGGCAGGTGAAGAATGGGATTGGGCCCCTCAGAAGAATGGAAGGGGTGGATGCACCTGTAAGAGAGGTAGGGTTGATGGCTGAGATGCCGAATGAATGCCTCACTTGGGTGTTCACCGCAGGGCCCCCATTGGGGGAAGGGGTGCTCATTGGGAGGGTCCATGGTATCAAGGCTAAATAAACATAGTTCCAGGTTGCCCACTGCCTTGTCAAGGCAAATAATCCAGTAGTCCAGGGGAGTCTTTCTGAGGTAGTTCCAAGAATCCAAACAATAGAAAGAAAGGCTCGGCTCCTAGTTATAATCCAATGTTTTGCTTTAGCTAGTGAACAGCATTTTGTGGCACGAGGCCGTGTCAGAAGTTAACTTTCTTGTTTAGCTGCAGCAACCAACATTATAGTATTAAGCCACCATTTCTGATGAAGTGGCCTTGTGCCATGAAACATACATTGGTTGAAGCAATAAATTAACAAACTTAGATTACAGCTAAGAGTTGGGCATTTCTTTCACTTGTTTTGGCCTATGGAATCAAGGGTAACCAATTGTGATACAACCTGTGGACATCATGCTTAACCTGATAGTTGACTATCTGGCAAAAGATCAAGCCAGGCTAGTCTCATGGGGTGGATGGGATGCAACCTAGGATCATAAAGGAACTAAACTAAAGGGACAAGTGGTGGGGCCGTTTCCAGTAACATTCATGAATCTGTCTGCACAGACATAGACACACAGAATTTGACCACAGATAAGGACCGCTTGACCCACCCAGTCTGCCCATTTTTCCTACCTACATTATTACTGCAGACCGTACTTGATCTATAGCTCTTTCTCCCCTCTTCCTTTCCACTATGATTCCCTTGTACCTGTCCCATGCATTCTTTAACCCCACCACTGTTTTCACATGCACCACTTCCGTTCAAAAGATCCAGATTGTTGAAGGCATTTTGAGTGAAGCTGTTATTGATCTTATGACAAGTGGGGGGTTAATAGATAAACGTCAGCATGGTTTTGTGACCAACAGATCGTGTGAAACAAATCTGATCACCTTCTCTGAGTATATCAGTAAGAGTATTGATGAAGGAAAGAATGTGGACATGGTGATGCTCAATTTTAGTAGAGCATTTGTTACGGTTCCACATTGTAAGATTATTGAAAAGCTTATTGGTATGGGGGTTGATTCAATTTTTGTAAGATGGGTTGAACAATGGTTAACTAATAGGCAGCAGCAGGTGAGAATACAGGGTCATTTGTCAGAACCATTAAGGGTGGGGAGTGGGGTTCCCCAGGGTTCAGCTGTGGGACCATTGTTTAGTGTCTTTATGAGCAGCTATCCCCTTATGCTCCCCTATTCATACCTAGAGCAGCGACTAGACCCCTTAGGACCTCTTCTTTTCCCAAACTCTGATTTCCTTGTATCTCTATGACGATGGACAGCAAGGCTTTCTCTGTAATGGCTCTCTCCCTCTGGAACAGTCTTCCCACTTCCATTCGCACATCCCCATCCCATGTGTCTTTTGCAGATGCTTGCTGGGCAGAGCGGAAACCCGTGAGCCACCCTAAACTACCATAACTGCTGGCCACTGCCCCCTACTCTCCTGAGCTCTACAAACAAACATAACTCGCTCGATAACTCACATTGCCTACCTTGCATGCTACCGCTACGCAGCCGGCTCCGACAACCTGCCAGGACTGGCATCTCCATCTAGTTCAGATTAATAGTAGTCTGACGGGCTCAAACTGCTCCTTTTGCCTAGTTTGTGAAACTGTTTAGCTACTCTGTGCGTATACTTAACTTCTCCCCTGTATCTCGGCCTGTATTCTTTGTCAAATGTTATGTTATCTCTATGCCTGTAAACATTATGTAAATGATGACTGTTCTTACTGTCCTAATGTTGTTGTAACCACCATACACTACAATGTGAATTTGTATCTACTCCTGTAATCTTATTTCCCTGTACTGCCACCTTGTGGCCCAGGTTGTGACTGAAAATGGTCCACTGGATCCAGTGCACTTACCTGATTACCAAAAACACAAATAAATACATTTGGCAGTTGTAAGTAACAACAAGCTAATAAAATTTGCAGATGATTTCAGAGTTGGGGGAATAGTTGATACATTCAGTGATACATTAATCTTCGGACAGGATTTATTTCATATTATGGAATGGGTAAACATAAATGGGATGAGTTTTAAATAAGGAAAAATACATTATCATGCATTTTGATAGACATAACATCCAGCAAACATATTATACGCAGTGTCTTAGCTTGAAGGTTTCAGAGTGTGAAAAAGACTTAGGGGTTTATATTCAAAATGACCTAAAAAATGGTGCCCATGGTAAAATGACATGGAATAAAGCTATGTAGCTGGTACATTGTATAAGAAGGGGTTTTCAGTCAAGAAGCAGGGAGGTTTTGTTGCCACTGTATAAGACTATGGTTAGGCCTATTTTGGAGTATTGCTCCATGGTCTCGTGCCCATTCCTAATTAAGGATATTAAATTAATGGAGAAGCCCCAGAGAGCAATTACCAGACTAGTTTCAGGTTGTCAGGGAATCTCGTATGAGGATAGACTGGATAAGTTGGGATTGTGGTCATTGGTTAATAGAAGGGCGAGGGGAGACTTATTATATAAGGTGTTAGGGGATAATGAGGGTAAAATCATATCATTTGAGGGTACATAATAGGCAATTGAGGGAAGAAATGAGTAGGACTGAATTGAGAAGGAATAGTTTCAAGTGTAGGGTAATTAGGATGTGGAGTAGACTGCCCCAAGAGGTGGTGGATGCTGATAGTCTTGAGATATTTAAAAATAGATTGGATAGGTATTTTGGTGAAGTTGGTGACGTATGTTACCACAACTGAATTGTGGGGGAAGTCTTTATGGGCTTTGCCTTCTTGACTTCCTTAAAATTCCAGTATGAAACCAAATTTAAGTTAGAGTCTGGACAGAGTCTTATGGTCATCCGCAGCATGTAATTCTGTAACTGTTGTTTGAATTGTATGTTGTAAGTTATTTGATTCGTGTAGCTCTTCTGGCAGATTTATTTTATACTATTTACTGTGTTTGTATTCCCTGTGTTGTACCCATCCCCCAGGCACGGCCGAAAAACAGATCTTTCTCACCTCAGGAGTCCTTTAGCATCAGTCACTATAGCAGTTAGCTGGCTATGTGCAACTGCCCCAGGGCAGTTGCACCTAGCCTGCTAACTGCTATAGTGACTGATGCTAAAGGACCCCTTGGAAGAAAGAAGATTACTACTTTGAGTATTTTTTTCTTACAGGTGAATAACCTATTTCTTTATTTCCTTGTTTCCTATCTGTGGGTTTATGTAGGTTGGTGCTGTGTCACGGGATTGTTGGGCTGCATGGCTGAGAGACTTCTTTCTCAGACTTGGGGGGGGGGGGGGGCCAAAGAAGTAGGGGATGCCTACACAGGCACTATGCTTTGGTGCAGAGAATGCCTGCATGGCAACCTTTTGGTTGGGGCAAGTTCTGGTCCTCACTGGCACCCATTGGTTGTGCTGTATGTACTGTTGTGCTATATGCACTGTCATGTTTAAAGGGTTTTAGAGCTCAAAGGAGACGTAGAATTGTTTTAGAGTTGTATTTACCTTTAAAGGCCATACGGGCTGGTTGATATGATTGTATTAGTAATATTTAACAGTCACAGATTGTAGCATTGGCTGTGAAGGGCCGCTGTGGATTAAATCTGTGGATAATTTACATAGATACATAGACAGTGTCGGCAGATAAGGGCCTATGGCCCACCCAGTCTGCCCATTTGAGCTTGTAAGTTCAGTTTATGTTTTCCTAGAAGTCTGTTGCCCCTTACCCCTGACCTCCAGAATTCCTTTATGTCTATCCCATGCATTCTTAAATCCCGTGATTGTTTCCGCCCCCACCACTTCCTCTGGCAGGGTGTTCCACTTATCCACCACCCGTTCTGTGAAGAAATTCTTCCCGTTTCTTCTGAATCGTCCTCCTCAACTCATCGCATGCCCTCTAGTCCTGGAACATCTTTTTTACTTAAAAATAGTGTATTCCTGCACCCTGTTCCTCCCTGTAAGATACTTGTATGTCTCTATCATATCCCCTCTCTCCCTCCTCGGAGTACATGTTCAGTTCCTTCAGCCTGTCCTCCTAGGACTTGTGATGCAATCCATGCACCATCTTTGTTGCCCTCCTCTGAACCTTCTGTACCCTGTCTATGTTCTTACGTAGGTAAGGTCTCCAGAACTGTACACTGTACTCCAGGTGGGGCCTCACTAGTGTCTTGTATAGTGGAATTATGACCTCCCTTTTCCTGCTGGTGATGCCCCTGCCTATGCATCCCAGCATCCTATTTGCTTTGCCTGCTGCCTTGTCACACTGTTTCCCTGCCTTAAGGTCATCAGAGATAACCCCAAGATCCCTTTCCTGCTTGGTGCGTGCTATATCCTCACCCCCCAACTGATATATTGTGCCAGGGTTTTTGTGCCCCATATGCATTATCTTGCACTTCTTTGCATTGAATTTCAACTGCCAAACCCCTGACCATTCTTCAAGTTTCTGCAGGTCCATTTTCATTCTGTCTACACCCTCTGGTGTGTCTACTCTGTTACAGAGTTTTGTGTCATCAGCGAACAGTGAAATTCTGCCTTCTAGGTCCTGCGCAGTGTCACTGATGAAGATGTTGAATAGGACCGGTCCCAGCACTGATCCCTGTAGTCATCCTACTGGTCACTCTTCCCTCTGTGGAGTGACAGCCATTTACCACCACCCTCTGTGTTCTGCCGTCTAGCCAGTTACCTACCCACCACACTACTGTCCCGCCCACACCCATATTCCCCAGTTTGTGTAATAGTTTTCTATGTGGCACAGTGTCAAAGGCCTTGCTGAAGTCCTGATAGGCCACGTCCAGTGCCCTCCCCCCTGATCCACCTCCCTAGTCACCCAGTCAAAAAATTCAACGAGGTCGGTCTGACATGATCTCCCACTGGTGAAACCATGGTGCCTTGGGTCCTGTAGTCCATTGACAACCAGATGTTCCACCAATCTCTCCTTCAGTAGTGCTGTTATGTTCTTACATTTAATCTGGTCTTGTTCAACAAACTCACACTGCAACAGGAATACAGCAGCTTTCATTTTTATTCAGGAGCCTCTCTCTCTCTCAACAACAACACTCTCTGTCTGCTCTCTTTTTTAGCTTACACATATCGGAATGCTGCCCTCAAGTGGCAGAAGTAACACAATGCATTACCATTTCAAATACATAACATTTCCTCCCCACTAAATTATATTGTTACCAAATGAACAAGTATTAGCATTATTCGCTATTATTAAGATGGTTCATTCTATGCTAGAGGTAGGGAGTAGACTGCCCCAGGCCTCGAACCAGTCAAGGGGATTATTCTGCCCCAATAATCTGATCTGGCTCTCTAACTACACAAAACATTTATTTCTTTTAAATGTCTCACAGGTTCAAACGATCTGGAGGTTTTGAAATTCGGGATGGACAACGTCTCTCGTGAGCAACCCTTGGCATGTCTGCCCTGTCTGGTACCTCCCTCCGATCCTCGGTTGGTGGTTGTACAGCCTCACCATTGCTCCTCTCCACCTTCCGCTCTACATCTTCAGAAGGTGTTGGGACTTCCGTAGTGGGGCTTCTGTAAACTACGGCAGATGGAATCCACATTTCCCATGGGTTTTCTTCCCTGGAAGTGTCCCCATCCGTGCGCTGTTGAAGATCTAGGAACTGTTCAGCATGACGTTTCCATTTCACTCCAGATTCAACATCAACTGTATACGACACTGGACCTGTCTGAGATGTCACCGCACCAGGGGTCCACTTTTCCCCCTTCCGGTAATCTCGAACAAGCACCTCTTGACCAACAATGAACTGTCTGTCCTTTGAACGAGCTTGCCGGCGCAGTATTTGAGATTCTTGGTTCTTCAAAGCCTCTGATGCCACATCTGGCTTAAGCAAATCAAGACGGGAGCGAAGCTTACGCCGAAAAAACAACATTGCTGGAGATTCCTTTGTTGTAGCATGGGGTGTATTTCGGTATGCCAACAGGAAGTTATCCAACTTGTGTTGTATGGTCAAAGACTCCCCCACCGATTTCAGAGCATTCTTCATGGTTTGCACAAAACGCTCTGCTAGACCATTAGTCGAGGGGTGATATGGGGCACTGCGAATATGCCTCACACCATTGGACTTCAAAAATGCTGCAAAGTCACTAGAAATAAACTGTGGTCCATTATCACTGACCAGCTGTTCAGGAATCCCGTAACGGCTAAATAGTCCTCGCAGCACTTGAATGGTCTTACTGGTAGTAGTGGTGTCCATGACTTGAATTTCGGGCCGCTTTGAGTGGGCATCTACAACAATTAAGTACATGTGTCCCTCCACGGCCCATAAAATCTACATGAATGTCGCTGCCATGGTGCACCTGGCCACATCCAGGGATGTAGAGGTGAGGACACGGCATTTTCTGAACACGCTGACAGGTAGTGCATTTTTTGCTTGTTGCTCAATTTGCAAATCAATCCGGGCCACCAAATATAGCTTCTAGCTAAAGCCTTCATTCTCACTCGCCCGATTGTCCCACATGTAGCTCGTCCAGAACCACGAATATGTAGTTTTGAAGGGACAATCACCCGGACACCCCATCAAGCAACCTTGCCGTGCAAGCTCATTCGTCTCACGTAGAATGGTGATAACTCACCGTGAATGTTCTGGTTCACAGTAAAAGTCCCTTTTGTTACTAAGTCCAAGACTCGAGACAACACAGGATCAACTTTTGTCTCCTTTTTAATTTCAGAACTTGTGATAGGTAATTTCTCAAGCTGACTGATGTGGAAGACATCGACAGTGTCCACTTTGTCACTGTGGGCTACCTGCAGAGGCAATCTTGAGAGCCCATCAGCATTGCCATGAAGAGCCGCCTTCTTGCATTCTATGCAGTAGTTGTGAGCTGATAACAAGAGAGCCCAACGTTGCATTCTGGCTGCTGCCATGGAAGGAATACCTTTGTGGGGGCTGAAAATGGTCGTGAGGGGACGGTGATCAGTGAGGAGTGTGAATTCCCGACCATAGAGGTATTGGTGGAATTTGCGAACTCCGAACACTATTGCCAAAGCTTCTCTCTCAATTTGGGCATAGTTTTGTTCAGCTTTGCTGAGAGTTCTGGATGCAAAGGCAATTGGCTTTTCGTCCCCATTTGGTAGAACATGAGAAAGAACTGCTCCCACCCCATAAGGTGAGGCATCACACGCCAGTCTGATGCTCAGCTGTGGATTATAGTGAATGAGCACATCTTGAGAAACAAGCTGCTTTTTAGCCTTCTTAAACGCGCTCTCGCAGTCCTTTGTCCAACACCAGGACTTCCCCTTGCATAGCAAACCATTTAGTGGGTTGAGAATCGTAGCTCAAGCTCAAATGGGCAGACTGGGTGGGCCATTGGCCCTTATCTGCCGACACTGTCTATGTATCTATGTATGTATGTAGCCAGATTAGGAATAAACCTGCCATAGTAATTTAACAGGCCCAAGAACGACCGTAACTGGCTCACATTTTCCGGTGCTGGGGCATCCACAATCGCTTTTTCTTTCTCAGGCGATTTGTGTAAGCCCGCTGCATCTATGGTATGGCCCAAGTACTCCAATGAAGTCTTGAAAAATTCACACTTCTCCTTCTGGACACGCAAGCCAAAATCTTCCAATTGCTGCAGAACTGCATCCAGGTTCTTCAGGTGCTCTGCATCATTCCTTCCGGTCACCAGTATATCGTCCAGGTAACAGTGAACATTTGGAAGACCTCGTAAAACCTGGTCCATAGCTCGCTGAAATATGGCTGGAGCTGATGCAATGCCAAAAGGTAGGCGATTATAGCAGAAGAGACCCTTTTGGGTGGTTATTGTGAGATATTTCCTTGAGTTTTCATCTACTCTCATTTGCAGATAAGCATGTGACAGATCCAGCTTACTGAAGCGTTGGCCCTGTGCCAGGGATGCAAACAAGTCTTCGATGCGTGGAATCGGATACTGTTCCACACACAGAACTGGATTTATGGTTACTTTAAAGTCTCCACATATTTGCACGGAACCGTCTTTCTTTACCACTGGCACTACTGGCATTGCCCAGTCACTACGCTGTACAGGTGACAAGACTCCAGCTTCGGTTAGGCGAGTTAATTCGGCCTCCACTTTCGGTCTGAGTGCATAAGGTACTGGGCGAGGTTGACAAAACTTTGGTTTGTGCTGTGGCTTCAAAAACACTCTTGCCTCAATGTCCTTCATTGTGCCTAGCTCCCCTTTGAATAAAGGAGCATGTTTTTGCAACACTGCTTCCAGAGTGTTGTGGTCACCCGTATTAACAGTCCTTATCTCCTGCCAGTTGAGGTGTATTTTCTTCAGCCATTCCCTGCCTAAGAGTGTAGGGTAGTTACCTTTAACCACGTACAAAGGCAGTAGTGCCGTTTGTTCATTTATTTTTACCTGCACCTTGATGACAGCTTCAGGTGAAATTGCCTCGCCAGTGTATGTCCTCAGTACAACATCGGTCGTTTGCAGGGGTAGATGACTCAACATAGTTTCATACTTGTCTGTAGAAATCAATGAAACTGCAGCCCCTGTGTCCAATTCCATTTTCAGTGGTTTCCCTTCAATTTCGGGCGTTACACAGATGGTTGCCGTTTCCCCTTTAGAGTCCTGCGTGCAATGCTAATTTAGTATCAGTGTCATCACTGCACGTTCCCTGTGTTTCCACACGATGTACTTCTCTCTTTCTACATTTCGCAAATTGCTTCCCTTTGCTTCCATTGATTTCCCCTCCTTTCTTTTTCCCTTTGCACACTCGCCCAATGTGGCCTTTCTTCCCACAGTTATGACATGTCTGTTCTTTAAACCAACAGTCCTTATCACTGTGATTAGCCTTGCCACAACGACCACATTTATTAGGCTTTCTGGGAGAAGAAAAGGATAAAGCATTTACTTTCAGGGAATCACTTAGGTGCTGAGCCTCCCGTGCAGCTGTTTCCATTGATACAGCGATCTCTATCGCTTTCTTGTATGTCAGTCCCGCCTCTGTTAAAAGACGCTTCTGTGTCGCTTCACTTTTCAAACCACACACAAATATGTCTCGGAGGGCATCATCTAAATGGGTGCCAAACTCGCAATGCTCAGCTAACTTCTTTAGAACAGCCACATACTGCGCAACAGACTCACCCTCTGCTTGATTTCGTTTGTGAAAGCGAAATCTTTCAGCAATCACCAGAGGCTTAGGAGAGATGTGTCTGTAAGACCTCCACAATACTGGCAAACGTTTTCTCCCCGGGCTTTTCTGGTGCTATAAGACTTCTCAGCAAACTGTACGTTGTGCTGCCCATGACACTCAGTAACACAGCCACTTGTTTTTCATCACATATCATTTGCTGTGACAAAATGTCCAAATCTCTCAATATAAGTTGTCCACTGTTCCACATTTTCATCAAAGGCATCAATATGTCCTATAGTCACGGCCATCTTTTTGTGTTTCTTTCGGGTTCACTCGTGGGTCCAAAAGTTACGTCTCAGGAAAACCCTCACAGCAGTAATTCGTTCTGGTAAGGTACAGGAGAGTAACTAAACACCGCGTCGCCAATTATGTTATGTTCTAACATTTAATCTGGTCTTGTTCAACAAACTCACACTGCAACAGGAATACAGCAGCTTTCATTTTTATTCAGGAGCCTCTCTCTCTCAACAACAACACTCTCTGTCTGCTCTCTTTCTAGCTTACACATATCGGAATGCTGCCCTCAAGTGGCAGAAGTAACGCAATGCATTACCATTTCAAATACATAACAGTGCTTCCATGATCTTCCCCACTACCGAGGTGAGGCTAACTGGTCTGTAGTTCCCCGTTTCCTCTTTGTTCCCACTTTTGTATAAAGGGACAACATCTGCTATCCTCCAGTCTTTGGGTACGTCCCCTGTTTCCAGTGATCGGCTAAACAGGATAGCCAGAGGTTCAGTCACCACCTCTTTTAGTTCTTTAAGGACCCTGGGGTGCACCCCATCTGGCCCCATTGCTTCTATCAACTCTTATTGCTTTCAGTTCCTTCAGGACCCTTTCTCGTGTAAAGGGACCTGTGTCCATTTCTGCACCATTCTCACCCCTTGTTTCTCCCTTCAGACCCATTACCCTCCTCTTCCTCAGTAAAGACTGAGCAGAAATACCTGTTCAGTATGTCAGCTTTACTGTTGTCATCCTCCACACGGCCCCCATCCTCCCCCTTCAGTCTCAGTATCCCTCCCTTTGCCTTTCTTTTTTCACTTATGTACCTGTAAAAGGTTTTGTCCCCTCTACCCACTGATTTTGCAATGTGTTGTTCTGTCTGAGCTTTGGCTTCCCTTACTGATATCCCTGCCTGCCTTTGCTTCTCCTGGTACTTCTCCCTATCCTCGGCTGCCTGTGTCTTTTTGTATTGCCTGAATGCAATCTTTTTGGCTTTCACTTTCTTTGCTACCTCTTTGGAAAACCATAATGGTCTCCTCTTCCCTTTCCTCTTGCTAACCTGCTTAATGCATAATTCTGTTGCTCTTGTAATCCCCATTTTAAATACTGCCCACTGTTCCTCAACCCCTGATTCCTGCCCCATTCCCCTTAATGCCTCTTTCAAGTATCTCCCCATTTTCCCAAAGTCTGACCCCTGAAATCCAGGGTACGTGTTTTTGTGTGGTTTGGTTCTGCTCTTTCTGTGATTTCAAACCACAATGATTGGTGGTCCCTGTTTGTGAGCACAAGGTCCAGTATTGCCTTCTGTCGAGTTGGTTCCATGACCAGTTGCTTGAGGAAGGCACCCTGAAGGGAGTCCAGGATAAATCTGCTCCTAGTTGATGTTGCTGCTGGGATGCTCCAGTTCACGTCTGGAATATTGAAGTCTCCAACCAGTACTACCTCACCCTTGTCTGCCATCCTTTGGATGGCTAGCATCAGCTCCCTATCTGTTTCTTCCTCCTGGGCTGGTGGTCTATAGACCACACCTGTGCGGATGGCTGGCCCCATTTTCCTTTCTAGCTTAACCCGCAGTATCTCTCCCCCATTTTGTTCCTCCTGGATCTCTGTGGCCCTTATGTCATTTTTCACATATTTTTTTACAATTTATTTATTTTGTGATAACCCCCTTAAATCTTTTACTAAAGGACAGTTGACTTGCATACTGTGGTATGTATATGATGGAATGCATGCTGGACTGCTTTTGTCTGTACCATTTGTCCTGTATTTTATATAAGAAATCATATAAATAACAAAAAAACAAAGGAAATTCCGTTCTTTCCTAAATGCTGAGGGAGAAAGCATTTCAAATACATGGAGTTGCAGTAGAGAAAAAGCCCTGTCTCTTGACCTCAACCACCTTAAATTGGATCTGGCGATTAAAACGATATTCGCCTCGATTAATTTGAGTTGGCAGATTAACTTGAGTTGGCAGTACGGACTAGAAAAGGCTGATATATTATAGTGTCTTATAGGTAGTCAGAACCTAGACTGTACACAACTTTGTAAGTTAACACATTCTTGAAGGCGATGTGCCACCAGACTGCTAGCTAATTCACCTCATGTAGGGCAGGAGTGATATGCTTGGCGATCTTAGTTCTGGCAGTCAGCCTGTCCGTAGTGTTCTGCACCAGTTGCATGCAGCTCACTAACCTACCAGATATGCCAAGGTATAAGAGCATTGCAATAGTCTGGTCTCAGTGTCATGAAGGCATGGTCTAGCATCGCCATGTGATAGTTCCCTAGATGGGGCTTGATCCAGCAATATTTCTTAATTGGAAAAATCTACTGTGGACTACAGCCATCACCTAATGTTCTGGGCACAGCTTATTGTCCACAGTGGCACCTGGATCCTTAACCCTGTCCACAGCTTTTTGGGGCATACCATTTATAGATGGTCCAGTAGGCAAGCCACCCATTTTTGCCAATCCACTCAGACCTGGTTGCACTAGCAGCGCCTCTGTCTTCCCTTTAAGGCTGTGCCAGCTGGCAGTCATCCAGTCAGAGATTTTCTTACGGCATTGGTTTGGCACAGAAATCTGATCTAGCCTGTCTGTCATAGAAGAGAGGTACAGTTGGGTATCCTCTGTGTAGGAGTGAAACTCCACCTCTTACCATCTAATGAACTCTTCCACTGGCAGCATGTATGTGGCAAGTAACTTGAGGGACAGAATAGACACCTGAGGCTCCCCACAGCTGGTTGCAGCAGGCTGAGAAGAACAAGTTCTGAAAGTAACCCACTGGAACTTTCCAGATAAGGACTCATACCATCTTAATGTCCCATAGAGTTCTTAAAATAGCCTCCAGTAACCCAGTAAAACCCCATTATCTTCCGTATACCGATGAGAAATCGAGAACTACAGTAGAGCATTCTCCTCTTGTCTCTCGCTAGAAGGTCATTTAGTACCTTGACAAGAGCAACTTCTGTGCTGAGACCTGAAACCAGACTGGAATGGCTCATAGATGTTAATTTTCAAGATCTGCCTCAGACTGTATCATTACCAGTTCTTGGTCGCCTTCCCCAAAAAGGGAAGGTTTGAAACTGATCGTAATTGGCAAGGATGTTCGGTTTTGGGTTTGTTTCTTCAGATATAATAATAATAATAATTGTTTCCTCACGAGTCTTGGGCAGCAGTATGTGCAGTAGCTACAAAAGATGCAGGTTACATGAATAGGACGGTATATTGAGTTGTGTATCCCATTGTACAGAATTAATTATAGCAATATATGCCTCATATGATAAAGAATAAAACTATATATTTTTTTTGTTGTTTAATAGCTAGTATTGCCAGAAGCAGCAGACAGTTTTTTTTTCACCTTGCCTTTTTTTGTGTTTCAGGCTATCCCTTTGATGATCACCCAGCTCCATCTTCTGCATTCTCCACCATCATGGCCAATGGAGATCCACAGAGGGGAGACTGGGTGTGCCAGCCACAGTAATTTTAAAGGGAAATGTCCATTACCTGTCATGCCCCACCTCAGTGTGAAGCGGGGCCCGATTAGTCAATGCATTAATAATACTAAATTTGCCACTTACTGTTTCATACATTATTTGAATTCATATCTGGTTGATCCTGCGCCCTCCCCGCTGACATTTTAATGGCTACCTAAACACAATTATGATGGGGCACACTGGTCTGAAAACCCTCCCGTGGAATTAGAGCAGACAGGGAGATGTTTTGAAAAAAAATTATTCATTACCTTAAATACTGCAGTTTAACGCATTTTCAGTGACTTTTTTCAAATTGCCGAAACTAGAAAACGTTTTTAGAAGACCGCGCCGATTGGGGACTAAGGCTGCTGGGAACGTTCAGCACAATGATGTCATCTTAGCAATCCGATACTCCCCAGTATGCAGTCGCTATGGAGCCTTATGTACTATGCATAATATTACTCTACTGTACATGTTAAATAATGATAAAGATAACAAAGTGCACATATAACGGTAATATTATGCGTAGTACATAAGGCTCCGTGTGACTGCATACTAGACTAACGACACGCTAAGATGACATCTGTGTGCTCGTTCAGCGCTTGATCGGCATATTCTAAAAGCATTCGCAATTTCGAAGGAACTACAAATGTGTTAAACTGCAGTATTAGAAGTAATGAATAACTTATTCAAAACCTCTGTCTGTCTATCGTCGGATTTCGTCAAGTGTGCCACATTATAATTGTGTTTAGGTAGTCTTTAAGTTCAAGAACCCTCCCTGGCGCACCCACAAGCACCCGTGGCTGTCCCTGTGATGGCGTTTCAAGTGGGTAGCAGCCGGGGTGATGCTATAGGTTTATCATATTGCAGGACTGTGAGAAACATCTCTGGTTTGAGTCTGTGCCCCCATGAATATGGACACCAGGTACAGACTGTTGGGGTTGTGGCAGTCTGTACCTGGTACCGGTGTGACAGGACACCCGGCAGACTCCAAGCAGAGCTATTTAAAGCTACCGTAATAGAGATGTCACTGTGCCGGGGAGGGTTCTTGAAGTTAAAATGTCGGTGGGGTGGGTGCCAGATCAACCAGATATGAATTTAAATAACATATGAAACAGTAAGTGGCAAATTTAATACTATTAATGAATTTGCTAATCAGGCCCCGCTTCAAACGGAGATGGGGCCTGACAGGACATGGACATTTCCCTTTAATGGCAGTGGCGGGGGATTATCGCTTTTTACGGTTCTCCCAATGTTCCCTTCCACAGTGGCACGTAAAACCCCATGGGGTTAGCTCGCACACCGGTGAATTCCCCCAGCTGAGGAGAGTGTGCCCTGGACTGCCATCAGGGGTCACTGCTCCTTGGAACACAACACTTGACCCTCCCTTGCTAAGGTGCACTGCTGTCAGCAGCACCTCTCCCAGCTGGCTGTCAGAGTACTGGCCTCCCACTTTTGTTCCCAAACCTGGGCTCACCAATATGATGTCCTGCTTCTGGGTAAATGGGCAGCTTCTAACAGGCAATTTGAAGTGTTTTCAAAGTGGTTGTTGCTTTTTATTTCTAAAGTATTTTTTTCTGTTTCCTTTTAATCATTACAAGGTTTACTACCAGATTTTGATAGCGTTATATGTGATGTAAAGAGCAGTACTTAAAGGACAATTAAGCAAGTAATTTTGGGGGGGGTGGAATCAAATTGCAAACGCTCATGTCTATTAGTTCAATAAAGGACACTGATTTTCATTATTGTATTATTTACCTGTAATTTTGTGATTTATATAGTTTTCCTGACTGATCAGAAGTTTCCTGAAATGTAAACAAATGCTCAGATTATCTCGAATCCGATCCGCAGCTCGGCTCACAAAATGGCGAGGACATGCATATGTGATGATGCCGTGGGAGCATCTCTGCTCCAGTTCTTCCATTGAAAACTATGGGCACTATTTTAAAATGTTGTATGTTGCCAGTATATGTAGATATCAGCATATGTATCGATACTTGGCTTACGCACCAGACTTTGATAATCAGAGCTTTTGTTTACATTTCGGAGAACTTTTGATCAGTCAGAAAAACTGCATAAATCACAAAATTACAGGTAAATAATACCATAAGGAAAATCATCATCCTTTATTGTACTAATAGACAGAAGCATTTGCAATTTGATTTGCCCACCCCCCCCCCAAAAAAAAATGACTTGTTTAATTGTCCTTTACGCTGGGAGCTGACATGTTTAGTTCTATTTCCCTTCTTACCACATCAGCATTATTACCTGTTTATCATCATTAGTGATCAGTCTGGCCGAATGCGAGTGGCTTTTCTTGGTCACTTGTGATGTCATAGTCAGTGTGATCACAATCCTGATAGATATGGCAGCCTCCACATGGATTGCTGTTCCACGCATCAAATCTTCTAATTAGCATTAGAGAACAGAAGTACTTCAGATATAAAAAAAAACAACAGTTGCCTTCTTTTAAAACCTTATATTCATTTTGGGATGTGAACTAGTTGTAGCATACTGGGGTAAAACCTTAGGTTGGTACAATTCATTGCAAGTAGTAAACTGTTACACTCTTAAGTATCTATAAAGGTGTAGCAAAAGCACAGGAGTAAATCAACAATATGCTTATACAGCAGTTTGAAGCAATGACTTTCAACAGTTTTATCCTTTCACTAAAGGTTGTAGATGTTGATGTCTGTCGCTGTTCCCTTGGAGAGGAATACATTCCCCCTGTACCCTCCACAAAACTCCACCATTCGGAGGAAACCAGTCTTTTCAATCCCTCCACAGCATCACCTTTGCCGCTGACGACAGCTACACCAGTCCAGGTCTATTCGCCAGTCAGACTGTCCCACGAGTCCCAAGCCCACATTTCTGTGGACAAAGGTAAGTTAATTGAATCAGTCCTTTCCATTGGTTATATTTAAAACAAACAAACAAACGAAACAATTACTTTCTGTTGTGTAAATGACGCAAAACAAGTCATGGGTGCATGAGTGTAGCACCACGTTTTTTCAGCCACTGAGTTGGGTTGATGGATTGGTGAAAGTGTGTAAGTGCTGTTGATCTACCCATTGTGATACAAAATGATGAAATAATGAAACACTAATGTAGAATGCTACGTGTAATTGTATGTGTTATGTGTATGGTTGCTAATGTACTTATTTTTTTAAAACTGTATATTCATTCAAGAATCAGGCTTCACCGCGGTCTCTCGCTCTTTTGTCTTCTTGCCAGAGGAGACAGGTCCTTGCACAAAACCAGAACATTTGGAGATTGCGGCAACAATGCATAGTACCAATGCATTCTTATCGCCTTCGCACCTGTAGGTTATATAGTGGCACTGGCCACGACTGCCTAAGTCCCCGCATCATTTAAGGAAAGGCAAATTTAATTTCTAAGGCATACTTTCCGAACGGCTCAGAGCAGTGTACAAAGGAAACTGAACAGGAAAATGTAGTATTAATAAATTACACGATAAATACAGATATGAATATTAACAGTAGACCATTTTGAAGAGAAAAGCGAGGAAGCACAGGCTTTACTCTTTGGGGACCAGAACACCAGTTTGTTTATAGATATCATTCTAGTCTAGTTTATCATATTTTTATCACCATATTTTACTATTTTGATTCATTTTAATATCAATTTTAGTAGTTTAAAAGATCAAGTTTTCTCCCAGGCCTATCTCATTTGATGACATTTGAAAACTGGTGTGGCAGTTAGGGTACCTGCAAAAGGCTGGTTGCTCCGGCAGTGAGGTTGTCTGACCACCACTTTATCTGGGTGAGTGTTCTGGTAGTGGGCAGTCTCTTGACTGGGAAGATACAGTCCTCTCGTAGACTGAAAAAGGAATGTTCCTCTTTCCAGTAGGGTTTTCGACTCTACCACTTTCTGCCTTGTTGGTCCGCTATTGCTTCAGACAGATGGCTCCTGGAAGTTGCAGGTTGTCTCTGGAATTTGAGACTATTCCAAATGCCAGTGGAGGACATGCTGTCGCTGAAGTCTCTTCCTGCAGTACGGAGCAAAATCTGATAGTCTTTCCCAGAGAACTGAGCTTAGCAGGGGTTCATGATGAACTGCTGGTGGCCAAACGGATAGAGGGTTGATACTGCATTCTTCATCTCAGTGCTAAGCAATTTAATTTTTTGTTGAACATTTCGCATGATGATTCTGCATCGGATCATTCTCTCCCTGGTGCCAAGGACTTCATTCTGCTTCCTTGACCTCCTGGATGCATACTTCCACATTTCCATTTGTCTATCCCACAGATGGTTTCCCCACTTTCCAGTGGATGTAACCACGTGTCAGATCAACGCCATGCATTTGAGCTTGTCATCAGGAGATAGTGTTCACCAAGTGCCTGTTGGTCATGGCAGTCTTTCTTGGATACAGAAGTGTCAAACTGTTTTTATACCGAGAGCATTGGCTCATCTTAGGGAGCTTTTGTGGGACATGGTATGGCCCAGGGACCTTGCTATCGAGAGGTTCCAGGATCTCTGCCTGATGGTCACTCATGCCAAGTCTGAGCTCAGCTAGACTTGGGTATCTTCTTTTTTTTATTTTTTCCCATATTGTGTTTATCCTCCTTGGCCTTCTGATGATATCTATCCCCCCTTCCAGCCTGGCAGTCGTCCCCTCCCCGGACCCGAACTCTGATTACTTGGCAATTACGGGCAGTTCGGGCGGTGTACTACCAAGCCGACGGGGACTTTATGGAGTTGGCAGCCATTTTTCCCATTTTTCTGTGTCCCCTTGCGGCCGTGAATGCGTGGATCACGTTGTTGCACTACTTGTCCCTCGTCGTCTGGCGCTGCTCCCCATCCTCCACCGGGGAGCAGTCAAGGAGCAGGACGACATGCCCACCCACCCTGGGAGAGGAGAGCTGTCATCGGAAGCTCAATCCTGTCCCTCCCCTGCCGGCCCGAGCTAGCTTCCGAATCTGGGTTGCCGACATGGTATAAGGTGTGGCATCCAGCGCCTCAACCCTCCGCGCCACTGGGCCAGCTCAGGTCTCTTCTTTGAGGACATCTTCCCTCCATAGGGCCACAGCTTTAAAGACCCACCTTTGTAGCCAGCCCGGTGGTGCTGAAGGTTGAGGTGCTGAACACCACACCTCGTGCCACGCGGGCGACCCAGGTTCCGGAATGAGCTCAGGCCTCCAGGGGAGAGAAAGGACAGAGCTTCCAGAGGACTGCTCTCCTTTCTAGGGGAAGGAGGGATTGCCGTCCTGCTCGTCTATCTCTATCTCTCTCTCTCTCTCTCTGGCGGTGGCCGGAGGAAGATGCAGGTTGGGAGGCACGTTGCCGACATACGCATCAGTGCAGGGGGTGGGGGACTGAAGGAAAATAGGAGCTGGCAGGCTCCATGATTGCTCTCCTGCACCTGACCTGGCTTCCCCGTCTATCTGGATTTCACTCTGGGGTAAGGGAAGCCGGCGCCACTTCGCCTTGGCCCTGTCACGGGGGGGAGGGGAACCTGTGGGGGAAGTAGGGGAGGCTGGGTGGGGAATAGAGAGCCGGAGAGTGAGTCTTCTCTGAGGGAGGGACCAGAGCCGCCTGCTAGGCTCCCCCGGAGCATAAATAGATAATAGAAAAAAAAGAAAAAAAAAAAAACTCTCACCTTTGTAACTGTAAGTTGTTGGCATCAGGACCACTCGGAAACTTTTGCTTAGCTGGAGCGTCCCACATTGCCTTATGTTGGTTAGGGATGTCATGACAATACAGTATGATGATATATAATGATAATTACCACTAACAATAATTTATCGTTGTGAAATACCGCAATATACAGTGACAGAACATTTTAGCTTTCAAACAACATGAAGTCTTGCTGTATTCTGACCATATGCAGTTAGCCCCAGCACTTGAACTTCTCCAGAGAGTAAAGGGTTAACTCTATGCCAAGGTGCAGAACGTTGAGCTCGAGCTCGGTTTTCAAACCTCTGTCTGTGGTACTCTGCAGTGTAACCGTCAGATTTCTAACTCCACCTAACTGTGAAGTTGGTCCGGAGAGTCCTCCTGCGCTTCCGTTCGGTACAAGTTTGAAACGGTCGGTTTATTCAACCGCTTTCTTATTTTTTTCGGTATTCTCACCTCTGTCATGGTACAGTAAGTGGTAGTTTAGTAGGTAGTGTGGATTTACTGATAGAAATTGTTTTTTCTTTGGTTCTCTCCCGGTTGGTCCGGTTGGGAACCGAAATCAATTCCTAATTGTTTGTTTTGTGTATATTCTGTGATTGAGCCCCCTGAAGACCTTACCTTCACCGGGGCAGGTTGGGAGCGAGCCCAGGAAGGAGAACGGTCAGACCGGTTAGAGCTGGAGCTGGCCCTGGACTCTGAGGCCCTGCTGAGGAATCTCGCCCTATCCGAGTCCCGATGCTTGTCCTGGTGTTTCCCAGACTTATGGGAAGATTCCCCTTTGGAGGGAGGTAGTTCTCCATCTTTTTCAATTTCTCTTCGAGGATGAATCCCTGAAGGGTCCGGGTCCTGCTGTTAAATTGCTGGCAAATGGAGCAGGCCTGGGTGTCGTGCTCTGGGTCCAGGCACCTGACACAGGCCGAATGATGGTTGGCAAAAGGGATCTGTTTGCCGCAGGCCCACTTGGAGAGATGGCCTTCGAGAGAAGGGGTTGGAGGAGCAGACATGGATTGATGATTTTGAAGAAAGAAGATTTCATGCGTCATATCGATAGTGCAGGTGTCCGTGAGGCCGATGCTGGCGAGTCAATAGCGGGAAAAGAACTGGGGATGCTGGGGGACTGCCACCTTTTATGTGATGCCTGACGTCGGGGAGGGGCCGACATCGGGGGCGGTCCCCCTCTGGATACTGCTAGCTAGAATTTTTCCGTGGGGTCCTGGCGCCTGCCGGCTTCAGTCCTAATGATGTAACCTGCTGCAAGAGCTGTTCCCGAGGATCTACTGTTATGGTAAGTTCTTACATAACTGTAATTTTCCGGTACTTATCGGTTCCTAAGAAAATCTGACATTTTATTGGATTTTTTTTTTTAACTGACCCGTGACACGGTTGGAACCGATAAGTGTGTGTGTGTGTGTGTGTGTGTGTGTGTGTGTGTGTGTGTGTGTGTGTGTGTTGCCTGGCTTAACGCTGTGAAGGGTAACTTTTTTGAATCCGGCATGTCTGAGAAACCCAAAAAGAAAACCGGTCCCACTGGGTTTCAGCACTGTACCGAGTGTGTGGAGGCCTTTGCTAAGGCTGATCCTCACCTCGTCTGTGTATTGTCTGGGGTTTGACCACCTCAAGGAAGACTGCCAAATTTGTAAAAACTTTATCAAAGCCACTTTAGAAAATCATTTAAGTAGGCTAAGGGAAAGGGAGGCCGAGAAGTCTGCTGACCCAGATGGCCAGCCTGGTTTGGTTGCGACCGAACCTGAAGAGGTGCCCACTGACCTGGGCGATAACCTCTTCGGGCAAAAGGAGAGCCGACTCTGTGGAGTCGGTTCTGTTAAGAAGGAAACGCAAGTCAGCTGGTTTGGATCCTGCTTCCATGATCCGACCGCTGAAGATAATGGCGATTATAATAGATCCAGTCGCTTTGCGGTTCGACCGAACCGACATCGGGTTCAGAGACGATCGGTTCGGTCGGAAATAGTTGCTTCTGATATAGATCCTGAAGCATTCTATGAGGGCGATTGGGAGGAGGAAGAAGATTATGATGAAGGTGAGTTTGAAAGCCTAGATGAACCAGTACAGCCTGGCAGCTCCCCAGACAGGCCCTCCAGTGTTTCTCCTCCCAGACTTTCTGAGTCTCCTTCCCATTTCTTGTTTTACAAGAAAGTGGCTGAGACTCTTCGGCTTCCTATGGAAGAGGCTGAACAGGATCAGGAGGAACCCGACTATGTGGAGATGATGGATGTTCCAGAGTCAAAGAGAGTGTCTATCCCTTCACGTAAATCCCTGGGGAAAAAAAGACAGAAAATTATGCAGTTTCCCACATCCATCCCTCCTGTGGATACAAAAATGGACAGGAGGCATGCTTTGTCAGGTCCTGGGATGGAATTCCTTTCAACTCATTGCAGCCGTGTTGGGGTAGTGCAAGCTGCAGCCTGTGACAAGGCTAACATCCCCCTGGCATCTCAACCCCCAGATAAGGATTCCAGGAAAGTGGATGCCATGACCAAGAAACAGTACTTGGCATCTTGTTTGGGACTCAGGCAATCAAATTACATGACATATACAGCCAGGTACCAGAAGTCTATGTGGGATACGGTTCTGGTGCTGGCTAAGAATGCCCCTCCCGAGCTGGCCAAGGAGCTGGAGCTGGTGGCTGTGGATGGTATTGAGGCATCCAAAGTACAGTTTCATGCTGTTGTAGACTTGAATGATGTACATTCCAGGGTCATGGTTACATCTTATTTATTTATTAAGGTCTAGGATTACAGATAGCAGTTACCTTCGAGCCAAGGCTCTTTTACAGAGGTTCCATGTCAGGATGAGAACAAACAAGCAGGAAATTAATTCTTACAGGATAACAGGTTACAGTTCTGTATCATAACATTAGTTATTACAGGAAACAGGTTACAGTTATCTATCATCACATGAGTACGTACAGTTAGGAGGTACTAGAGGTGTGCACAAAACAGGGATAACATTGACAATGAGAACTTGGGGAGACACAGGAAGAAGATGCTGACAGAGGCAGTTGTCAGAACACACATGAAGGGCAAGGGAAAAGTGCAAGTAAGAGGAAGAGGAGGGGTAGGTAGAGGGGGGGATAGTAGGTGAGTGGATAAGAGGGGACAAGTTCCAGAAGGGAACAGCAGGCTGGAGTGGACAGTCGCATGTGCTAGAGGCAGATAGGAATAGGCGGAGGTTAGATTTGAATGGGCCTATCTTAGGTAGGGAGGAGATGTCCCTGGGGAGACCGTTTAGCCAGCTGGGAGCTCTGTAGGCAAAGGATCTTTGTCCCTGCGAGGTCCAGCATCTGGGGATATGTAGTATTAGAGATTCAGAGCCCCTGGTGAGGTGGAGATTCTGTGCAGATTGTAGCAGGGCTTGAACTCTAGGGGGAGCAAAGCCCATCGATAATTTTTTTTAGCCATTATGCATGTTTGGTATTTGATGCGGCTTGTGAGTTGAAGTCGCCCTGTTTGGGCATATAGGTCACACGTGTGGGTGAGACGAGGGGAACCGGTGATGAGGCAGCAAGCTTTAAGGGCCATAGATATGCATCTGAGGGTGGTGGTGGAAGTGGAGCCGTAGATGATGAGGCCATAGTCAATAGTTGAGACCACCAAGTTCTGGACTGCGATCCTTAAGGCTTCTTGAGTTAGGCATTGCCTATGCTGGTAAAGCAGGCCAATACGTGTGTTAGCTGCTTTGGCAACATTGTCGATGTGAGTCCCATATGATAGATTACTGTCAAGTGTGATTCCAAGGTATTTGAAGGATTACACTTGTTCTAGGTTTGCCCCTAGGCAGTTTGCAATAGGGAGGGGGTGGTCCCGGTGCTTATTTTGCGAGATGCAGAAGAGCATGGACTTTTTTTTTTTAATAGCTGAGGACCGGTTTGTGTTTACTGAACCAGTTTTCAGCTGAGGAGAATCCATGCTGTAGTTTGCTTTGCAGATGGTGGGGGTCCTTGTGGGTGGAGTGGATGACAGTGTCATCAGCGTATAGGAAGAGTTGCTCAGGACAGGATTGTGGAAGACTATTTGGGAAGACGCTGAAGAGAAGAGGCCCAAGGATGGACCCTTGTGGCACTCCAGAGTGCACTCTTCTGGCATCAGAGAGGACATCAGCTATTTTCACTCTTTGTGAGCGGTTTTCCAGGTAGCTCTTAAACCATGATGTAGATTCAGGGGACAGCCGGTATTTAGTTGCTGAGAGAGTAGTAGATGATGATGGACGGTATTGAACGCCTTCGTCAGGTCAATGAAGACCGATCCTGTAAGAAGGCTGTTATCTAGGGAATTATGGATTGCACCAGTGAATTTGAGGAGGGCTGAGGTGGTACTGTGACCTTTTCTAAAACCATGCTGTTGAGCACACAGGATATTGTACTTTTCAAGGTATTCCGTAAGCTGGTCTGATACTATACACTCTATGGCCTTGGAGAGTGGGGGTAGTATGGAGATGGGCCGATAGTTCACCAGGAGGGCTCTGTCACCGCTCTTGTGGACCGGTGTGACAGTTGTGGATTTCCATTTGTCAGGGAACTGGCCAAGAGAGAGGCAGGAGGTTGTAGATATTTGTTAATGGTATGAGCACCTCATCGAGGGTAAGGGCTAGCAGCTTGAGGTCGAGGGAGTCACCACTTGACCTGGATTTCGTAATAGCTTTACTGATGCAGTTGCAAACTTTGCACGGTTTGACTGATTTGAAGTAGTATGGGGCTCGATTTGGAGAGAGGGTGGGGCTTGAGGGAGAGTTAGAGGGTAGTCTTCATTGAAATAGTCAGGTGGAAGAACAGAGCTGAGGTCAGTGAAAGCTGAGTTGAATTAATTTGCTATGGTAGTTGGGTACAGCATTGTGATCCCATCTATGACCTGCATAGTGGGAGAGGTTTTTGTCTGTTTTCCTGCAAGTTCTTTAATATTGTTCCAGAATGAATTCCCCTTACCCCAAGCATTTGTCAAAGCATCTTTATAGTAGGTACGTTTCTGCTGGTGGATTAATTTTGTGCAGTTATTACGAACTTATTTATAATTCTGTATGACTATTTGCTTCCCTGGACATCTGTCCCCATGAAGAGGTTTGCTTGGCTTAGGTGTACCAGTCTTTCACAGAATACCCAGGCTAAGGCCATGGATTTTCCTGTAACTGGTAATTCTTTGTTTGGGGAGCAAACAGTGAATTCCATGAAGAAGATGGATGAATACAGGACCACCTACAGGAGTGCTGCAGCCAAAGAAAAGCAGGCCATTCCTCAAAGGCAGCAATTTAGGGCTGGCAGGGGCAGGCCTTTTCACCAAGCTCAGGCCTCCTCCTCTTCTTTCAAGCAGAAGGGGTTCTTTAGGGGAGAGGCAGACGAGGGATGACCAGGACCCCATCATCCACTCAGTCTAAGCCCCCTGCCAAACAGACACCCTGAGGTGTCGGTCAGGGTCGCCTCCCCAGTTCTAGTAGGGGGCAGGCTAGCCCACTACTCCCAGGCCTTGAAGTCTGTTACTTCAGACAAGTGGGTCCTGGAAGTAGTGAGCCAGGGGCTTGCTCTCAGTTTCAAAAGGATCCCAAAAATGAGAGCAAAGTCTTTCAGTCCTCCCTCTCCCTTGGAGACAAAGGCACTAGAGGCAGAAATCTCTTATCTACTTCTTCAGGCAGTAGAGAAGGTACCTACTTGTCACAGGAGTAAAAGGACTGTATTCCAGATACTTTCTTACCCCAGAAAAGACAGGGGAGTGGCGACCCATCCTAGATTTAAGATACCAGAACAAGCATTTAACAAAACCAAGATTCAAGATGGTGATTCTGGGAGTAATTCTTCCTTCTCTGAGACCAGGAGACTGGCTAGCCTCTCTGGATCTCAAGGATGCCTACTTCCATATACCTATCAGATATTCCCACAGAAAGTACCACAGGTTTGAGTTGCCCTCAGGTCATTACCAATTCAGAGCAAGGCCTTTCGGCCTAACATCTGCTCCAAGGGTGTTCACCAAGTGTCTGTCAGTAGTGGTGGCATTCCTCAGGAGACAGGGTATCCTTCTGTTCCCATATCTGGATGACTGGCTCATTGTGGGTCAGTCCTCCGACCAAGTCAAGTCAGCCCTAGAGGTCACTCAAAAACTTTTAGACTCCTTAGGATTCATTCTGAACCTAGAAAAGTCTGTTCTGGAACCAGCTCAGCTCCTCACTTTTATAGGGGTGGAGCTAGACACTATCCAGGCAAGGGCATTTCTCCCTCTTCCAAGGGTACAGTCCCTCATCATGCTCCCTTTCTCTTTTTGTCCGCTAGTATCTCGTCCAGCCAGACACTTTCTACAGTTGTTGGGCCACATGGCAGCCTCCACAGCAGTGATGCAAGGAGCAAGGTTTCAGATGAGATATTCAGTTTCATCTCAGATCTTATTGGTCTCAGAAAAAAGACCCTCTCTCCAAATTGGTTCCAGTGTCTCAAATGCTAGTTCAGGCCCTCCAGTGGTGGCTGGGGGAGGACAGTCTTAGACAAGGTGTTCCCTTTCTCAGTCAGGCTCCTTCAGTGATTCTCACCACAGATGCTTCTTTACTGGGTTGGGGGGGGCCCACTTGGACCAGCTTACAGCTCAGGGATTCTGGTCTCATCAGGAGTCTCTTCTACACATTAACCTCCTTGAACTCAGATCTGTCTTCCTAGCACTTCAGACATTCTCAACATTCATTCAACGGAAAGTGGTTCAGATCAGGACAGACAATACCACAACCATGTGGTACATCAGCAAGCAGGGAGGCACTCGGTCCTCGGCCTTGTGCACAGAGGCCATGAAAATATGGTCTCTGGCTTATTCCTTTCAGGCTTCCTTGATGGCTGTGCATCTTCTAAGGAAGGACAGCATTTTAGCAGATGCTGTCAGCAGGATTCCTCAGGGTCATCACGAATGGACCCTGAATCCTCTAATTCTTCAGTTCATTTTCAAGAAGTGGGCACTCCAGAGATAGATCTCTTTGCAGCCCCAGACAATCACTGACTTCCTCTCTTTTGTTGCAGACCACTTCTCCTGGGGTTTGTCCCTCAGGATGCTTTTTTGTTGAACTGGACAAGCAGGTTTCTGTATGCATTTCCTCTTCCTCTGATATTCAGGGTGCTGATCAAGATCAGGTCTCAGCCATGCAAGGTGATTCTGGTGGCCCCAGACTGGGCCAAACAGCCTTGGTACCCTCTACTATTGTCTTCCCAGACAGTCCAATCTCCTCACCTCCTCACAGGGGAGGATTCTGTATCCCAATCTTTAGACTCTCAGGCTCAAAGTTTGGCACTTGAAGAGCTAGAATTTGCAAGCCTGCATCTTTCCCACTCAGTCTTGGACATTTTAAAGGTTAGTAGGAAACCTGCTACTAGAAAGACTTACAACTCCAAATGGAAGAGATTTGGGTTTTGGTGTTCTCAGAGGCATATCCAGTCAGAGTCAGCTGATATTGCAACTGCTTTAGATTATTTAGTGCACCTTAACAGTTTAGGCCTCAGGCCTACCACTCTCAAGGTACATTTGGCAGCTATTTCTGCATTTCTTTCTGCTGAGAAGGGCTCTTTCCTAGCGTCTCATCCAGTTTTCAAGAAATTTTTCAAAGGTTTAGTACATATTAATCCTCCCTTTCGGGAACCTACTCCTTCTTGGGACCTGAATATCTGTATTGCACAGCTTATGCAACCCCCTTTTGAACCTCTTATCAGCTGAGCTGAAGTACTTGACTTGGACAGCTGTATTCCTGGTGGCCATTACTTCTGCCAGGAGAATCAGTGAATTCCAGGCCTTATCAGTGGAACCTGACTTCATTTAGTTTCACAGGGATAAGGTGGTCCTTCGAACCAACAGAAAGTCCTAGGGACGTGTTGGACTAGATTTTAACTACCCACCCTCAAAAATTCTCAACAGTTGGCACATTCCCGGATGCCTTCAGCGACCATTGTATCACCTTCTGCAACAGGAAGCACCTCCCACCCCCTGCTCCACCCAGGTATATGTGGTTCAGGCCTCTAAGGTCCCTCAACCAACAGGCCCTACTAGCCAATCTCTACCTGGCTGACTGGTCCGTTGTCTTCACTGCCCCAGACATCGACTCTGCACTGGTGGCCTTTAACTCTTCCTTCCTAGGTATATGGAATTCTCATGCCCTCATAAAGAAGTTGCGTCTCCGGCGCAGGTATCTTATTTATTTATTTATTTAGTTTTTGTTGACCGGGTAAGTGCACTAGACAAATCCTGCCTATTTTCAGGCACGACCCGGGAGAGGGGGATACAGATGAGTGCTAACTGACCTTGAACCAGATTAAGCTGTTGGTGGTATTTTTAGTGAATGAGGGAAATTTGGCCAGGACACCGGGAAAATTCCCTACTCTTTTCGATAAGTGCCATGGGATCTTTAACATCCACCTGAACTATAGCGTCTCTGGACTGCACAGCTGCTACCCCCAAACTCCCGACAACCCGGGCGGGTTCAGGAATGAACAGGCGCGATCTGGGACTGCACACAGCTGCTACCCCGAGCTCCCGACAACCCGGGCGGGTTCAGGAGATGGGCGCGTCTGGGACTGCACACAGCTGTTACCCCTCCCAAGCGCTCCGACAACGGCGGGTTCAGGGATGGGCGCGTCTCGGGACTGCACACAGCTACTACCCCGAGCGCTCCCGACAACGCGAGGGTTCAGGAGTTGGGCGGCGTCCTGGACTGCACACAGCTGCTATCCCCCAGAACGCTCCCAACAACCGGCGGGTTCAGGAGTTGGAGCGTGTCTCGGGACTGCACACAGGTAATCAGGCCTCCCACCTCGTGGCTCTGGACGTTTTTTGGACCCTTTTGTATCGGACTCCTGTGCTTCCTAGCCCCACAGCCCACTGATTGTTTCTGTGTGGACTCTGCTGTGGGCTGCTATCTAAAGGGTTGCTGCCTTTCCTTGTTCACCAGTTCGTCTTAGATTCTTTTAAATGTATTTCACTGCTGTTATGAATTTTTGCTGTTCCCTGTTCTGTATGCTCTGGTGCCATATCTAGTCCGTATCAGGGCTTGTATTTTAATTGCTTCTTGTGTTAGTGGCAAGCTGATGATTTAAGAGGGGTTTTAGTTATCTGCATTGTTCCTGGAGCATTTTGTGTGTCTTTGTTACACCGTTCCGGTTGCTAGCTCGTTTAGTT
Source organism: Neoceratodus forsteri (assembly GCA_016271365.2). Lineage (NCBI taxonomy): Eukaryota > Metazoa > Chordata > Ceratodontiformes > Ceratodontidae > Neoceratodus > Neoceratodus forsteri. The sequence goes on along the minus strand of CM028137.1, from coordinate 887,942,997 downwards.
TTTTATATTTTTGTTTTTCTTTTTAGTACTGAGGGGAATAAGGAAACAAAGAAAAAAAAAACCAAAAACAATTTATTGTAAACCGCAGTGTTTTTGGGTAATACAGCTGGGTGGGGGTTTTGTTATGGGCTTTGTTCTTGTACTGTGCTGACTGGCAATGTCTTTGATCCCTGTCCCAACTTGCCTCCCTACAATTTTCCCGCCCCATACTAATTTGTTTTCCTTTACCTCCTTCTAGCTGCTACCCCGACGCTCCCGACAACCGGTGGTTCAGGAGATGGAAGCGCGTCGGGGCTACACAGGTAATCAGGCCTCACCTCATGGGCTCTGGACGTTTTTGGACCCTTTGTATCGACTCCTGTGCTTCCTAGCCCCACAGCCCACTGATTGTTTCCCTGTGACTCGGCTAGGCTGCTAGCCCGCCCCGCCCACCTCCCCACCCCACCCAGGGGCGGCCTTTGCTTTATTGCCTCCGGACGCTGACGTCACTTCCTGTGTTGTCACGCAGCCGTAGCCCAAGTCCCCATTTTTCCATTTGCAGCTTATACTGTGTGGCCACTAGGCGGTGCCTGTCTCCTCTACTCCCTCCCTCCCCAGCTGTCCTTCATTCCTCCCTTATACCGCCACTGGTGCTTCCACTAGGGGCTCTAAGTCCTCCTCAACAGGGTACTGCTATCTCCCCTCCTCACCTAATATGACTACCCTCCTTGGTCAGGCTTATTCCCCTCTCCCGCTCCTCCGTATTATATTCCTTGCCTCTCCTATGACTAGCTTCTGCCCACAACATAGCTATTCCTGTGTCCCCTGTTGCCCCCTGCCCGTATCTGCCTCATCACACACCCTACACCTCCCATACACCCCTTCATCACCTTGGCCTCCCCTCCCCACTCCCCTGCTCACTCCTCCATCACTTCTGCTAGCATTCCCCATCTACAGTTCCTTGCCTATCCCTTGTACTGGCTCACCCCCCTTACCCCCTCCCCAGGCCGGCGTAAAATTCTCCACCACTACCTTCTTCCTAGGGCGGCTCTCCTCCTTCTGCTCCTCTCTGGCAATATCCATCCTAATCCTGGCCCGGTCCCCAATGTCTCTCCTTGTAAATCTTCTGGTCTGCGCATCGCATCTATTAACATCTGTAGCCTCCTAAAAAAACTGGACTCCCTACATTGCTGGTTGGCAGATCATAATCCTGATGTGATTGCCTTAGTTGAAACCTGGCTGTCCAGCTCCACCCCAGATGCCCAGGTCTCTCTCCCAGGCTACTCCCTCCATCGGCTTGACAGAATCGGTAAGAGGGGTGGTGGCTGTGTCATCTATGTTAAAGACCCACTTCATAGTCTTGCCCTCCCCCACCCTTGATTACAGTGCCCAGGCCCTAACCCTAAAGTTGTCTCCTGACCCTGCTAGGGCCCCAATCTTCCTGACTACTGCCTACATACTAAAAATCAAGCCCATGCACTGGGCCCCTTGTTGACTACATCTCCTCCTCTTCCTAACCCCTCTGACCAAATCCTGGTAGGTGATCTAAATATCAACTGGCTATCTCCTAGGAGTCTACCTCCGTGAGGCATTCGCTGCCATTGACCTGACTCAACTAGTCTCACAACCCACCAGGTTAAATCCTAGCACGGGAACAAGCACTCTTCTGGATGTGGTTCTCACGAACAGGCCCAACCGCGTCCACAACGTTCAAATCCTCCCAGACTGCCTTAGTGACCACTCCCCAGTTCTCTTCTTCTGGGCAACCTCCCTGCCCAAGCCCTCTGTTCTCACCACCCGCCGTCATCGGTTTAGACCCGGTGGGCTAAAAGACTTAAAACGCCACCTAGCTGGCACTGATTGGTCCCCGCTTCTAAATACCCCTGATATTGACAAGGCGCTAGCCTTCTTTGTCCACACCTTTAACCTTGCCTGTGACACATACGCCCCATTCACTCCCACTTAGATCTAAATTAAGGCACACCCCTGATTACCCCTACTCACGCCACTTCTCAAGCAGCGTGACAACCTGTGGCACCTGGCCATTGAAACTGGCAGCTGCTGACAGACTGCCTACGAGCTGCCGGAATAAATGTACGGGCTGTCCGCAAGCTAAGTCAGTTTATTACAACTCTACTCTTACCTCCTCCTGAGGCAACCCTAGATCCTTCTGGGATAATATCAAGCAGCTTAATGGTGGCACACGCCACTCCCCCTGCACACCTTAACATTGATGGGTCTTCCTGCACTGACCATGCACTCATTGCTACTCACCTCAACAACGCCTTCACTGACCTTAGTGCAGTGCTCCTGCAACTTCTTCAATCCCTTCCCATGTCTGCTCCTCCCATCCCCCACCCCCCTTTCTACCTTCGCACTGTGTCCACCCATGAGGTTAGGCCCTATTTACAAAAAGCCCTAAAGTGCAACTCAATCGGCAATGACTCCCTTGATCCCTGTCTCCTACGCCAGGTCCTGGATCAGGTCATCTCACCCATTACTTGCCTCTTTAATAAATCCCTCTGCCTTGGGCAATTCCCCGCCATCTGGAGGGTCGCCACTGTTACCCCTCTTCACAAAGGTGGTGACAGATCACACGCAGGTAACTACCGACCAATCTCTATCCTCCCCCAAAGCCTTGGAGAAAATAGTTGCCAGTCAAATCTCCTGTTACCTTACAAAATATGAGGTCCTCTGTCCTGAACAGCATGGTTTCTGAACTGGCCATTGCACCAATACTGCTCTCCTGGAGTTTGCTAACTTCCTTCATAAGTCACTTGATGCCGGCGCCCTCGCTGGTGCGGTTTTTATAGCCCTATCGAAAGCCTTTGATACCGTCTCTCACCCCCTACTATTAGCCACCCTTGCCAGTGTGGGCTTTGCTCTGGTCCTGTCTCCTGGTGCGCAAGCTATTTGTACAACGCTCCCATGTAAGGGGTAGGTACCCTATCCCTTACCTGCCAAATTCGCTTCCTGGTGTTCCCCAGGGCCTCATTCTTGGGCCTTTACTCTCTCTTTTCTCAACTCCTGCCCAGTGCTTGCGCTGGTAAAATCCTACTCTCACGCAGATCGACACGCTTGTGCTCTTTGGCTCTGACAGTAACCCCTCTTACTCCAAAACTCCTACAGTGTGCCTTCACCTCAGCTGAAAACTGGTTCTCTGATCACCGTCTTGTCATCAACCTAAAGAAACTAAATCTATGCTTTTGCCCACCCCAAAATAAGTCCAGCAACTTCCCTCTCTCTGTTCTCTCCGCACAGGTTCACCCCTTGGAACTTGTGCACTCTTATAAATACCTTGGCTTAATCTTCGACTCTGCTCTCTCCTTTCATAACCATATCTGTGCACTGACCTCAGCCTCCAGTGCTCGGCTTGGTATCCTCTACCGGCACAAAAAATGCCTCCCCACTAACTCTCTTCGCCTGGCGGTCACCTCCTCTGTGCTTTCGCTAGTTGACTACGGTCTCCCTGTTTATGGCGCAGCCGACCCGACAGCCCTTCAAAAGGTTCGTCTTACGCTTAACAAAGCTTGTAGACTTATTACCAGTGCCCCTAGACTCACCCATACTTGTCATTTGTACTCCTTGGCCTCCCTACTCAACCTTGATGAGCACCTCCTGTTCTTAACTTGCCAAGTTACCTACAAAGCCCTTCATGGTCTATCCCCCCCTAGCCTTGCCAACTCTATTCGTCGTTCCAACCCCACAGTCTACACCCGTGCCTCCAGCAAAACTGCACTAGTCATCCCTAGGTCACGGACCACCCAGGGCCAAGGGTGTTCTCCTATAGAGAGCCCCTCCCTGTACAACTCCCTACTGCTGGTATCACGATGCCCCTCACTCTGCCAGCTTCAAAACTATCTAAAAAACCACTTGCTGCTCGTCCCACACTCCTGCCACTGCCCCTGACCCCCTCTTGCTGTCTGCCCCTCTCCTTTTGATATGCGATAAAAAAAAAAAAAAAAAAAATTAAACTGACAGTGGTGTTTTGTACTCATTACCGCAATTGTGACATTTTGCCTATTGTTAATTTCTGTTGCTGACTGTCTCGCCTTTGCCTGCTACTTGCCTTACTTGTCTTGTCTTTTTTACTGTACATTATTTTGGATTACCTCATGTATGTATGTTGTGTCTGCCTTCGACGAGGTACCTTTGTAAATGAGCCTCTGGCTCAAAGGTTTTTAAACTGATGTTATAATAAATAAATAAATAACACCAATCCAGGCAGATGGGACCACGGTTTAACATCTCATCTGAAAGACGGCACCTCAGAAGTGCTGCACTACAGTGTCAGTACTGGGACATTAACTTAAGTGCCAGATGTGGGAACTGAACCCACAGCCCTCTAATCTCCCGGCCTGAGAGGCGAGTGTGCTACCTACTGAGCCACTGACACTTTGTCTTCACTGTACATCACTGCAGCCTGCCCACCTTCCCCTGCAGTGGGCAGGCTTCTGGGCAGTCTTTCCTCCTTCCCTTTTCTTTGCAGCCTTGCCCCTTCCTGTTTTTATTAATTTGTTTTAAGGGGGTCAGGCTTGTTCCCACCACATGCCCCTGTGTGGCCCTCAAAAAAAAAAAAAAAAAAAAAAAGAATAAAGGGGGACTTTTTTCTTACGGGCAAAGTTTACCCCTTCCCCTGGCCTTCCATTTGTTGTAACAAAACACACACACACTCTCTCTGTCACACGTCTGGAAGGACTCATTTTGAAGTCCTTGTTTTCCCCTTTTTCATCTTCTACCTAAGAAAAAAGTGGGGGACCTTTTTAGTTGCAGTGGGCTGTAGAAGCCTTTGTTTAATTTTTTTTCTCAACCCCAACCCTTTAGGAGGAAGGGATCAATAGTTTGTTGTTGGATAAACTTTTTTGGTCTCTCTCAGGAACAAGGCCTTGCAGAGGAGCTGGTGCTCTAGGGACTAGAAACCACTGTAGCCCAGTTAGTTCCCTTACCATTTCAGCTTTCTTTCCCTTGAAGTTCGCCTCCTGCATTTGTTTTAGTGCCCTGTTTTCTCTCTCTCTTACTCTAAATCATCTATTTTGGGATGTTTCAGTCAGAGACAGGGAGTCAGGAGGATGGGAATCCTTCCTTTTTTTGTGGATTCCTATACCTGTTAGTTGCCCATTGGTGGGGACCCCCTTTTCTCTGTTATCTTCCCTCCCCTTGGGAGTTGCATTTTTCTCTCCTGAGCTCTAAATATCTCTACTTGGCTTGAAAACCGGGCCTCTTGGTGCACTGTCTGAGCCCTGACTCATCTTTCTCAGACCTTTGAGATCATAGGCTCTCTTTCTCCCATGTTGTTTTAGTCATATAGGACTCCTAATCTGAAGCCTGTTATAATTTTCGTACCCTCTTGTGGACAACTGTGGCTGGCAGTGTTTTCTTTCCCCCCAGGTTTCACAGTTATTCTCATGTTTCTGAGACTCCTTTCCTGCAGTCTACCCCTCTAAGCTGGCCCTTCGACATTCTCTCTGCTTGATGGTCAACTAGACCTTAGAGAGCACAAGCCATGCTCTTCTACGGTTGAGAGCAAGCCAACTCTTCCGACACCTTGCTATTCTGTGAAGAATCCAGGGTCTCACTGCTTGTCCCCCCACCAATCTTTCTCTCTCTCTCTCTCTCTCTCTCTCCTGCCCAGTTGCCAGGATCATCCACGGCCACTATAAAGACCCTTCTCCCTAACCCATCTTCTTCTCATGGCTGTTTTTTATTCATTTGTTCTTTCTGTATCCTGTATCCTTTTGTCTATCCATTGGGCTCCCTTGCCCTAGCCCTCCCCTTTTTTTCTTACCCTTTCTTTCCTCTCCTAGGCGAACAGAACTGAGGAGACAAGGGGGCCATCGTTGGTTACTGAACAGCCCACGAGCGCCATGTCATACGTCCCTACATATACGTGGGTGGCCCTATCCCTCCTCAGTTCTTTTCCCATTGACCCTGCAGAAACTCGCTCACGGCAGTCTTCCAGAATCTTCGGTGCTGGCTCCTGTGCTGCCTTTGCTCGTGTTCAGGCCTCTGTCGCCAGGCTTTTACTTACTGTGGGGCACTTGGCTAGGTCGTGCCCCCAACCAGAAGTCTGACTGCAGGGCCTTTTCTTTGCTGGCAACCTTGGCCTTCCATGGGAGCTGTGGCAATGTTTTCTTAAAATTTCTAAATGAAGACTTCTCAGGGGGTCTCAGGGAAAACCCTGTCCTCTCAGCTGGATTCTTCTAATGTCTACCCTCCTCCACAGTCTTGCCAACAGGATTCGCCAAGTAGAGGGCTCCAGGGTGGGTCTTTGATCTCCAGCTGTAGCTGGCGTTTTTGGGGAATGGTGGCACATATGCCTCTTCTGTCCCTTCTGCCTTCCACGACCAGGGTACGACTGGTGTTTCCACTGGAGCGGTCATGTCTGGTCCAGGAATGTCGACAGTGGCACCCTGTGCCTCCTCCGTTGCCGCTTTCCGCCCCATCGCACGATGATGGCTGGAATGCCTGTCCTGATGGCGGTGCCTTCTGCCTCCCCCATCAATCACTTTTTCGGGGGGTGTCGACGCTGTGTGTTCTCTAGCCTCTGTCCCTTCTGATAGGACGAAGCTTGGTGGGTGCAGAGTCACGTAGATGCTCTTCTTGGCCTTTTATTGTTAACATTGGGTGCGTGTCCTGCTGGGGGCACCTTTGACTTCCCCATCACCCCATCTCTCAGGGCCGTTGAAGATGCAGATCGACGTAGCAGGCCACCACCCTTTACTGGAGAGCTCCACTTTTGCCCAGCACACTGACAGCGCAGCAGGCATGTTCTTTTGCAGGGGCATGCCAGCTTACTCCTTTCTGGGCTGCCCTTTTGGTGGACTGACTCGCCCCCCTCTCCCTTCTTTATTTAGCGGAAGGCAGTCCTATGCCTCCCCTTGGATTTGAGCTTCCTGCACCTTGAACCCACCCAGGTTTTGGTGGCCACGCAAGCAGGCTTTGCTTTGAGGTCTTGTAGGTGTTTGCCATGTTCCCATATTGTTTTGGCATTTCCCCACAACTCCAGAGCACTTTTACTGTGTTTTCCTGCAGTTTGCTATTGTCTGTGGAAGCCCATTGCTCTGTTCTCCTGAATCACCAGTACAAGGCTATGAGAAGCATTTCCATGTAGATAGCGTCCACTCCCTGCAATGTACAGGTACCTTGTAGATCTGGGAGCTCTGAGTTTGGACGTAGAAACTTTACCCTATCCTCTTTGGCTTTGGGGATTGCTGCACCCCCCCACCCATCCCCCACCTTTCATCAGCCCGCTGGTGGGTATGCGGCATGGGCACCTCTTGGCATTCCTGCTGAGCCAGCTGTTCCTCTGACAGGTCTAGATCCAAATTGGCCACATTATGGTGTCGTTCTATTCTCCCAGGACTTAAGTGATATAGGGGGCCCAGACACCAACACGTCATCCTGGCTGCCCCGATACAAGGTGGTAGGTGTGCTTTTCTCCTCCCGGCAATGGATGCCATAACCCCCCCCCCGGTGCACAGGTCAGGTAATGGACATCTTGCCCACCGCCTCAGTACCTGCTGCGCCGGGGCTCAACTTGTCTTGTTCCACCCTGCTTTCCTTTATGTTCCAGCTGGCTGCAGGGCACCTCCCATCCCCTTTTCCTGTGGTCTGATTCCACGACTTGGGGTTCCCACAAGTATGCTTTAATGCCGGCTCGAACTCCCGTGTAAATATCGAGGAGCAAACATGTGTGTACACGGATCCAAAAGAGGCCGGGAAAATGGCAGAGAAACTGGAGGTGGAAAAGGCGGCCCGAGAGGGAGAAATGTCTTCAGAATCGGAAGAAGGGGTTTAAAAGTGGACACTTGGACTGGGTTTATTGCATGTCTCTGAGTCAACTCTGAAGGTAACACTCCAACTAATGGGGACTGATTACGGGCCTGAAAAACAGATATGGCAAATGACATTTTAGGGCCGAGTTGGAGATACCAATGACTGGCAAATACCATGTTATTTTTGTTTTGTAACCTTTCCATATGCCGGATTAGATTTTTAAGTATAAATATAACTCTGTTGTGGTGTCTCCTTGCCCTGTGGATAACCCAGTTTTAGTTAAAATGGCGGTTCTGATAATACCTTCATTAGAGGGAGGAACCTTGTTCCTTAGATTTCTTAAAATCCTGGTTATAGATACGAAGAAATATTTTTTCTAAATGTGTCTTTGGGAAATAAACAGTTTGAAAGTTAAAATAACCAACTTGCTCTCAACCAAGCATACTGAAGGGGGAAACTCTTTAATTAAATAATTATGGGGGCATATAAATAAAGGCTTATATAGCCGTCTCCACATGTGGTTAAAATTTTTTATTTTGGTCAAGTTAGTTCAAGGCGATTAGCAGCATTTGTAGCCATTATGTATAATTATTGTAAAATGTGGGGTTCCCCTCCATGTCTTGTAACAAAGGTAACACTGTCTCAAATCACCTAATATCAACTTTATCTGAAAACATGTTGTAAGCTCTGTTCCGAGTGGAATTCTTGTACTGTAAAGTATAAAAATATAAATAAAAAGTAAAAAAAAAGTTTCTGTGTGGTCCTAGCGCCTGGTGGTTATAAGTTCCATGGGTGTAGCCTAATGAGAGATTCTCTCAAAGATCTGCTTTTACGGTTAGTATGTAACCTTTCTTTACCGCTACTCCACACTTATTAATTCAGATTGGGAAGGAGTGTAAACTAACATTATAGAAAGCCTAGGATACCTAGAAAGACAGTATAACCATGAAAGAGGCAAAGCGCACACTGTAGCAGAATAATCAGCCAAAGCATATCAATACATTTGGGGGATTGAAAGAACATAAAAGGATTCATGGCAATGTGCAAATATTTTAATGGTTTTCTGTCGCCTGTTTACATGTGGATGTCAGAAAACACGTTCACGAGGTGGAAAGGAATCAGATGCATCAAACTGATGACATCCAAATTGTAAACAATAATTGGGGCAGCTGTCCAAAAACGCTCTGCTCTTTCTTCTTACTTAAATTTTGAAGATTTTACTTCATTTTGTCGTATTTTAAAATGTATACATATCAGCTCTCTTCAAACTGCATGCTACTGACCGAGCCAGTATTGGCTGTGACAGTGCACAATGATGTCATCAAAGTGAGAACACTCTAGCTGCATTTTCGTATTCCTGTAATAGTACAATGCAAGTGATTTATGACATAATGCCTTTTTAATGGAAATAATCATTAAAAACCTGTAATTAGCATGTGTATTGCAGTCTAATACATAGGGCTTATGTGCCCTTTGCTTGAGCTTTTGGGAATAATTAAGATTCCCCATTGAAAGAGAACCGCAAATCGTTCTCCTCGTTATCTTCTGTTAATCTTCACTTAGGTGGACCCCAACTAAACTAGTAATGAGTAGCACACAGAATGTTACTCTTGGTTCCTATGGCAACTCAGCTTGAAAAAAAAAATAAGCCAAAGCATATAGGTAAATTGGAGAGGATTGAAAGCAAGTAAAAAAATAATTGTTTAAATGTACAAATCGTTCAGATGGTTTTCTGTCACCACTTTACATGTGGATGCCAGAAAACTTGTAACATATATGTTGAGGAAAGGACTCTGATGCATAAGACTCCTCTTATCCAAATTGTAAACGGTATACTTGTAGAGTGTAAGTGCAAAAAAGCTTGTCTGTCCCTTCTTACTTAAACTTTGAAGATTTTACTTGGTTTTGTTATCTTTTAAAAATGCATACAATCCAGCTTCTCGCTTCAGAATGCACACTACTGACCAAGCCATTAATGGCTGCAACATTGGTGCACAATCATGTTATCAAAGTGGGAACACTCGAGCTACATTACTGTACTCTTTTAGTACCATGGAAGTGATTTATAACATAATGCCCTTTTCACGTACAGTATATAATTAAAACCTATACTTGTGTGTGTATTACTGTCTAATGCATAGGGCTCATGTACTTATTACTTGATTTTTTTTTTGAATAATTAGGCTTCCCCATTAAAATTGAATCTGGAAGAGCTACCTCCTCATATTCTTTGTCATCCTCACTTGAGCGGACACCAACTAAACTAGTGACGACACAGAAGGTTACTCTTGGTTCCCATGGCAACTCAGCTTTCCAACCAATCACTGCCAGCTGCAAAATTGTTCCACTGAGCCAAGCATCCAATCCTGCAGAGTCACCAAGCAAGTCCTTTCAGCCAATCACCATGAGCTGCAAGATTGTGTCAGGTATGCTGTTTAGTGGTAATGAGTTAAAAGGAAACTGTCATATACATATACACACACACACATACATATATATATATATATATATATATTTTTTTTTTTACAGCCTATGGTTTCTATTGCCTTACTGGCATTATTAATGGCCACACAATACATATGTACCGCAGGATTTGCCTAATGTTAAATTTGATAATTTTATTAACTAAAACTAAATTGTAAGTGACCTGCTTTGGAAAGCCATCCGGCTGATGCTTCCACATGTCCACAGCACAGAGCCGCAGGTAAACTCATCAGTGTTATTCTGCTTGGCCAGATTCACACCTTCAATTTTCAGATAGCAAATAAACTTGGTTACAGCATTCGCTTTTAAAACAGAGTTACTTAGCCAGTATCAGAAGAGCGAGTACTGTTGAAGAATGTAGTTTGTTCAAGTTGATTAAAAAATTCAGAACTCACTCATGGATGTATTTACCCATGGCTCCACACTATGGATACATGGGAGTACTGACCGGCAGCCCATCAGGTCGGGTTTAGCACAGTTTAATTTAATAAAATAAAATATAACATTTAGCTAAATCTTTCAGTATGTATGTATTTTGTGGACATTAATACTAATGTTGCAGGGCAACAGAAAGCACAGCCTGTAGAAATGTCAAAAAAAAGGAAAAAATGACGGCGTCCCTTTAAGTGTCTTTTAGAGGAAATGTACACCATCCCTGTATGACGATCTGATTGTACTAGTTAGTTTGGTAATCATTCAGTTGGATTGCTAGGTTAGAGATAATGAGTGTCTGCATCAAGACATGCAATATATTTCCTAAATCTGGATGTGTAGTGAGGATGGCATCCGTTTTGTGGCTCTCTCATCTCAGTAGGATAAATTTATGGGTTCAAGTACCAGAACATTGACTTGCATTCAAGCCCAATGCTGATATTGCACGGGAGATGCTACATTGTGAATGGGACATCCATCAGGTGAGGCATTAAACTGAGGTCCTCTTTCTGGTGACTGACCTGGTGGGAATTAAAGATTCTGTGATACTCTTCTAAGGGGGGGTGGCGGGTATCTCTGATATCCTGGTCAAAATTCTGTCTCCCAACAAGACAGATTTTGTTATAGTTGGCTAACGCTGTATCTGAATGTTGTATACAATGAATTGCTGTTGCATTTTTTTGCATACATACAGTCCCTGCATCAGGCATGGCAAAGCAATTTTATTTATACAGTGCTCCATCACTAGGACTCGGACTGCTTCAAAAATAACACAGCAAAAAGTTATATTACTACATCAAATAAAACTAATTTGATTAACAATATTAAATAGTCTGCAAATTGAAACCGATTAAATATCAGCTCAATAAAAATGAGTTCCCAACCATCACAATTCTCAGGCTCATCCATCGCCAAGCACTTGTGAAAACAAAAAAAGATATTCGTCCCTTTTTAAACACCTCCGTAAAGGGTGAACTCCTAAAATGGTTCAGTATTGAGTTCTATAAGGTGGGGTTCGTGACAGAGGAGGCTGTGTTGCTGATTGTTTGAGGTGGAATCTTGAGAGGGCAAACAGATACTCAGTGGAGAGGAGGGAGCAACTTGGAGCATACATGGTCAAGGCATCTTTAAGGTAGTGTTGGCCCAGTCCATACAAGTCTTTGTAAATTAACAAAGTGATCTTGAAAGGGGTGTGTCTTTGACTTTGTAACCAGTGTAGACTGCACAGCACAGGTGAGATGTGAACCATGCATGCTGCTCCTCTATCCAGCCTGGCTGCAGCATTCTGCACCAGCTGCAGGTGATGCACCAGCCTTCCAGACAGCTCAAGGTGCAGAACGTTACAGTAATCAAGTCTTGAGGTAGCAGAGGTGTGCACCAGGGTCACCAGGTCCTCATGCGCAAGATAAGGTTTGATCTGATAGATGTTTCTTAGCTGGAAAAAAACACTGCGGTCTACGGCTGACACATGATCTTGCAGTGTCAACCTGCAGGCTTTTAAAGTTATACCATTTAATAAAAGCAAAATTGGCACACTACTGAACTGTGCCAACCCATGAATACCAGGTTCTACTAGCGACAACTCCATCATACGTGGATTTAGACGCAGCCAGCTAGAGACCATCCAGTCAGAAATTTCTTGTAGGCATTTCCTCAGTATAGAGAACGCTGTATGCCCACCCACCCTCTGTAAAAGACAGGTATAGCTACGTATTATTCATGTAGCCGTGAAAATTCACATTATACCATCTAATGATCTCTCCCAAAGTTAACACATACACTGCGAATAGCATGGGGACAGAACTGAACTCCGGAGAACTCCACAGCTGACCACTGCAAGGTGAGACAAGAAAGATCTCATGATGACCTTCTGTTATCTGCCAGACAGGAGTGACTCAAACCATTTTGAGACTATCGTTGACACTGTTTTGGCACCAATTGTCTATTCTGGTGAAGCCTTGTCAACTTGACTCCCACAATAATTTGCATACCCATGATGCCTTTCTCTGGAAGTGAGACTTGAGAATGTGTGTATGGCTTGGAGAGTTGCACAAAAAACAAACAAAGGAATGGATCATAGATATCAAATCTCTTGAGGTGAGCCTCAAGCTTCACCACCACTACATTCTCAATAATATTTTCCAAAAATGGAAGATTTGAGACTGTCCTGTAATCTGCTGGCATATTTGGGTGCAATGATGGCTTTTTCAAGAGCAGTTTCACCATAGCTGTCTTCACGGCTTCTGGTAAATGCGCTTGTGTAAGGGAGCACCAGATGATGTTGGCAAAAACCAGACCCAGAGTCATGCGACAGTTCACCAACAGCCGCATAGGCCCTGGGTCTAAATCATGGAAAGTGGGGCATAACCCAAAGATCACCTAAAGCACCTCTTCACCAAAACAGGCTGCAGCTCACTCTAGAGCACCAGAGGGCCCCTGCTCCTGTCAGTCCCGACACTGCCAGACCCTGACAGAATGCCTGGAGAAATCCCTGCTCTGATGGAGCACACTCTGTCAGGAAGAACTGACTCAAGTCCTTGCACCTCACTGCTGTTAAGACTCCTCCAGACTGCAGACCGGGAGGATTCTCTTGGAAGATCTACTTTTATGGTATGTTCTTGCGTAACTGTACTTTCTGTTTACTGTGAGCCAGTCTGTTCTTTCCTGAGGCAGTCACCCTTGAAAGAAACTCTACCTTTTTTTAAGGAGACTGCCCTCTGATAGTCCCTGTAATAGGCTGTCAGAGATATCCCGTCCTCCATTGAAGAAGAAGAAGAATCAATATTTATATAGCGCTTTTCGTATACAGTATTCCAAAGCGCTGTACAAGCAATGCTAAACTGGTAGTGAAGTAACTGAATTGAGTGAGACCTCTTACAGGAATGCTCTGACGTCTGCCCCGTTGCCTTCAGTCATCTCAGCTTGTCATTATGCCATGGCAGGCTGAGGCAGGAGATCCGCGGACAAACCCAAACCAGAGTGAATGCAGAGCAGCGATGATGTCTGTATTATGAACTTTAATGGCCACTGCTTCTCCTTTGCATACTGACACCAGGCCTGAGATGCCCAATGTGCCTTGAGCTTATCTGATTCAAGATTACATATCGGACAGTATTGGACCATCTCCATAGGGAGTAAAGGCATCTGAGGGGGGGCCTGTAAGAAATTGCATGGCATGGTGATCCAGCATCTGATTTGATGGCTTGTAGAACACTTGAAACACAGTGTGCATGAAAGGTGCTGTATAAAACCAGTTTCTTTCTTCTTTTTTTTTTTTTTTTGTATCCGTTTGTCTCCCCCACATCCCAATCGGCCTCTCCTTCAGGCCATTACCAAGGATCCTTCCCTTGGGACCCCATCACCAGTCCCCCGGCCTCGTATCCCAGCCGGCCCAGAGTATACCTGACGTCTCACTTCGTCTGGCAGGTTCTGTCCGGGGAGAAAGTGCCTTTTGGCCAACTTCTTGCCCTGGGTGCTGCTGAGGTCGGGTCAACCTGTTTGAGGCTCCATGGAGGCGAGGGTCTGGGCAGCCGTTATCCAGTTGATCGGGGTGCCATTTTATTTTTTCCTCCAGACTTCCCATTTGCCACATCTATAGTGCTCCCGGTCTCTAGCAGGGGCCACTACAGAGCGAGGCGTCTCCCTAGCCCACCCCAGGAGAGGAGAGCAGTCCTCAAGGCGCTCAGTCCTCTCCTCCCCCTGCTAACTCCTGGTACCCGAGTCCATTCCCGAACTCGGGTCACCGGCGTGGTTCAAGGTAAGGTGCCAGCGCCTCTGCCCTCTGCATCACCGGGCCGGCCCATATTACCAGTTTCTGTTCTGTTGTGGATGGCATTGATATTGGGATAGTGACATGACTTCTTCAGCCCTAGCAGTGTATGGTGAGTCTTGTGAACAGAGTGCTTGCTCTGAAGTGGATCTTGTTAAGCTCTGAAGAAAAGGCTAGATTTTTTTTTCCAGTAAAGGTTAAAAAAAATTATCGAATCCAGTGCTTTCCATTACAGTTGTTCTAGGGACATGGATATGTTCTATCCACACTGTTTGGCATCTCCCTTCCACTTTAAATCTCGCCGGAAGGTCTCAAAGCTGGCTCCTCCCACCCACCTGGGTGGTATAACCCTCGGCTCTGCCCCATGATGCCAGATCTTCCTTTCCGCCGGAAGATTCAGGTGCCTCCTTACCTCTCCCACGTTCTATAGGCCCTGGCTTTGTATATTTCAGACATTCTGAAGATTAAACTCGTTAGTGTTAGCGATCACAAGTTTATTGTCTCGACCGCGATGGAAGATAAATCTTCTCCCGGATTCCACCGGTGCGCATGCAGACAGAAGATGTCGCAAACAGACCTGCATGCCACGCGCGTCTACTGTCTGGGCGTTGGCCATGACACCCAGGCCTGCGAGAAGTCTCGCTTTCCACCCTAACGCCCTTGACGATCGTCTCGCACGTCTAAAACTGGGTAAGCCAGAGAAGTGGATTCCAACGGTCAAATCGAAGGAGGCCCGGTGGGCGGTTTCCACAGCTGCGGGGTCTGCCAAGCAGCTGGAATAAATGCAGGCCTTCGAGGAAGAGGCGGCGTGGGCTGCGGAGCGTTCCTCTTGGCCAATTTTTGTTCCGTTCAGTGTGGGCACCACATTCTTGGGCTCCTTCGGGAGATGTGCCAGTCTTTCCCCACCAAGGGCGAGGGACATTCAGGCTCACATGTCTCCTGGTCCCATAAAAAGAACAAGGAACCGAGAGATTCTTCATCTCGGTGAAGACGTTCTTGGGATCGAGAGTGGTCTTGGTCCCAGGGATCTCCAGTCTCAACTTCGGCCACCGGCTTCTCAGCCCTGCTGTCTGGTCAGCTTGTTAAAGTCTCGATCAATAACGCAGTTGATATCACTCTTGACCCTTTCGATCTGTTGTCGCCCGACAAGGCCGACAGCTCTCTTACCAGGACCCCCGGTCCTGCCTCACCCCGATGAGGAGACCCAGCCTGCTGGCAAACCCATTGAGGAGCCAGTCCCGGATCAGGGAAAATCACCGGTTTCCTCGGTCTCTTCCGAGCGACCCAGTCGGTCACCCTGTTGGTCGAGGTCTCAGACTCCCTTGACCAATAGGCTGAGGAAGGTGCATAAGCGCTCCAAGAAAAGGCAACACTGCCATTCGTCTTCTTCGTCCTCGGGTGAGGGAAGTCTTCGGAGGAAACTCCATAGACGCATGAAGACCTTGTGTGGCAACAGCTGATATTGTCTGGTCAGAAACTGGCCATGGTTTCCACACTGGCCATTACTTGGCTCTTGCTTTCTAGGCCGAAGCTGACTCCATCGGAACTGATTATTATGGTTTCCCCGGCCGTGGAGCCAGTAAAACCCACCCCGGTTCGGCCAAAATCGACCTTTCCACCAATAGTGGTGGAGCCACTGCCTAAACAGCCTTTGGGATTGGATCCTTCGAAGGAATCTCTGATTGTTCCAGGTCTTCCTTGCAGGTTATCGGTCACCCTGATGCCTGACCACCCCAGGCGTGTAGAGGGGGACCTTGGTGGCTGGCTGATTTATCCGGATACTTCGGATTTTGATGACTCCGACCTACACTCTCGTCCGCTTGACGATGAGTCGGTGGGCAGTCTCTCGACGGAGGAAAGTCCTTCATCCTTGGGGATTCTTCGCCTGATCTCTGAATCTATGGGGATGCCCATGGAACCTGTCCAGAAACGGGTGGAGTACCCTCTTACGGAGATCCTTAAGAGAGGTGACACTCCGACGGAAGCCTTCCCAGTGGCCGAGGCCATTGTTGGTCCGGCTTTGGTGCTTTTGGCAGCACCCTGCCTCCTGCCCTGTGCCATCTGCCTGGATGGCCAGCAAGTACGCGGTGCCCATTAGGTTCCTCTCGGGGTTTATGGAACATCCCTCTGCGGAGGGTCTGGTGATCACTTCCCTGTTCAGGTGCACAGGCAGCTCAGCAGATACGGATAGACCTCCGGATGAGGAATCTAAAAATTGGACCACTCTGCCAGGAAGGTCTGTGCCACCTCTTTGCTAGGCCTCCATCAGGCAAGCTCAAACATCATCATGGCACATTTCTCCCATGCCCTTCTGGGCTTTTTGGATGAGGTTGTTGCTACCCTCCCTGCGGACCTTCAGTCTACAGTCAAGCAGGTCCGGGACCAGGGTCGGGCGGTTGCCAAACAGAACTCCAGATGGCCCTGGATCTCGGGGACTCATGCGCCTTCGGTGGCAGCAGGGCTTGGTTGAGGCTCTCCATCTTTACGGCGGATACCCAGCACAAGCTTACCGATGTTTCTTTCCTGGGCACCAATCTCTTTGGCCTAGGTGTGGACGGTCACCTACAACAGATCGAGCAGTCCAGTGCTGCCTTGGACTCAGCTACTTCTGTTCAGAAAGATGCTCAAGGCACCAAGAAGCAGAAGAAAAAGCCATTTCAGCACCCTGCTCCTGTGGCCAAGCAGCCCGCCTTCCAGGGTGGGCAACTACAGCAGGCACAGGCTTGGTGCCCTCTGCCCAAGTCCGGGCCTCCAGCTTCCCGCAGACAGGGAAGTTGGGGTTCAGGCAATTTCCAGTCTGGACCCTCTTCCTCCAAGCCTGCTCAGAGATGGGATAGGGGCTGCCACCCCAATTCCCATCACGTCAGCTGTGGGTCCTTCCGTGGGGGTCTGACTCCGCCACTTTCTTTCTGCCTGGTCCGCTGTTACCACGGACAGGTGGGTTCTAGAAGTGGTTGGCCAGGGTCTGCCACTGGAATTCGAGCAGTACCCTCCCAGCCAAGCCAAGCCCCATGGGAGGAAAGGGTATCAGTCCACACTCTGTCGGCTCTGAGAGACGACATAGCCCAACTCCTCCTCAAGGAGGTAGTGGCCCGAGTGACAGATCCTCCAGTCTATCCAGGGTTTGTTTCTACGTACTTCCTGATCCTGAAGTGGACGGGGCTGGCACACCATTCTAGATCTGCACAACCTGAACCAGTTTCTCAGGCCGTGCACCTTCAGGATGGTAACTCTGTCCCAGATCATACCATCCCTGGAGCAGAACCTGTGGTTCTATTCACTGGATCTCCAGGATGCATTTTTCCACGTCCCAATCTGTCCGTCTCATCAGCGGTTCCTCCGCTTCTGAGCAGAGGGAACCCTTTACGTGTTCCGAGCCATGCCATTCGGCCTGTCATTGGCCCCATGGGTCTTCACCAAATGCATTTTAGTGGTGGCAGCCCACCTCAGGCGTTGAGGGGTCAGAGTCTACCTCTACAGTACCTCGATGATTGGCTCTTAGGAGGTTCCACCCAGCAAGAGGTGGAGAGGGCCAGGGATCTGGCCCTCCAAACCTGCACTCAGCTTGGCCTCCTGATCAATAAGGCCAAGTCGGAGCCCATGCCTTTGCAGGTGATATGCTTCATCGGAGAAGAGCTTGACTCCTGCTGAGCCAGAGCCTGGCTCACTGCGGACAGGGTGGAGGTTCTCTCCTCCTTTGCCCAGTCATTTCTGGTTGGGCACTTGTGTCCTGCCTGGGACTTTCTGTGCCTTCTAGTGTACATGGCGGCCTGCGCCCCCATGTTCCGATGGACCCAGTGGCATATGCTCCCCCTTCAATGGGAGCTGACCACCCAGTGGACTCAGCACCATGGTTATTTCAACTAGCTGATCACTGTGACCCAGAAGATGTGGGATGCTCTCCAGTGGTGGACCGTCCTGGGTCATCTGCAGGAAGGGATTCTGTTTGTCCGCCTTGAGCCGACTGACGTCCTCGTGACCGATGCCTCTCTCACGGGCTGGGGAGCCCACATGGGGAACCACAGAGACCATGGGTTCTGGACCCCTGAGGAATCCTGATACCATATCAACCTGCTGGAGCTCAGAGTGGTCTGACTGGCACTGTCAGCATTCGCTCAGCTCCTTCGGGGTCAAGTGGTTCAAGTCCATACGGACAATACCACGACCATGTACTACTTCAACAGACAGGGCGGCACGCACTCCCAGCTGCTGTGCAGGGAAGTGCTCCACATCTGGACCCTCGTGACCCACTGGAGGCAGATCTCCTAGCCATTCATGTGGCAGGAGCTTCAAATCAACTGGCGGATGCTCTGAGCCGCATAGGCGAGACATCCCACAAGAGGTCTCTCCATTCAGAGGTAGCTCACAGTCTGTTCTCCCACTGGGGCAAACCGTTGATGGACCTGTTTGCCCCCAGGAAAACAGCAAGCTGAGACTGTTTCATGCCTGCCCCCCTCAACAGGGCTTGCTGCAGGGGGATGACTTCTCGAGACCATGGACCCTAGGCCTCTTCTACGCCTTCCCTCCATTTCCCTTGATCCACTGGGTGCTTCTCAAGGTGATGTGAGACAAGGCGCAGGTGATCCTAGTAGCCCCAGACTGGCCCCGCCAGTTCTGGTATCCAGATCTCCTCAGCCTCAGCAACAGGCTCCCGAGGCATCTTCCAGGATGCCCGGACCTGATATCAGTCAGTGATGGGAAGGTATTCCATCCAGACCTTCAGTCCTTGCACCTGACAGCCTGATTCCTGTGCGGCTAGAGTTCCAGGCTCTGGGTCTGTCTGAGGATGTACTCACAGTAGTGGAAGCATCCAGGAAGGAGTCGACCAGAAGGTGCTATGCCTTCAAATGGAAAAGGTTTTCCATTTGGTGTCAGGGCACAGTCCTGTCCAGTGACTAACATATTAGACTACCTTTGGTCTCTATCCAAAGGGGGTCTTCAGTCTGTGACCCTTAAGGTGCACCTGGCAACCATCTCTGCTTCCCGGGTGCGGGCCAGTCAGCAGATGGTGGTGCAAGAGAAGGTGGTCCGGCAGTTCTTCAAAGGTCTCGATCACATATCCCCTCCGGTGTGTGAACCTCCACCTCTATGGGATTTACTGCTAGTTTTGGCAGAATCCCTGGGCAAGCCATTTGAACAGATGCACAAGTGTGAGATGTCACACTTGTCATGGAAGACCGCCTTCCTGGTGGCTATCACATCAGCAAGAAGGACTGGGGAGCTCCAGGCGCTTTCGTTGGAGTCTCCTTACCTGGTCTTCACAGGGACATGGTTGTCCTGTGCCCCCGCCTGAAATTCTTGCCGAAGGTGGTGTCAGAGTTCCATCTCAGCCAGGTGATGTCTCTGCCTGTGTTCTACCCGAACTACACCTCAGATGCCAAGTACAGGCTCCATACTCTGGACCTGAGATGAGCTCTCTCGTATTACAAGGAGAAAATGGCGGAAATTCGGGGAGAGGTTCACCAACTGTTTGTCACCTATGCTGAAGCCGCACCTGGCAGACCTGTAGCAAAGCAGACGATTGGCAGAAGGATTACATCGTGCATTGATCTCTACTACAGGTTCTCTGCTACAGGTTTGCGGGCAAATAGCCTCCCAGAGGGTTAAGAGCTCATTCTACCTGCCATACCGCTGCGTCGGTGGCTGCTTCTAGGGACATCCCTATCCAGGAACTCTGTCAGGCTGCTACCTGGAAGACAGCAAACACCTTCATCACCCACTACCACATCGACCTAGAGTCACGCTGGGATGGTGGTTTTGAGACCTCAGTTCTCCAGTCTCTGTTTCCCAAGTAGGGGGTGTACGCCTTGCCTCCCTCCTCACGGAGAACTGCTTGGAGTCTGCCAAACAGTGTAGATAGAATACCATATACATGTCCCTAGAAAAACAGGTTACTCACCTGTAACAGTAGTTCTAGGAGTGGTATATGTTGTTCATCCACACGGACCCACCCGACCTCCCTGGCTTTGATGCACAACCTAGCTTCCAGCAGGCAAAGATCTGGCATCATGGGGTGGAGCTGAGGGTTATACTACCCGGGTGGGTTAGAGGAGCCAGCTTTGGGACCTTCCGGCGAGATTTAAAGGGGGAATCGACATGCCAAACAGTGTGGATGAACAACATATACCACTCCTAGAACTACTGTTACAGGTGAATAGCCTGGTGTTTCTCTTCCATGTCACTGCTCACTGTTAGGAACGATGAAGGGTGTGACATCACAGTCATGATCAACATCCACAAATGGCTGCCATCACATGGCTACAATGGCACTGTTAGAAATGCATTTTCCTCTATTTTGCTGAATGCATTTGTTAACCCTAACCAGCAGTCCACATAATCAGTCAGGGCATAGATAGAAACCAATTGACACTGAACCAGATTAAGTGTGGGTGGTATATCTTCCCAGTGTCCCTCTTCACCATTCATCACTGGTGGGTTATGCCATGACTGCAGCATCCCACGGGAGCGCTTTTATTTTTTCTTCAAGGAGGAGGAGCTGGTGCCGACAGCGCAGCCCTCGAGGCCGACGCACTGCATGGTGCTCACGTGTTGGCCAGTAACGGACGGTGGCTTACCCTTTGCCTCAGTTCTGCTTCTCCCGCCATTCGAGACAGCACCTCGCTACAGCTTGGAATTTCTTCTGCGTCAGCGGTCTAGTGTTAGGCACGGCACCACACCTCGAGTTTATGGGCCCGTTTTTTCGATGCCGCATCTGTCTGCTTCGCCTCTGTTCTGCCATCCCAGTTACTCAACGTCGTTTTTCTGGAAATTCCAGTGAGACCTTTCCTTTTTTTTTATCTAAATGGCATTGAGTCTTCTCTGTTTCAGTGATTTTTAGTGATTTTAGTTTTCTGTTCGCATCATGTCCGGTTCAGGGGACAAGAAGTGCTCTTCTAAGGTGGGCCGGCCTCCTGTGCATTGGTGCCCCTGCGGCTGGCAGTTTTCGTTGATGGACCGGCATGATGTTTGCCCTACCTGCCTTGGACCTCAGCATGACATGGACAACTGCGACACCTGCTTCTTGATGTAGATCGTCGAGTTCTTTAGTACCACGCGTTCACAGTCATCAGGGCCCCGCTGACTCTCCGGGGGGGGAGGGGGTGCGCGCTCATCAGTCCAAAGACAAGTTTCTTCGGCCCTTCCTCCCAGGCCTGTATGGTCTGGTGAGGAGGGGGCATCGTCCTCTTCCAGCTTTGCCACGGAGGAGGCCTCTACTGCGGTGCTGGAAGGCCAGTCTGGGAGCACCGCCCTGGCAGTCACCTCGGAGGTGCAGGCTCCCTCAGTGTCATGGGCCCTGGTCGCTGGGTCCGACGCTGGGTGTTCTTTGGCACCACCCACTGGCGCCATCTTGGATCCTGGAGTTGTTCGCAGCTCCGATGATCTATATGGCGCCATGAGGGGCACTGGGCCCTCCAGTGGTGCCATTTGCTGCGCCATAGGCAGGTGAGCTCCCGGGGTCGCCAGTCTGGAGGTCTTTTGGATCTCCTTCTACCCGGAGCTGGATGATCGGGAGGCCGATCTGGACTGGCGACCTGACTCTTCGGAGTCAGTGGGCTGTCTGGGGCCTAAGACCCTTGCACCTTCCCTGGTGCCCCCTCCCACAGTCCCGGTCAGCGCCGACTCCCGTGCCGAAGGTGGTGCCAGAGGTACAGTGCAGGATACCAGTCCCGGGGCTGAGGGAGCGGTGGTCCGGGTGTTTGGGGAGGGGTCAACTGCTGTCCCCAGTGCCATCCCCTTTCCTGATACTGGGACTGGAACCCCTCCTCTTCAGCTTCCCTTGGAGAGTCTGTGGAATTGGGTGGATCCATGGCACAGGGTGCAAGGAAAAGAGGTCTTCCTCGGAGTTGGTGGGGCTTAGGGGACAGGGTGAGGCGCTGTGGCGCTCCTCTGCAGCCCTTCGAGGCTTAGAGAGGAGCCCCAGCACTGGGCCCAAGTGCTCTCTTTTGCCCACTTTGAGGGAGTTCTTGCTGGGTGGGGTTGGGATCCACCCTTTTTGACACATACGGCCCCTGTCCCCTCATAGGGATGCTTCCCCTACAATACTCAGTACAGACCGCTTCTGGCTGGTTGAGCGGCCGTTGACAGAGTGGACCAGCAGATTCCCTGGTCATCCAGGATTGCCAGCTAGGACTCCTAGTCCTAGCAGAGGCTCTTCACTGGCTGTGAAGAGTTTCTCTCTCTTGCCTCTGTGTCCAGCCCCTCTTCTCCCAGGCCATATGGGTCCTTCAGGGCCTTTGACCTGGGAACAATTCAGATCCCAGGATGCAGAATTCCCCTGCTATGTTAGGGCTATGGCAAGCAGGTCTTTCGCCTCTCTCCCCCCCACTAAACCGGAGTTTGAATTGTCTGGTTCCTCATCTTCCTCCATCGAGGAAGAGGAGACCTCTGTCCACCTGTCCTCTGACGTTGATCAGACAGAGTATCAGAGCTTCCTCGCGAGGCTGGTCGAGGCCCTGCATATTTCCTATATTGGCAGACGAAATCCCGAGAGTACGACACAAGCCTTCTTAGGTGAATATAGTGCGGATCACTTGGTGGTCCCGTCCTGGCCTGTTCCTTTCCAGGAGGTGTCGTACAGTGTCTGGCAGCTTCCATCCGCCCCAGCTCCAGCCCCTTTGGACTGCCATCATCTGTACTGTGTGCCCCAGGGGTCTCCATGTGCATTGCCACATCCCTCTATGGGACTGATGCGACTGGACATCCCTACCAGGCATAGGCGCCTAGTCTGCCACCGGCGCCTCCGGATCCGGTCTCTGGGGCGGAGAGTCTTCTGCTCAGCACGGATGGTTCTTTGCATCACATCAGGCACACCACGCTGCCTATATAAGGCACCTGTGGGTGATGCTAGGTCAGGTATTGGCATGGCTGCCTGATTCGGTAGCAACCAGGCAGGCCACGGCCCTCTCCGCGATAGGCCTGGAGTTAGCAAGGCTCCAAGCAAGGGCTTCTTATGATGCCAGTGAGGTTACATCAAGGCTTGCGGGGACAGCTGTCTGCATCAGGTGGATGGCGTGGCTTCACCTGTCTCGGTTATTACCCCTTGCCCAATGTAGGGTGATTGCCTCCACGTCCCAGGGGACCCGCATTTTCTCCTGCAGGGATGCCTTCCTTCCTTCCCCCAGGGAACGGGGACCCCGCCTTGCCCTGACCAGTCTCTGGCCTAAATGGTCTGCAGTGGTTTTCCTCCTCACATGTTTTCCCTCATGGTAGGCTGAGGGATGTCTGTTCGTCAGGGAAGTGCTGAACCCCCTTCAGGGGGCTCAGTACTCACCCACCAGTGATGAATGGTGAAGAGTGACACTGGGAAGATATGAAAATTATGTACCTACTGTAATTCTTGATCTTCCGGTGTATCTTCACCATTCATCACTGAATCCCACCCACCTTCCCCTCAGAAGGACTCAGTCCCTGTGCAGTCCTCCACCCTGCTGGCTCTCCTCTCCAAGGTCCAGTGGGAGCTTTCTTTACCTACCTGCTGCCTTCGGACCCCTTTTTCACTTCCAAGAAATGGGGAAGGGGTCTTTTTTGGGAGGAGGGCCAGTAGGGCCTCTTCATTAGGAGATCTTGAAGGGGGACACCTCGTAGACCACTTCCTTCTGCCCTCAGGGGAGCCTCCTGGACCGGGTCGCCTTCCCGTGGTGTGCTGCCCCTTAGGAGGTCCCTTGGATTGGGGCAGGGCCAGGGCTGGCAGGGACTCCCTCCTTTTTCACACTTCCCTCTCTACCTCTTACTTCTACCACTTCAGTCTCCTTCCATCTCTGGGAGGGAGGTGTTGAATGGGTGGAGGCCTCATGTCACCCCCACTGAACCCTGTGGGCTCTCCTCTGAGGGCTTTTGCTGGGGGGGAGGGGGTGTGGTCACCCGACCAAGGGCAGTTCCTGCCTGGTTTAAACGGGGAAGGGGGGGCCTTCTTGATCGCCCTGTTCTAGCCTGAAGAGGAGTTATAACTATTAGTTGCATTCTTGACAAATATTTGGTTAAGCTGGCTGCTTTCCTCTGGAGGCACTCCCAGTCTTCCTTCCTGGGCTGATCGAACACATCTCTCCTCCCTTCCTCTTTGCCCTTTCTTTCTCTCTCATCCTCTCTCTCCTTTCCTGTTTTCTCTGGCCATCCAGGGACTGGGGCCCTATGGCCCATGTCCTCCAGATCCTCCTCGTCCTGTGTTCTCTGGATGGCCTATTCCTTTTTCAGTTTATATATTTTACTGTCACTCGGGCTTCCTTGCCCCTTCTTCCTTTTTTCTCTGTCTCTCTGGCTTGCAGAAGTGAGGCAGAGGAGGAGCTGGTGACCGTTATTGGCCAACTTGTGAGCATCACGCAGTCGCCGGCCTTGTGGGCGCAGCGCTTGTTGAAAGGGCTCCTCCCCTTTGGGGAATAAAAGAGCTCCCGTGGGGTGCTGTGCTCATGGCACACACTCACCAGTGATGAATGGTGAAGATACACCGGAAGATCAAGAATTACAGTAGGTACTTAACTTTCATTTTTAGTGAGTGGGGGGAATTTGGCCAGGGCACCAGGAAGATACCCTTACTCTTGGATAGGGGGAGCTGTTAACCATTTGGCGAACTGTGGTGGGAATGGAGAGAATGGTGATTGTGGCAGGGAAGCTGACCTCCATCCCTGCCATTACTGCTAGTGAGGTTGTTGAACCTGCGTTGTGTGATGAGGATGAATTAGACTTGGATACAGACCTGTAACCTTGTGCCGGGAGGAATTAAAGCTGCGTACTGCTATGGGAGAGAAGAGAAAGAAACTAATGGAAATGGTGGCTGAGGAAGAGGCCAGGTGTGACCAGGAGAGAGACCACCTCCTCAGCATACAAAGAAGCAAATGAGTTACCGGTGTGTCAGTGGTGTCACTGACAAATGCAGATCTGTCAAAATCAGTTCTGTCTGAAGCTGCGCTTCCGGGGAAGAAAACATTGGGCATCTGCAAGAAGCTCAGCCAGTGTAAAATCCTCTGATAAACACCAGAAGAACTCTGTGGTCACCTTAGCAAGCATTAGTGGAGGCAGGTTGGCTTCAACAGGAGATAGGCAAGTGGGCTTCTGATTCAGCGGACCCAAAAGTGCAGCGGTATCTATGGGAGTTCCACTGCAAACATCAGGCACAGCAAGCAGTAGTCGGGAGAACATGCAGCCAACACCAGAACCCCTCTCATAGACTTGCCTACTGCTGAAGACTGGTGGACCACACATAGTGACACTGAAGGTGAGCAGGGTTAAAAGGGGGAGATTTTGAATGTCACCGTGGGTGAATGAAGTTACTTGCTTCTGTGGGAATGCAGTTTGCATCTCGAGCTAAGCAAATAATAAAGGTGACTATGGTACTTTATACACATGGGGATACAGGCCAGGTTACTGACATGAACCTGGCCCATGCTGAACCTTCCTGATCAGCACACACACAGTCTGCTGCAAACACAGTTTGTACTGAACCCCTCCACCCTGAATTGCCCATTGCAGGACCTTCGGGTCTTACTAAAAACAGAGCGGACGCCCCTGTTTTTCAACTAGGTCCAGCTATGCCTGAAACTCAGAACATGGCCAAGTACATTTTGTCACCTCCCCTGGGTGACACAAGTAAGATAGAGGCGAATCAGCTACATTAAAGAATGCAGTGTAGCTGGCATATAAAGGTGATCTTACCTGTATCAGTCTTCACCATTCATCGCAATTTGCGAATCAAAAATTGGCAATTGCGAATTTGGTTTTGATTCGCAGTAGGTGCTAATCACATTTTTCCGGGACTGCAGGGCTTGGAATGTGCGAATTGCGCTATTTTTATACTGTTTTAAGCCATCTCCTCCACATTCTGGGACCCCCCACTGCTAATCAACTTCGACCAGTTGCTAATCATTTTTCATTTTGATTAGCAAAGGCCGCTAATCAAATCTCCAACACTAATTTATGCCTTACATTACTGGTGGGTACCAGCTGGAGGCGCTAGGACCTCGTGGGAAGCTTTTTTAGCTAAAAGCTGTCTTCCTGTCTGAGTTTTAAATTGCTGGTATAGCATATCAAAATGCTACAAAAAACGGGATAATGCTAACCATTTCCAAAAATGCATAACAATAGACTGCTAAATATTTTATAATAACTGGTCAGGAATTTCTCTGTGTTCTGACCAGGTTGATATTTTCCATAACAACCGGCTGGTTGTAATGACATTCACGAGCCATGCCAATCAAACTATGCTGCTGCCTCATTGGCCAACATTCCATGTGTGGGCTGGCCAAACAGTCTCACAAAAACTGGGCTGGAGAAAAATTGCTGGCCCGTTATTATAAAAAATTAAAGATGGGGAAGGTGTGCATATGAGAACTGAATGCACACCCTCGTTGTGGGATGCTTTGATAAACCCCTCGGGCCTCGCCCTTAGGGTTTATGTAGCATCCCACAACTTGGTTGTGCATTAAATTCTCATATCACACCCTTCCCCATCCATTATTCTCTATTTTTCAGTGAGTTTATGGCACAGTAAACAAAATTAATAAAATTATATATTTTTTTAATTTTGCTAACCATTCTGTGCCAAGTGCTATGCATTTTTACAGCTGATTAGCACTTTCACATGTCAAACTGCTAATCAATTTTTTCGGCTTATTTTAATGTCCTGCTATCTGGAGGAGGGGCTGACGTTGGGGGATGTCGCCGTCCTTGGGGCCGATGTACTACGTGGCGCACGCTGGTTGGCCACTAATGGACACCGGCCCCTCCACCACCTCAGTTCTGTTTTTCCTGCCGTCAAGGACAGCATGACTCCGTGGGACAGCACCTTAGAATCTTCAAGAAGATTTGCCTTTCTTGGTTCTGCTTGGTTATTTTTTAATTGGGGCTGTATCTATTACTGTTTACCGACATCATTATTTCTTTGTTTAAAGCGCAGCGTTGAGTCTTTTACTTCATTTTATTATTTTTGTGTGTGGACAATCAAGTCAGGTTCGGGGAAAAAATGTTCGTAGGCGGGGACTTCCCCGATGCATCGGTGCCCCTGTGGTAGTCTTTTTTTTTTTTTTTTCCGTAATGGACACGCATGACCAGTGTGTCACCTGCCTAGGGCCAAACCATTATATGGATTCTTGTGATGCCTGCTTCTCGATGGATTTTCGTACATTGGTCAATCATGCTGTGAAGTTGGGGTGGCCCAACGTTTGGGGTACCCCCAACTTTCAGCGGTCGGCGTCGCATGAGGACCGCTAAGGTAAGGTCTCTGGGTCCTTCCCCTGGGCCTCCCCCCACTGCTATATGCATCGGGGAGAGCAGGCCTCTGCTGTGTCGGGTCTCGCTGAGACCGGATGCCTGGGCGAGGGGTCGGGCAGACAGATGGTCTCCTGGGGACTGGTTGTGCACTCCTTGCGGCCTAGTTCCCCTTCGGGGAACCAGGCCACCTTGGTGTTGAGGTCTCTGCTATATGCGGGGCCTACATCGGCGGTTCCTTCAGAGACTCCGGCAGGCATGGCCTTGGCTCCTGACACCCGACTGTGGTAAGCGGGGCAGTGCCTCTGTTGCTGCTGGATCCCCACTGCCCATGGTGCCAGGATCGGTAGATGGTCTGGCGTTGCTTCTCTTGGGATCTCCATGGTTTCCTGAATCGGAAGATGACTGGGATGATCCGGACTGGCAGCTAAGGTCCCTGGAGCTACGGACAGTCCCTAGATTCAGCAAGAGGTCTTCTTCTTGGTTGTTCTCAGGCTGACACTCTCGCAGCACCGCTTCTTTGTCTGCCGGTACCGCTCTTGGTGCAGTGGAGGTCTCCGGCGCTGTTCCGGGTGATGGTGCTGTTTGCAGTGCCGTGTCTGGTGACGGCGTTGCTTTCAGTGCTGCCTCTGAGTTTGGTTGCTGTGGTCGACACTGTCTCTGAGGGTGGCACCGCTTTTGGGGTCAGTGCCCTGTCCGGTGCCACTTCTGATGTTTGGGCTGCCGCTGATGGTGCTATGATTGGTGCCATGGCTGATGACGGTGCCCCGGTCAGTGCCACTTTGGGTGTGGGCTCTGCCTCCAGTGCCATTTCCTTTGCTGATGCCATCTTTGGCACCTTGTTGGCCATTGGTGCCAACCCGGAGTCTGAGGGGGAGTTGGAAGCTAACTCGGGTGCTGGTTTTTCACTTCCCCCTTCCTTTGGAGCAGTGGCTAAGGTAGGGCCTCTCTCTAGGGGCAGGTCTCGTCCTCCGGGTCGGGTGGGGCAGCCCCGTCATGCATCCTGCTCTGTCCCGCTGTCCTCAGCCACTCTGGGGCAGAGTTGGGGCATTGGTCTGTGCTCCCCCTCTCCAGCTAAGAGCCAGAGCCCTGCTGTGGATGGGACAGGAGACACCCTTCTGGGCCTATATGGCTCCGATCTCCTCACCAGGGGTCTTCACCCCTTGGACACCACCTTGTTGGCTTGGAGACGGTTGAGCAACAATCAGCTGGGCAGCACAGCCCCCTCCCTAGGGAAGGGTCCCCTGCTTGCTCCTACAGCCCTGGCAAAAGGGTGTCAGTCTTCCAGGACCATTCTGCTCCACCTCCTTCTTCTCTGCCTCCACCTCCCCTTCTCCCAGGTCTTTCTTGTCCCTTGGGGCCCCTCAACTGGGAACAGTATAGCATGATAATGAGTGTTTCCTCATTTATTTTAGGGCCATAGATGAAATGTTTTTTCCACTTCCTTCCTTGGCATCGTCGCACCCTGTACAGAGCCCTTCCACATCGTCTGCTTCCTTCTCTGAGGAAGAGGACTCTCCCTCTCACCTTTCCTCAGATGCTGACCACATGGAGTATCAGTGGTTCCTCACGACGATACTGGAGGAGCTCCACCTTCCCCCATCGCTAGACTGCAATCCTGCGCATGCGTCACTGACATTCCTCGGGAAATACAGTCATGAATCTGTGGTGATCCTTCCATGGCGCCGTCCTTTCATGGAGGATTCGCACAGTGCCTGGCAGCTTCCCGCTTCCTCTTCTCCAGCCCCTTGGGACTGCCAGCGCAGGTATTGTGTTCCCCCAGGGTCTCCAGGAGCTATGCCCCATCCCAGATCTGGATTGGAGTGGCTGGATACCCCTTTAGGGTATCTACGCCTTTCAAGAGACCCCAAGAGGCTGACACCACTGAGTTTGATCGCTTGGGCAAAAGGGTCTTCACTTCAGTGCAGTTCTTGCTGTCTATCTCTGCACATCATGCACACATGGTAGCCTATGAAAGGCACCTGTGGGCTATGCTGGGTCATATCCTGGCAGCCATGCCTAATAGCGAGGCAACCAGGCGAGCCATCACCATTTCTATCCGTGGTTTGGAGCTGGCGAGACACCATTGCGGTACCCTTCAGGCTTGTAGGAACCAAAGTCTGCATTAGACGGACGGCATTTGTTTCCTGGGTAAATAATATGAGCCAAGGCCCTTTTTCAGACGCGACCCTGGACCATTCATGACAGTCAAGGTGTTACATAAATAAATCGAGTACAAAATAAAACACAGTTGAATAAAATTACAACAATTATTGACAATCACATTTCAAGGACTCGACATAGAACTGTCTTAATGACATCTTAAAGTGTCATAACAAAGCTCTGAGCGTAAATTAGATGGTAAACTATTCCAGAGTAGCCCAGCAAAAGGTGATTGCCCTGCCATTCTGGGGGGCCAGATTCTTCTTCCACACGGTCAAGTAAGAGCTATCGGGGCACACTCCTTCTCCTGCGTGCCAGCTGCCTCGACCTGACCCTGGCCAACAGCGGGTCTGGCCACACCCGTGATGGGCTACCTCCTTTTGTGAGTCCCTCACAAGAGGCTGAGAGAATGTTTACCCTCTGGGAGGTGCCAGTGCCACAGACATAATGCTTAGTATTCACCCACCAGTGATGAATGGCGAAGATTGATACAGGTAAGATATGTAAATGACGTATCTACCGTAATTCTTGATCTTCCTGTATATCTTCACCATTCATCACTGCTTCACACCCACCATCCCTTCTTGGGCCTCAGCTTCCTGGGCAGTGCCTCCTCCCTGCTTGCTTTTCCCCAGTTGAGGGTATAGTCCCGCTGGTAACTTCGGGTCCACTGATCCTTCTCTGAAGGAACAGGGGCCCGCTTCTGGGGTGAGGGCAAGAAGGAGCTCTTGCGCTCTTTGGCCAGGTGCTCCTCGGAGCTCTGTATGATCTGGAAGGGTCATCCCTTGGGCAGCATTCTGTACCAGAGTCCCTGGTCCTGGGGCCCCTCCTTTTGGAGTGGGACACTTCTTGCCTCCCTTGGGTCCTGGACTGGGTCGGTGGGGGCTCTGAGGAGCCCTATCTTCTTCTCCCTCTGTCTCTGGGGCTACACATGGTTCCTTTATGCTCGTACGAGCATCCAGTGGGTATTCATGGGGCGAGGTTTTTCTGATCCCTTACCTCTTGCAGAGGCAAACCCTATCTCCTTCTCTTGGGGGGTAGATCTAGGTGCAGATAGCTCTCCATTAGACCTCAACAAAGGTTCCTTCAGAAGGTGTCCACTTCCCTAGGGCCGGAGGGACCTTGCCCTGGGGTGGATCATTTTACCCTCACCCCTATGGGGCGGGCCAGGGAGAGAGAGGGGGAACAGATCACACCCCCCCCTTTCAGGGATTGAGAAATCTGCCTTTTCTACTCTAGAAGACATTCTTTACCCCACCTTGTAGGTTCTCTTGTCCAATCCTTAGACCCTTTAAGGTTCTTAAGACGAGAGCAGTTGAGTCTATCTCCTTCCTTAAGTCTCGGGCAGTGGAGAAATCCCTGCAATTTTATCCATAGGGGTATTTCTCTCCTCTATGGTTTTTCCCTCCCTTTCTCTCAACATCCATCTGTCTTTTTCACTTTCTCTCTCTCTCTCTTCCTCCCACCTCCTTCTTTACTCAGTGTCTCTTTCCTTTCTTGCCCTTTCTCTCCCTCCCATCCTCTCAACCCTGTCTGGTCTGCCTAGTGGTTGGACCTCTCTCCCAACAAACGTAGGGCCTATCCCCTCCTCTACTCTGCTTATATCTCTTTTAAGTTTGTTAGGAGGCAGCATAGCACAGTGGTCTAAGGCTCTGAGCTGCAAATCTGGCGACATCCAGCAGACCAGACCTGGGTTTGAATCCCACAGCTTCCACTTACATACTGTGTGACCCTGAGCAAGTCACTTTACCTCCTTGTGCTCCCAGGTCGCTCCTGTAAAAAAGCTTCCAGCTTAGTGTGCTATACCTGGTTAAACAACTAAATTAAAAAAAAAAAAAAAAGTTTGCATCCTTTTTCCTGTCCCTTGGGCTCCCTTGCCGCACCCTCCACCCTTTCTCCGTCTGTTTTCCTCTCCAGCGAGCAGAACTAAGGTGGTGGAGGTGCCGGCGTCTGTTACTGGCCAACCCGCAAGTGCCACTTAGTATGTTGGCCTCGAGGGTGGCGCCATCCCTGACGTCAGCCCCTCCTCTAGATGGGAAGAAAGCTTTTAGCAAAAAAAGCTTCCTGCGGTGTCCTAGCATCTCTGGCAGGTACCCACCAGGGATGAATGGTGAAGATACAGGGGAGGATCAAGAATTACGGTAGGTTTGTAATATTCATGTCTTGAGGCACCCCCAGATAGAGTTTCTGTGGCAAGGACCTTATTGAAAGACTCCTTCAAGTTCTTTGTTTCCAAAATATACGCATCGATACTGGTAACAAACTATGATATCAGTTTTAAACAAATTTTTGGTCTGGACAGATTTTGGCACAGTATTAGAAGTTGAAGAATTCCACACTGTGGTCTTCTTTTACAGTGTTCCCCTTGACTCGACCAGCACTTAGGACAATAACAGTTCTTTTCAAAAATGGTGGTGTAAACCTATCAGTCATCATCTTCTGGCTCAAAGAGTGCTGTTAGGTACTGGATAAACCAGTCCCTGTTACAGATTCAGAACAAATTTTAATTGGGGGTTGGGGGTGGAAGATATAAGTAAAAGGTTTCCAAATTAACTCTGGTATTATATATTTAAGTAGCAGTTTTTTGTTTTTTTTTCAAGATTGAGACAGGAATACATTGATAAAACCATCAGCTTTTATTTTATACTGGAGAGTATGTAAGCAAAAATGCCCATTTTCGCAAACGTCCAGTTGAACAGATAATAAACATCAAGAAGTACAGATATTTACAGTAGTAATCAAGGTCAAAACTGAAAGGGGTAACACGTACAGAGAAGTGGGGATTACAAATAAAAGAAATATATACAGAACAGGCAACCCTGGCCTATATAGTGGAGAGAACTACAA
Organism: Neoceratodus forsteri; assembly: GCA_016271365.2. Classification (NCBI taxonomy): domain Eukaryota; kingdom Metazoa; phylum Chordata; order Ceratodontiformes; family Ceratodontidae; genus Neoceratodus; species Neoceratodus forsteri. Next base: position 887,910,350 of record CM028137.1, on the reverse strand, counting down.
GGTAAAAATATGAACCTTACTTATTTATTTATTTATTTTTATTTATTTAGTTTTTGTTGACTGGGTAAGTGCACTAGACAAATCCTGCCTATTGTCAGGCACGACCCTGGGGAGGGGGATGCAGATGAATGCCAACTGACCTTGAACCAGATTAAGCTGTTGGAGGTATTTTTTTTTTAGTGAAACAATAACTTATAAAACATAAGATTATATACAGTGGCAGACATGTTTTACAGAGGCCCACAAACTTCAAATTAAATACATCATCATACATTTTATACAGAGGCGCACATACATTTTTCACAGCGGCTCACGACCGTGAGGAACAAACTGACAATCCCATCCTTAACAAAAGTAGTCGTTAGTGGCCATGAGGTGGGCGTTTGGGGCAAGGGAATCATAGGTGCAGAAAAGAGGAGTGGTAGTGGGGGAGGGAGGAATAGGGAGGAGCTGGACAAAGAGTTGGAGAACCAAATCATAACACCTCCAGTGAGGCGACTGTCTGGAGTATGCACAAGTGGTCGTTCCAAGCAGGTGGCCCTTGAGAGTTGAATTGAAAGTACTAATGGTGCTACAGGTGTGAATATCTGGGGGCAGTTTGTTGTAAGGCTTTGGGCCCATATAAGTAATGGAGTTCTGAGCATGTGTGGTGTGGTAGAATGGGATGTCAAAGATGTGTCGGGAGGCCCCTCTTGTATAGCGCTTTGGTATAGATTTACAGAAAAGGGAGGTGACACCTGTCTGCAATATGTTTGTTTACCTGGTGTAGGAAGGAGAGCAGTTTAAAGTGGAACCTACCTTCAAGGGTGAGCCATTAGAGGGAGTTGCATAGGTTACAGTGGTGAGTAGACCATGGGAGTCCTGTATCGAAATGAGCAATGTTATTATATGTAGTCCTGAGTTTGGAGAATAGGAGGGAGTTGGAAAGGGGGGAGTAGATGATGAAGCTATACTTGAGGAGGAAAAGGAGCATGGAGCTAGCTAGGTGTACTATGGAGACAGGTATCAAGAACTTCCTGATAGTGTAAAGGAGAACCTATCCTTACATGGATCTTTTTGATGAGGTTTGCAATGTGTATGTGGTATGTCGGGTGTGGGTCCAGGAACAGTCCCAGGTATTTAAATTTGTCCACTTTTTCAGTGCAATTTCCCTAATTGTCTGTGAGGGTTAGACTTCTATTAAGAGTTTTTTTGGGCCAGAGAAAATTATAAACTTGGTCTTTTTAGAGTTCAGGACCATGCTTTTGGCAGAAAACCATGAGTGTAGCCTGCTGAAATCAGCTTGCAGATTAGTAAACACTGTGTCCAGGTTGTTGTTGCTACAGTATAGGGCAGCATCATCCACATAGAGGACGATTTTTGTGGAGTGTCAGATATCAGGGAGCTCATTTGTAAAAAGGAGTGGGCCCAGAATGGAACCCTGGGAACCCCATATTTAATTTGGCAGTCAGTTGAAAGATGCCCATTTATAGTTGTCTTCTGGGATCTATTGGAGAGGTAGCTTCCAACCCATTTGACTACATTCTGTGAGATTTGTTAGCCAGAGAGGGTGTCCAGCAGAAGGCTATGGTTAACCAGGTTGAAGGCCTTAGTTAAGTCCATGAAAACCGAGCCCGTGAACTGGCCTTTGTCGTTAGCCTTGTGGATATCACTGGTAAACTTGACTAGAGCTGTTTCTGTGCTATGGCCAGATCTAACGCCATGTTGAGCTTCAGAGAGAAGGTTTTGCCCGTTGAGGAAAGTAGTAAGCTGTGTACATATGATTTTCTTGATGATTTTTGAGATGGGAGCGAGAAGAGAGATAGGTCGGTAATTCCCACATCACTCCTAGACCCTGATTTGAATAGCGGTTTTACTGTGGCAGTTTTCCAGACGCAGGGGAAATAGTCTGAGCAGAGTGAGAGGTTTAGTATGTTGGTAAGGGGGGTGCCGCAAGAGGTTTAATGTTGAGCTAGGATTTTGTACTCAATTCCACCTGCTCCTCTGCTGGGTTTGGGGGTTGTTACTGGATAACCTTGATGGTATCAGAGGGCTTAAGGGCCGGAAATAAAATTTGGGACTGGGCTCAGTGCTAGAGTCTGATATGGGAGAGAGAGGTGGGTGAAACTCGGGGAGGGGGAGGTGTGTGTGTGTGGAGGGATGGTCTGTATTTATCAAGGTCACTGAAGAAGGAATTGAAAATGTTAGCAACTTCCTTGCGGTCATTAGTCTGTCTGTCTGGTCCCCTTGGATAAGGGTGATAGGTTTGGCATTCTTGTTCTTCCTGAGCAGTGAGTTAAGTGTACCTCAGAGTTGTTGGGGGTTAGCCAATTCCCGTAGTTGTTTATTTTGCAGATAATAAATTTCTGATGGTGGATTTGCACTTGTTTCTGAGTACTTTGTAGTGGGAGAGCTGGGCAGGGACTTTGTGCGTGGAGTATCAGGCCCAGGCCTTATCCCTTGTCCTCATCAATTTAATGATGTCAGGGGAGACCCATTTATTAACATGTCCCCTGACCCTGATTTCTTGATACGGGCTTATTTATTGTAGACACTGTTGAAAATAGTGGAGAATTTGTTCATGACAGTATCGAGGTCTCCTGATACAGTGGTAAAAGACCAGTTGACCTGATGAAAGACACTGGTTATGTCCTCAACACTGTTATTGTTTAGTCGTCTGGAGAAAATGAACTTGGGGGAGGTTTAAGGAAATGGTCTGAGAGACACAGAAAGTGGTGCAGTGATCACTTATGCAGTCTGGTAGTACTCCTGAGTCAGTGATACGGGAGGGGTTGGAGACAATGATCCAGTCGATTAACGTTTGGGTCCCTGTCTTATAATTAGTCCTGGTGGTGGTCAGGGGCAGCCAAAGTCCTGTCACGAGTGTGGGTCATGTACACATTTTAGCCATACCTGAGATAGTGCTAGGTGCAGCCTTTATTTAGAATATTGCCATGCATCTCAGACCTGTAAGAATACCTTCTGATGCAAACTGTGTGAAGGCTGGGGGCACTGTCATGTCAGGTGTCTGTGGGCATCCCTTAATAGAGATGGTGATCTGCCACAGGAGAGTATGGTAAATCAAGCCCAGTAGAAGCGTGTGGCTCAAGCAGCAGAGATGAGATTTTAATCCTTACAAAAAGACCGGCAGCCACTTAGAACTTTCTGTATCCTTCCCTGCCGTCCAGGCAGTGGAGACTGTTGAGACAGTTTATGATGCCCTGTTAGATGAGGAGTTAGAATCAGCACTGCCTGTGGATGGTTCTGCTGTTCCTGGCTCTGGTGATATGCCAGCAGAGACCATGGTGAAGCCATCTCTGGAAACTTTTAGCATGAATGTCCTCCCCACTTCAGTACAGCCATCACCAGTTAAGTTGTCTCTCCCCCACACACCTGAGGAGTATGAAGTAGTGGAAAAAAGGGGGAAAAGAAGAGGCCTAGGAGGCAGATAACCCAAAGCGAGCCACCGAGTTAAAACCTGTGACCCCAGCTCCCATTCCAGTTAGAAATACAGTGTCATAACCCCTGGTAAACAGTGGGGGAGATACTGAGGCGGAAGATGATCTGCTTTGGGGATATCTCTGTCATCAGGTCACACCTATGGAACTTAGCTGTCAGGCACCAGGATCACACGGAAGCTTTTTTCTGCAGCAGTCTATCAGGGGCTGCCCATGTCAATGTCAGGCTCAGACGTCACATGCCCTACATAAGCTTGGGTGTCCCCGCTCCCTCCACAGTTCTTTTCCACCATCGACCATTTGCACAAACTCTGCGGAAGCTTAGTCGTTCAAGTTCAACTGCCAAATTTACTTATCTTTTTCTTTGGTAACAGCCTTTGAATCACTTTATTTTAAAGTGATTCCTTTTGTCTTTTTATGTCAAGAACTACTTCTTTGTTGGCTCTTTCCCATTGCTACCACTGCGGAAAAAAAATTTCTTCAACCGACGACCACAATCTCTGTGTCTGCTGTCTTGGGCCTGGTCACAACGCTCTCGCCTGTGAGCTTTGCCTAAAGTTCAACCTCACCACCTGGCACTGACGCAAGAAAGCCCTGCAGAAGTTCCTCATGGAGCAGCAGGCAGCCAGTGGAGAGCAGGGGTTTTCCGGAGGCGCCCCCCCAAATCGCCGGTGTCCTCTTCGGGCACTCAGGCTGCTAAAGCCTGGGACAAGTCCTTGGGGGGGAAACACTCTCGGGCTAAGGACCGTTCCCCCAACGGTGATCCCAGTCCCCGTTGGACTACTCCTCCTCTTCTCCTGTGATCACTCCATTGAATGCTTTCTTGTCGACACCTTGCTCCATGCAGACCTTGGCTTCTGTTAGGCCCCCCATGGAGGAGAGTTCTCCCAGCCTTCTCAGGGCTGCAGAGGGATTGTCAGCCTCCGGGTCGTGTGCTCCAGCTCCACCATCGAGACCTCTTGAAGCTCGAGGTCCACAGGTGCTGGGTCCTACTGCTTCTACTGTGGTTAGCGGTGGCTCATCGGAGCTGGGTTCTGCACCCTCTCAGTCATACCTGTGTTGATGATACTTCCTCATCCTGACGTTGACCCTAATGCTGTTCTTTCTTTCTTTTACCTTGGCTCTCATACAATAACTTGTTCCGTGGCATGGGCTGTCATTCCCACGCTGTCGGGTGCTGTCTCAGCATCGACGCCTGATCGACCCACCCACCTGCGCCTTCTAGAGAGCCGTCAGTACTCTGGCCATTTGTCCCTGCTTCAGAAAAGGCTGACATCGAGGAGGAATACCGCTCTGATCTCATTGTCCCTGAGGAAGAGGATGAGGAGGAAGGCACTGAGGTTGACTGCTCTGACAGGTCTGCCATCTCTTCCAGGAGCAAGGACTCTTGTCAGACACACCCCAAGACCTGAGGACCCCTCTTTCTTCAACATTATGAAACAGCTGTCCTCCACTATGGAGTTCCAGACTGAGGAAGAGGATGTCAGAAGGAAGATTTCTTGGGAAATCCCAGAATCTCCACCCTCCTCTGCTTCCTGCACTGACTGATGCTGCTACTGCTGCCTGGTACAGGCCTAACCTGGTACCTGCCTTGCCCAGAAAGGCTGATATGATTTGCCAGGTGCCTCAGGGTCTACCCTTTTATGCAGCCCAACCGGAAACCAGCTCCATGGTAATTAAAGCCACTCATGACAGGACTAAGGCACCCAAGCACCTTAATTCCCTCCCCCTTGACCGGGAATCCTGGAGGCTTGACCTCTTGGGCAAGTGGACTTTTGCTTCTGCCACTTTGGGTCTTTAGAATTGAAAACTACTTGGTTCATTTGATCAAGTACCAGAATACCCTTGGGATGAAGGGCAAGGCTGCTGCTCAGGACCTTCCTGAGGGTTTCCAGAGTCAAGAGCTTCTTAAAATTCTCTAGGCCACGGAAGATGTCAGAAAGCATCTCCTCAGAGCCATCTATGATATTGCTGATACTACAGCCAGGGCATTTGCCTTAGAATACACTCTGGCTTAGAGTCTCTGGCTTTTCAGCTGACGTCCAGCAAAAGATGCTGAATGCTCCTTTTGTGGGTCACAAACTTTTTGGTCCTGTTGTGCAGGATATTATCAATGACCTGCAGGCCTCCGGCAGGGCGATGAGTTCCATTCACTCCCTGTATCGTATCCAACACAGAAGCAGACCCAGACCCTCCATTTGTAAGGTCTCTCACAAGTCTGGATCCGGAACCAAGCTCCAGGACAAGCACAGGGCTAACTTTGCCTTGCCTGCTCCCTCCTCTACCACTGGTTCTTCTGCCAAGCACTCTAGGGGAGTGGCCCAGTCTGCTGGTTTCACCTCCGCCTAACTCCTTGCCCAAACCCCTCCCCCCTTCGTTCCAAGCTGGCTGGTGGTAGTCGGAAGTCGGTTGTCCCTCCATCTGTCCCAGTGGAGAACCATTACTACAGATGCTTAGATCCTGCAGATAATTGAACAGGGCCATGCTCTAGAACTTCTAGAATGGGCAATCTGCTCAAGTTGGTCTTGACTCTTTGCCAGCACCTCCAGTACATTGAGGCAGTTCTGGCTCAGGGCCTCGCTTTCCTGTCACAGAACAGGGCGGACTGCCTGATTGCCTAGGCTTAGCTGCTTTACAACAGCAGATATGTCACGGCCAGAACCTTTCTAAGGCTCCTGGGCCTCATGGCCACAGCCATTGTCACAGTGTATTTAGCCAGGTTCCATATGCGGATCTGCCGGTGGATGTTGAGGGTCCAGTTGGACCAGCACATCGAAGACCTAGAACAACAAGATCTTACTTCGAGAGGGTTCCTTCAGTAGGTCATCACATACAGGACTGGCGCCACCTGGCGTCGGGCTGCACGGCAGACTTTTCTAGCAATACCTGACGGGGGACCGCCCACCCGACGTCACGTGACTGACGTCAGCATGACTGTATATAGTGGGCAGTCCCTACGCCCGCCCTCCAGTTCTTTCCCGTCGTCGCCTCGTGTCAGTCGCATTGCAGACTTCCAGTTAGCGGTCGTCGTGAAAGTTCATCGCGTCGGTTTATTTCTCGCTGCTTTTTTTCTCAAAATTTTGTGTTCTTCCTTATGTCTTTACCCAAGAAGAAGTGCTCGTCCTGTGGCACGCAGATCCCGCACAAAGACGGTCACTCCAAGTGCATTCTCTGTCTAGGCCTGGACCATCCAGTCTCCTCCTACCATGAATGTCAATCCTTTAACCAGGCCACAAAAAAGAGGAGACAGCAGGCTTTGGAGGACCATTTACTAAAAGTTTGCCTGGCTTCCTTAGAGAGGAAAATGGATAGTTTCCGGGATTCATCTGAAAAATCATCTCCTTCAAAACAGCACAAGGAGAAATCTAGGGAGCGAGCTCCCTCTGCAGATGACTCCAAGGCCCAGCTGCTGCCCAGAAAAAACTGGACGGTAAGTCGGACAAAGCTGCGACAGATAAGTTGGCTCTCGGCTCCTAGGGTGACCGCACTGCCTTGGCCGATAAGTCGGCCCCCAGTTCCTCCGGGGACTGTGCAGCCACTGGTAAGTCGGCTCCCCCGGCTGGGGGTAGTTGCCCGGCTTTGGTCTGTAAGTTGTCCTAGGGCTCCTCCCCTGACCCTGCCTGCTAAGTTGGCCATCCTCGACGACCGCACGGGCTCGGCTCCTCCGTCGGGGCCTCAAGGCGCCTCACCCGATGTCCGGTGGGACCAGAGAGAGAAAGCCCCTCCTTCTCCTTTGCCCGTGCCCTCCAATTCACCGGCGGGCATGTCTGGCGATACCAGTGGAGAAGCCATCAACCTTGTCGGTATTTTAGGGTCCTCTCCATACTCCCCTTCTGGGGTCAAGGAGAAGGAGGCTCCTCCTTGGCCTACAGGCCTTTCTGTGGAGGCCCCTCCTCCGCCTTCCAGCAGGCTTCTGCTGCTTCCTCTGATGCCGGGTATCCTTACGACAGTCCTGCAGCCGGGACTGGCTGACTGGCCTTTGCCTTTGGCCCCGATGTCGGATCAGGTCCAGACGCCAGGGCCCCTTTGTCCGGTTCCGATGCCGGCACCTCCGGCGCTGGATCCCCTTCTGGTGCCGGATTGGGTGGTGCCGGTTCCGATGTCGGTTCCCCTGAAGCAGGCTGTCCCGATGCTGTACCCTCAACCTATTTACACTACAGTGGGTCCGACGTGGGTTCCTCCGACACCTGATCTGACGATGGGGATTTTATACCCGACCCCAAACTATCCCGCATTACTCTTTGGGGTATCCTGGGGACCAGTACTCCGTACTGGAGTCATCTCTGGCAGTTCTACCCTGGATTTAATCCATACTCCCATTATACGGGATTCCAGGGCTGTTCTCCTCCTCCAGTTATCCTCCTCCCCCCCCCCTCAGTCTCTGCCTACTCCACCTACTCCTCCCCCTACTCTGGTTACTCTGGATTTCAAGACCTTAATACAGTCTTGGTGGCAGGGGACTAGGTCGGAGTTGGTTTTGGACCTGGAGACTAGGCTTCCAGAACCGCGGTCTCCTAGGTCCCCTTCCCTGAGCAGTTTGTCAATAGCCACTGTCCACATCTTGATGAAGACTCAACAGGACGTTTCCCTTCCGGATACCAGACGCCGTCCCATTGAGGAGGCGGATGATGATGATGATGATGATGACAGTTCAGACGGGAGGGAAGATTCTTCTGAAGAGGTCCCGGAGGACCCTGAGTACACGAGAGGCAAGGTCTCGCCAAAGTCTCCACCTGAAGACCCTGCTTTCTTGGACCTCTTGAGGGCCATGAAAGACTATTTCGACTGGGAGTCGTAGGAACAGGATCTCATGAGACAGAGGCTCGCGAAACACCTAGACTTGGAGTCTCTGTCTCCCATCCCCATTCCTCCATGGGTGGCCCCTCACCAAGACCTCGCCACTACTGTCCGGCAGATGCCTCATTCTATTCTGGCTGTCCCCAAGAGGGCGGACAGGCTCTACTGGGTGCCGAAGGATGCTCCTTTCTTAAAGGCCCATCCCAAGGCTGACTCTGTGGTCATCTCTGCGGCTCATGATCGCTCTTCAGTGCCCAAGCACATGAGCACTACTCCTCTGGACAAAGAGTCGAGGCAGATGGACCAGTTCAGAATAAAGATATATTCCTCGGCCACGTGCGCCCTCCGATCCCTCAGTTACGTGGCCCACATGGTGTCCCATCAGAAAGCGACCCTGGCCAGGCTGGAAGCACGAGTCCTATCCATGGATTCTTCGCCTTTAAAGGAGGACCTTGGCAAGGATCTCTGCCTCTCCAAAGTTTCTTGTAGGCACGCTTTACGCGCCACTTATGACTCCGTTGACTCGGTGACATGTACCTCAGCAACTGCCATTGCCCTCAGACGGCATTCCTGGCTTTGCCTTTTCTGGCCTTGCCAATGAAGTCCAGTCAGCGATTCATGACGCCCCTTTCAGGGGCTCTGTCCTTTTGGTGAGGACACCAAGGATATTATCACAGACCTACAGGACAAGGGAGTTGCACTTAGGTCTGTTAGGTCAATGTACTGATCGGGCTCTTAGCAGCAGCAACAGCAGCCCTTTCCGAAAAGGACCTGGAGACAGAGAAAGAATGCTCAGGCACACCGCCAAGGGAAGCGAAAGGCCATGGGTACAGCCATCCCTCCTGCCTCCAGAAATCAGAGACTTCAGGAGGCCCCCACCAAACATCCAGCAACTTCTTGACTCCCCGGCCCCACTGCCTCCTCAGTCTTGCGATGGGGAGCAGGTGGGGGGAGGTTCGCTCGCTATGCGCAGGAGTGGAAGGCGATCACCTCCGATGAATGGGTCCTGCAACCAGTGTCCGTAGGACACACCATAGAATTTCTGGAGATTCCTCCAGAAACTCTACCCACAAAGTCCTCTTATTCTCAGGACCAGGCTCTTCTTGTCCGCGAGGAGGTAAATTAGCTCTTGCTCAAAGAAGCAATCGAGCGCGTGCCCTTAGGGCAAAGGGGAAAGGGATTTTATTCCCATTTTTTCCTGGTTCCAAAAAAAGACTGGTGACTTCAGACCCATACTCGACCTAAATCAGTTAAATCGGTTTGTAGAGTACAAAAACTTTTGAATGCTAACGCTCCAGAGCCTCCTCCCTCTCCTTATGGAGAACCACTGGCTCTGTGTCCTGGATATGCAGGATGCTTACCAGCACATTCCTATTTTCCCCAGCCACCGCTGATTCCTGTGTTTTTGTTTCCAGGGTGAAAACTTCCAGTTCTGGGCGCTCCCCTTTGGCCTGTCTTTGGCACCACGGGTTTTTACCAAGTGCCTGGCAGTGGTTGCAGCGTTTCTACACCACAGGGGCATTGCGGTCTTCCCTTACCTGGACGACTGGTTGATTTCAGCCCCGTCCAGGAATTTTTTGCTGGAGGCTCTGTCCTTTACCCTGGACCTTTTCGGCAGACTAGGGAATCACAGGTCAGTGTTCCCAAGTCATCCCTTATCCCCGCCCAGAGACTTCAGTTTATTGGGGCAGTCCTGGATACGGTCCAGTGCAGAGCCTTCCTTCCTTCCTCCAGACAGGATGGAGATTGAGGATTACTCAGTGGTTCTTGCCGGTGCAGTGGGATCAGCTCCTGGACGACCTGGACCATCCGGTTCTAGTCTCCTCAGTAGTTCAGAAAGACTTACAATGGTGGAAGGATTCTCGCAATTTTTCTCTGGGGCTTCCCTTTCGGATCCCTGCACCAGTAGCCACCCTCACCTCGGATGCCTCGAATATTGGGTGGGGAGCTCATCTTGGGGAACACCAAGCACAGGGACTATGGTCTGGCTTGGAGACACTTCTCCACATCAATGTTCTGGAGTTGAGGGCGGTCCTGTACACATTACAGACCTTTCAGACCCTCCTTCCAAAGGGATCCCTGCTAATCCAAACGGACAATATGTCGGTAGTTTGGTATATCAACAAACAAGGAGGAACCCAGTCATACCCCTTTGCAGGGAGGCGACGTGGGTGTGGAACTGGGAAGTCCAGCACCAATTGATCCTAGTGGCTGTGCACGTTCCAGGCATTCTAAATGTCCTGGTGGACAGTCTCAGCAGGTCTCGGACCCTAACTCATGAGTGGGAACTACATCAGGAAGTGGCGGAATCCATCTTCCAAAATTGGGGGCACCCGGAAATCGACCTCTTCGCCTCCCAGTACAGTGCAAAACTTCCCAAGTTTTGCTCGCTCGTTCCAGAGCAAGGTGCTTTTCGGAGTGACATGTTGTCTCTATCTTGGACAGGGACATTTTTGTACGCTTTCCCTCCATTTCCCATTCTGCAGAGGGTTCTCCTCAAGCTCCAGGCGGAGAGGGCAAAGATGATCCTCATCGCTCCTCTCTGGCCGAGACGGATCTGGTTCCTGCTGCTATAGCAGCTTTCCAGGGAACCACTGGTTCCACTTCCAATGACTCACGACCTCCTGACCCAGGATCAAGGTCGACTGGTACACCCGGGGCTCAGGACCCTGCATCTCCATGCTTGGCTCCTGCAGACATCGCGATATCCCGTTTCGAAGTTTCCTCCAGGTTTGCTCAAGTTCTCATTGAGGCCAGGAAACCATGTACCCATTCCACATACGCCATGAAGTGGAAGCGGTTTTCCATTTGGGCGACCGCTATGGGCTGGAACCCCTTCTCTTGCTTGGCCCCACAAGTCATGGAATACCTCCTTCACTTGTCAGACTCCGGTCTGTTCTACTCTTCTTTAAAGGTCCATATCTCAGCATACCATGAGCTGGTGGATAGTAAACCCGTGGCTCAGTTGGAAGTCTCCAAAACCTTTCTGAAAGGGATTCTCCATCTGAAACCCACCATCTGCAGCCCAACTCCGCCTTGGGACTTGAACTTTGTACTGGAAAAGCTCATCCTTCCTCCTTTCGAGCCGGCTATGAGCTGTGATTTACGCTTCCTTTCCTGGAAGGCGCTTTTTCTTGTGGCTATCACGTCTGTCCAAAGGATTTCGTAGCTTCATGCTCTAGTCTGCAAGGAGCCATATTTGATTTTCCATAGGGACTGGGCTGTCCTCAGAACTCATCCAAGGTTTCTTCCCAAGGTGGTGTCAGAAGCCACACTGAATCGGTCAGTAGAGCTTCCAGTGTATTATCTGCCCTCCTCTAACAGAGGTGAGGCACTCCTTCATAAGATGGATGTCCATCGGATTCTCCGGTGTTACACCCATCGGACCAAAGAATTTTGGTCTTGCGACCAGTTGTTTGTCTCCTTTGCTCAGAGATCGAAGGGCAAACCGGTTTCTAAGCAGGGCCTTTCCAAATGGTTAGACAACTGCATTCGATACTGTTACCAGAAGTACGATAAACCTCTGCCGGGTACCATCAGAGGTCATTCTACTAGGGGCATGGCTGCTTCTGCGGCCAGCCTTCAGAACGTTTCCGCGGTGGACATTTGTGCTGCCGCTATTTGGAGTCTGTCCATACCGTTACCAAACATTATAGTCTGGACATTGCTTCTAGGCGGAGGGCTGGCTATGGCCTAGCCGTCTTGCAGGGCCTTCTGTCCTAGACTGGGTCCTTTCTGGACTTCAATTCTTTCCGTTGGAGTTAGTTTTCCTTCTCCCTAGTTTCTCTCGGCCTCTCCTTGCAGGGGCTGCTTGGGACTGTGTCCTATATGTGATGACCTACTGAAGGAATCCTCTTGAAGTAAGATAGTACAGTTATGTAGGAACTTACCGTAGCAGTAGATCTTTGAGAGGGGTTCCTTCAGTAGGTCATGTTTTTCCCTCCCTCCTTCCCCTCATTTTATGTTTTACAGGGACTCCAAATCCTGTTCCCTCTTGCTGTGAGACCTCTTCCTGGCTCTGGTGGGAGAACTGGAGGGCAGGCGTGGGGACCGCCCACTATATACAGTCACGCTGACGTCGGTCATGTGACATTGGTGCGGTCCTGTCGGGTATTCAGAAAAGGCTGTCGGGGCCCGACGCCAGGTGGCGCCGGTCCTATATGTGATGACCTACTGAAGGAACCTCTCTTGAAGATCTACTGTTAGGTAAGTTACTATGTAACTGTACTTTCTAGTTTCCTCTCCAGTCAGAAAGGTGCTGCTGTGGTGGGTGGAACCCAGCAACTTGTTGAAAGAGGTTCCCTTCCTCATTCCTTCCCCTCAGCAGATTCTCGCCACAAATGCTTTGAACTTGGGCTGGGGAGGGCTCATTTGGGGCCTCACCAGACTCTGGGGACACGGTCCACAGTGGAGGCTGCCTTCAACACCTGCATCCTCAAGATGAGGACTGTCCTTTATGCTTTACAAGCCTTCCAGGCCCATCTGTCTCCAGGTTCTCTGCCACAAACAAGGGGGGACTCATTCATATCCTCTGTGTTGGGAAGTGATGAGGCTCTGGTATTGAGCTCTAAAACATGGCGTAGAACTGTCGACTTTGCATATTTGAGGCTTCCAAAATATACTGGTGGACAGGCTTAGCCAGTTGCAGTCTCAGATGCATGTGTGGGAGCTGCTGACTTCGGTTCTAGAAGACCTATTCAACAGGTGGGGTCGTCCAGAGTTGGACCTTTTTGTGTCCCCACTCAGTCACAAACTGCCACGTTTCTGCTCACTCACTCCAGGGCCTGGAGTTTTCTGGCAAGACACTGCCCTATCTTAGAAAGGGAGGTTTCTCTACACCTTTCCTCTAATTCAGAGGGTACTGATCAAGCTCCAGATAGAATGGGCCACTCTTGAGTCTCATTGCCCCCTTCTGGCCTTGTCAGAGCTGGTTCCCCTTACTGCAGCAGTTGGCAGTGGAACCTCCATTTCCCCTTCCCCTGTGCAAAGGCCTGCTGTCACAGGAGCAGGGCACCCTGGTCCATCTGGACCTCCGATACCTCTAACTTCATGCATGGCTCCTAAAGACAGCCATGACTCACTTTGGGGTGGCCCAAAAGGCTGCTGATGTCCTGGTGGCTGCCAGAAAGCCTTTCTCCAGGTCCACTTATTCCATGAAGTGAAAGCACTTTACTCTGTGGGCTGTTTCCCATCATTTGGACCCTTTTCACTTGCCCTGTGAATCAGATTCTGGAGTATCTGCTGTCCCTTTTCAAATTTGGGCCTGCAGTACTCCTTGGTGCACCTGTCAGTCATTTTTGCCTTCTATGTGCACAGTGGCGGTGGCCAACTAGAGGTGTCCCATACATTTTTGAGAGGCATTTCTTCATCTGAAGCCTCCCATCTGCAACCCAGTCCTGGCCTAGGACTTGAATTTTGTGTTGAAGAAACTTTATTTGGCTCCTTTTGAGGCAGCCGCGACACATGAGCTACGCTTTCTGTCATGGAACGCATTATTTTTATTTGCCATTACTTCTGTTTAGAGGATTTCTGAGCTTCACGCTCTGATGTGTGAACCTCGTTATTTGATTTTCCACAAAGACTGGGTGTCTGCTTACGAACCCTAAGTTTCTCCCTAAGGTGGTATCTGAGTTTACCTTTAATCACGCCGTCTACCTGCCTGTTTATTACCTAGCGCATGCCAATCCAGGGGAAACATTGCTCCATACCTTAGATGTACATAGAGTTTTGCGTTAGTATACCCACTGTATGAAGGACTGCAGGAAGTCCTTGCAGCTGTTTGTTTCTTTTGCCACTGGAAAAGAGGGCATACCAGTTTCCAAATGGTGCTTGTCCAAATGGCTGGCCAACAGTATTTTCTTATGTTTTATAGGAAGTATGGCAAGGAACTTCCTGGTGTTGTTTGTGGTCCTTCTACCAGAGATATGGCCACTTCAGTTGCCTGTTTCACGAATGTTTCGGCTGCAGAGATCTGTGCTGCCGCAATTTGGAGTACAGTCTACACCTTCACTAAACACTGTAGTCTGGACATTGCTTCGAGGAGAAGGGCAGGCTTCGGCCTAGGTGGGCTGCAGAGCCTCTTGTCTTAAGTGTATAGCCTCCAGCCTCCCAGACTGTATATTTGTCTGTAGCTGCTTGGGACTTGCTCTACAGGTGTGGTTTGAAGCAAGAGATAACCCTCGATGAAGATAGTAGTTATGTAAGAACTTACAGTAACAGTAGATCTTCAAAAAGGATCTCTTACATCAGGCCATGCTGTCCCACCCTCCATCCCCCTTGACTTTTAAGCTTTTCTGTGTCTAGCTTTCTTTCTCCAGGATGGTTCACCTTCTGTTTCACCTCTCCTTCTAGCGGGAACCTCTGGACCCATCAGTTCCCTAGGCGGTGATCCTCTGTTTGAGGTATCCAGGAAAACAATCGAGGAAGGCACGGGCCGCCCATGTTTATATGGGAGGGATGTCACTGCATCTGACGTCATCATGAGCAGCTTCATGTAGCCTGCTAGCTAGAAAAAAGTTTCTGTGTGGTCCTAGTGCCTGGCAGCTGTAGTTCCTACAGGTGTGGCCTGATGCAAGAGATCCTCTCAGAGATCTGCTGTTACGGTAAGTTCTTACGTAATTGTACTTTTCTAGGAGTGGTATATAGTTTACCTCCGCACTACCCACCCAACCTTCCATGGGAAGTGGCACTCGGATCCCTGCTTCCAGCGTGCAGGTTGTGACCTTACAGGGTGGACCTGGAAGACGTACTGCTCGGGTGGTAGAGGGGTGTTTAGCTTGATGATGCTCCAACGAATCAGCAATTCCAGTGGAACTGCCTATGTGGGAATGTGAACTGTGTTACCACACTTAGAACTATGGTTACAGGTGAGTAACCTGTTTTTGTGATTGCTTTCACTTCAGCCAGAAGGGTCAGCAAGCTGCAAGTCCTCTTGATTGACCCAACCTATGTGGTCTTCCACAAGTACAAGATTTTGCTGTAAACCAACAGGTGATTCCTGTCCAAGGTGGTTTCTGAGTTCCATGTGAACCAGTCCTTGGAACTGCCAGTGTATTTTCCCATGTTGTATGCATTCCTCACAGAGGAGGAGCTTTGTTTGTTGGACATCATATGTGTCCTCCTGTTCTGCTAGCAGAGAACAGAGGAATTCTGGGGTGTCATTACCCAGTGGAGACCCACACCCTAAAGTGTTGAGGCATTCCTGCTAGCAAGCAAACATCACTCAATGCATCGTTTCTTCCATAGAATGATGTTATTTTTGGCCACACGTACGCAAACTGAGAATATCCATGCACACTATACCTGGTATACAGCTGCTTCTACCGCCACTCCTAGTAGCATCGTGATTTTTGTGTTAAGCAAAGTTGTCAGCTGGGCATCCGTGCACATAGTTTCATGACTCACTACAACCTCGACCTCCAGGCCGGGAAGGATTTTTCTTTTGGGTCCTCTGTCCTGAAGAGTCTCTTCAGTTGAGCTGATGGCTTAACCCTTCTGGCATGTGTACTGCTGGTAGTCTTCATAATTGTGATTATGTAAAGAGAATCCAGGTAGTTGTATGACAAGAGTTACTCACCTTTAGCTATTGTTTTACTACTAGCTTTCCTTATATAGTCTGTCACACTAACCCCTCCCCGCCCATCCTCTAGGAGGTACTAGCTCACACTGGTTACCTATTGGCATGGCCCCTTGTTTTCTGCCATTCCTATCATAAAGTCTGAAGTATGAATGGGCGAGGGTGTGAGAGGTAAGGAAGGAGCTAAAGCTTTAGCCAATGGGCTTTCCAGGGACTTCGCACTTATTTCATGGACTGCACAATTGTGACTAGAAGGAATACCAGTAGTGAAATAGTAGTTACAGTTAAGTAATCTGGTTTTTCTTATCCCCACTGTTGTTTTGGGAGGAATGGGCAGTATGTTCTATGAGCTTTCTCCCCTTCCACTAAGCTTTCCCACTTCTTCTTTCATTTACTGTCACTTCACTCTTCCCAGGATGATAGTCCTCACTAAAATCTGTGCCGCTCTTTGTAGGGTGGTGGGTGTTTCCACCTCTGTCTCCTTCACTCTGTCTTCACTAAGAGTCTTCTCCCAAATCTGGGTCCCCCTGCTGTGCAGTGCTCTATTACAGACAGCACCAAGCCTGTAGCATTAACATTTTGTGAAGTAGATTTTGCTTTCTGTTTGTTTTGTTTCTTAATTAGCTTTGAGGCTAGTTCTCTGAAATTCCATTGAATTCATCATGTCTGTGTGGTAAATCCCGTAAATGTTGTTGTTTTCAAGGATCTCCAATCTCAACCCCCAGTCAGTCCCCCCTTTCCGCGTACCCCCAATTCCACGCCAGTGCACATGAAACAAGGATGCTCGGGCTCCGCTGTCAGTAATCCCTATATTACAGTGGACAAGCCTGTGACGGTTGTTGGAGTATCAGCTTCTAATACAGGTATGTGGCAGTCTAAAACATTCAGGAATTTGTATTTGTCTTTATGATTATTGATGATGATGATGATAAAAAAGCTGACTGAAGTCACCTGGAAGGACAGTAAACAAGCTGCCTTGATTTGAAGTACAGCTGGGGTTTCCTTGCAGTATCTGCAATGCTGTTTACCAGCTGCCTTCTCTAACCGCCTCCTCTTCCCATTTTCGTCTCTTATTTGCTGTTGTGTGAGCCTTCTCTTCCCATCACACAGCCCCCTTTGTTCTCACTGGGATACTGAATATTTTTTTCAGCAGGTGCACTGTAGCTAGTTGCTGCTGCTGAATATAGTTTTGTCTGTGATAGTCTAAAGGCAGTGCAAACATACAATCTACTTTCACTTTGCTGTCTGCTTTCCCTCCCACTTGCTGTTGCTTGTCTCTTCTCTGTGAGTTGGTTTGTGTGACTGCAGTGTTAAAAAAATCTGAAATAACCCTGCTTTTGAACCATGTACTTGCTAACCTCAGAAGCCATATTACTTATTGCTTGGCGCAGCCTTCCTTTCCTTGCTGACCCGTTGAGATGCTTAAAGGAGCTCTTTGAAATGGCTGATCTCCCATGTTGCACCTTTGTCTTCTTGATTTGTGCTCTCTCAGGAACTTGCGAACCATTGGGCTCTCGCTTGCACGCTCCAGGTTTGCTTCCCTGATGCCTGGCTTATCTCAGTACAGCAGTGCTAATGTTTATCTGCTCCATACTGTATCTGTCTTGTAGTTTCTAATCGATAGGAGTGATACTTTCTACTATGCCTATGGGCTTCTCTTCACTGTCAAGCTTACAGCTCTTTATTTTCAGAATCTTGCCAAGAGACTGTCCTGCTGAGCTCCTGTGTCCTTCTCCAAGTTCTCTATTTCTTCCTTCTATTCCCCATGCCTCTTTGTCCTAGCTTTCTATGAAAATTCTGGTGGCCCGTTCATGTTGATAATGATTTAGTGATGACATAGACAGAACTTGTCATAGACTTGAACTGAAATCCTATTTTTTTTTTTTTTGAGGGTGTGGTGTGGTGTGCAGTAACATGTCTGTGGTCTTAGGACTGAATATGAGACCTTTAGCATTGGTGTTACCTGTGCTGGGTCGCAAACTAATATCATCCCTTGGAGTAGCCATCTTTGACTATAAGCTGAGCCACTTAAAGATTATCCCTAGCCTTCCCAGACCAACTTCTAGGTGGAAGCATGGGGTATTGCCTGCATTTTGTTGTCCCCTCAAATAAATTTTCATGAGATTTAGATTTTACTCAATATTCCCTTACCCCAGTTGAGTCGATCAGTTCTGCGGCATTGGTGCCCAGCGACTAACAACCCTTTTGTGCTAGGGACGTGGATATGATTCTCAATCCACACTTCTGGCAGTGTTCCTTTCCCCTTTAAGGCTTGCCAGAATGTCTTCAAGCTGGCTCCTCCCACCCTCGTGGGTGGTAACTCCCTCGGCACCGCCCCATGATGTCAGATCTTCCTTTCTGCTGGAAGAAGAAGGTTCCCTCCTTACCACTTTTGCGCTGAGAAGGCCCTTTGCTTATTAAAATTTGTAATTCTTCAAAAACATTGTCTTCAGGCTATTCCTCCTAGTCTCCAGTATAGACGATGGCAAGTCGGTGCCTGGATTTCGAAAATGTGACTGCGGGCAGAAGATGTTTGGGATGGACATGCAGACCATGTGCGTCTACTGCCTGGGCCTTGAGCATGATCCCCAGGCATGCAGCCTGTGCCATACTTTACATCTGTCCATGTTGGTTGATCACCATACCCGCCTACTTCGGGATCATCCAGATGATCGGGATCCACCCATTAAATCAAAGGACGCCCAGCATGTGGTCTCTGTGGCTGCAGAGTCCGACGAACAGCTTGCAGCATTTGAGGCCGCGGCCCAGGCCGCAGCTCATGCTTCCTTGACTTCAGCCTTTTTGACGCTCTCCTTGGGTGCCTCCTTCACAGGGGCATTCAAAGATTTGTGCCTGGCCTTTCCCACGCATGGGCAAGGTCCCTCGGGCACTAGGTCTAAACCCAGGTCTAAAAAAGAGACCAAGAAACAGTCTTACCAGTGTTCGTGGGATCAGGAGCACTCTCGGGTCTCAGATTCCCGTGCTTCTCCGGAGGTTCCGACTTTGGTCGGTTCTTCGGGCCAGACCGATGGCCCCATGGTCTCCATGTAGGGCCAGTTGGTCGAGAAGCAGGTCGATTTCCAGCCAAGATTTTTCTTGAGCCATTCAACCAGTTGTCACCAGAAGAGGCAGACAACCCCCTTTTCTAGGACCTTGGTCCTACCAGTCACTCAGGGAGGGACGGACCAGTCTGCTGATTCAACTCCTCTCGGCCCAGAGCCTGTGGACTAGGAGGAGACCTGGCTCTCACGGGCCCCCTCTGAGACCCACTCTTGGCAGTCTCAACAGTCGAAGTTGCAGTCCTGCTGTCGGAGCCCCGAGTCGAACAGCCCGCATTGACATCGACACTCGGGCTCTCGACGCTTGGGCAAGCGGTGCTGCCTGCTATTCCTTGTCTTCCTCGGGTGAGGAGAGGCTCCGATGCAAGCTGCGTCAGCGCTGTGAGGATTTAATGTGGCAACAGCTACTCTTCACTGGGGTAAAGCCCATTCCGGCTTCGACCCTGGCCATTACTTGGCTTTCGCCACAGAGGCTGCAGCTATTTCCCGCCTCGGCAGGAGCTGACCCATCAGGTCCCAGCTCAGCCTCCCCCGGCCTCTCCACGGATTGTGGTGGAGCTGCCACTGAAACAGACGAAGTCCAACGCTCCAACTAGGGAAGCCCGCCTGGCCTCAGGTCTTCCCCATTGGCTGTCGGTCACCGTTACCCTGACTGTTCCCAGAGGGTCAGTGGGGACTCTGGAGGTAGACCTCTTTTCCATGCATCTTCTGAATCGGAGGGCTCCTCCTTGCACTCCCATCCGATGGACTTGGAGTCGGCCGAGAATCTGTCAACGGAGAAGGGCCCTACTTCTTTTATGGGTCTTCTCTGTCTCATCTCGGAATCTACGGGTCTCCTGTTGGAGCTTATTCAGAAGTGGGCTCGGTACCTGCTTACCGAGATCCTTGACCGGGGAGACTCCCTTGGGAAAGCCTTTCCGGTGGTAGATGTCATTCAAACAACATGAAGTCTTGCTATATTATGACACATGCAGTGAGTCCCAACCTTCGAACTGCTCCGGAGGTGAAAGAGTTAACTTTCCATGCCAGGCATGGAACTTTGAGCGCGAGCTCGGTTGAAAACTCTGTCTGTTGTTAATCAAACTCAAACTGTCAGATTCTTTACTCTGCCTCATTGAACAGTCGCTCCGGAGATTTCTCCTTCTGCTCGGTTCATTTTGTCAGTTTTTTGACCGAAATTAAACCGCAACCGGTCGGTTCAAGCTCTGTCTGTGGTATTGTAAGTAATAGATAGGCTTACATTTATTTTATTCTGTGTGGAACTTGTAAACGTCTTTTGGTTCGGTTTGAACCGACAAGTTGTTCTAAAACTTTACTAGTCCTTATTTAGAGTGCGGTTCCCGGTTCTTATCGGTTCTAAAAAAAAAAAAACGGATTTCATTACGGTTTTTTCCATGACCCGTGACACGGTTGGGAACCGATAAGGGAGTCTTGCTTGGCGGATTGCCATAAACGGGCAAGTTGGTTAGGCTGGCACTATGTCTGAGAAACCCAAAAGAAAAATCTGGCCCACTGGGTTTCAGCACTGTAGTGTTTGTGGGGAAGCCTTTGCTAAGGCTGACCCACACACCACCTGTGTGTATTGTCTGGGGTTTGACCACCTCAATGCAGACTGCCAGATGTGTAGTAATTTTCCTGTTGCCACCATTGAGAAGAGAGTTGGTAGGTTCAGGGAAAGGGAGGCCAAAAAGTCCGCTGACCTGGATGGCCAGCCTGGTTCGGTTCCAACCGAACCAGAGGGAGTGCCCTCTGACCAGGGCGATACTTCCTCGGGCCAACAAAGAGCCAGCTCGGAGGAGCCGGTTCCAACTAAAAGGACTAGAAAGTCAGCTAGTGTGCCAAAAGTTTTTTCTCCAACCGCTGAGGAAATAGCTAAAGCAATTCAAATTGTCCAGTCACTTTCCCTGGTTCCGACCGAACCGATACCATCAGGGATGAGCTCGGTTCGTCTGGTTCCACCGGTTCAAGATTATGACTTTGAGGATTTTTATGAACCGGAGGAGGGGGAGAGGAGTATGAGGAGAGTGAATGTGGGTTTGAAAGTCTGGATGTGCCCATTGAACCGGACATCTCTCCAGGCAGACCGTCAGGGGTTTCTCTTCCTAGGCTATCTGAGTCCCCTTCTCATTTTATGTTCTATAAGAAAGTTGCTGAAACTCTCCAGCTCCCTGTTGAGGAAGCTGTTGATGACCAAGAGGAGCCTGATTATGTAGAAATGATGGATATTACAGAGTGTAGGAGACTGTCTATTCCTCTGCATAAATCTTTTAGGAAACAGACAGTAAAAATTCTAAAAACTCCTCACACTATACCTCCTGTTGATAGAAGGATGGACAAGAGGTATACATTATCAGGCTCTGATATGGAGTTCCTCACACAGCAATGCAGCCATGTGGGGGTAGTGCAGGCTGCAGCCTGTGACAAGACAAATAGTCCTCTAGCTTCGCAGCCCCCTGAAAAGGACTCCAGGAGGGTTGATGCCATGGCAAAGAAACAGTACATGGTAGCATCCTTGGGACTCAGACAGGCAAATTATATGGCTTATGCTGCTAGATACCAGAAATCCAGATGGGATACTGTGCTGGCTCTAGCAAAACAGGTCCCTGACCAGCTTGCCAGGGAGCTGGAACAGGTGGCTGGATGGTATGGGGCATCTAAGGTGCAATTTCATGCTGCAGTAGACTCTAATGCTGTATCATCAAGGGTCATGGCTACATCTGTGGCACTTCGCAGAATGGCTTGGCTGAGATGTACTACCCTGTCACAGGATACCCAGTCTAAGGCCATGGATTTTCTTGTTGTGGGCAATTTCTGTTTGGGGAGCAGACAGAGAATTACATGAAGAAAATGGATGAATATAGGACCACCTATAGGAGTGCACAGGCCAAGGAAAGGCAGGCCACTCCTCAAAGGCAGCATCCCAGGGGCAGGGGCAGGCCTTTTCATAGGCCTTTTTACCAAGTCCAGGCCTCCTCTTCTGCTTATGTCCAGAGGGGGTTCTTTAGAGGGAGAGGCAGATGGGGTGCAAGCAAGCCTGCTTCCACCCCTCAGCCCAAAGCCCCTGCCAAGCAGGCACCCTGATGGGGTAGCCAGGGCCGATTCTCCTCTACCTGTAGGGGGCAGGCTGGCTTACTTTGTCCAGCACTGAAGTCTCTAACATCGACAAGTGGGTCCTGGAAGTAGTAAGCCAGGGACTGGTTCTCAGCTTCAAAAAATTTCCGAAGATGAGAGCCAGATCCTTTACACCTGCAAATCCATCAGAGGCACTTGCCCTAGAAACAGAAGTTTCTACCCTCCTGGCTCTCAGAGCTGTGGAAAGGGTTCCACCCCTACACCAGGGCAAAGGGTTGTAATCCAGGTACTTCCTTACCCCAAAAAAGACAGGAGAATGGCGGCCCATCCTGGATCTCAGATACCTAAACAAGTACCTTTTAAAACCAAAATTTAAAATGGTGACTCTGGGAGTTATTTTACCCTCTCTAAGGCCAGGGGACTGGCTAGCGTCCCTGGACCTCAAAGATGCCTACTTCCATGTTCTTATCAGAAGCTCCCATCGAAAGTACCTCAGATTCGAACTGCCCTCAGGCCATTACCAGTTCAAAGCAATGCCCTTCGGCCTCACCTCTGCCCCGAGGGTATTCACAAAATGCCTGGCAGTAGCAGTTGCCCACTTAAGAAGGCAAAAGATTGCCACTTTTCCTTACCTGGACGACTGGCTCATAGTAGGCCAATCTCCAGAACAAGTCAAACTACACCTTCAGGTAACTCAGCAACTGCTCACATCTCTAGGTTTCCTTTTCAATCTTCCGAAGTCAGTTCTAGAGCCTGTCCAGCTTCTCACCTTCATAGGTGCAGAACTGAACACAAAAGAGGCCAGAGCCTTCCTTCCTCTGGAAAGAGCAAGGACCTTGGTCTCTCTGGCCTCCTCTTTCACCCTGCAGGTCTCTCGACCAGCAAGGCATTTTCTGCAGCTCCTGGGGCACATGGCTGCTTCTACAGCAGTGGTGCAGGGAGCGAGATTTCGGATGAGGGACATCCAGTTCCATTTGAGAGCCTTTTGGTCTCAAAGTAGAGACCCTCTGACCCAATTGATCCCAGTGACTCGAACCCTGATCCAAGCCCTTCAGTGGTGGCAGGACCAGAGCAATCTGAGACAGGGGGTTCCCTTCATCCTTCAGTCTCACTCCCTAATCCTTACTACAGATGCATCCCTCTTGGGGCGGGGAGCTCACATGGGCGATCTCACTACCTAGGGATTGTGGTCCCCTCAGGAATCTCTGCTCCACATCAGTCTGTTGGAGCTCAGAGCAGTTTTTCCTAGCACTTCAAGTTTTTTCCACCTCTGTTCAGAACAAAGTTGTACAGAGCAGAACAGACAACACCACTACAATGTGGTACATCAACAAGCAAGGAGGCACTCGGTCTTCGGCCTTGTGCACCGAAGCAATGAAGTTGTGGTCTCTGGCGTATTCCCTGAACACCTCCCTTACGGCTGTTCATCTCCCAGGCAAGGACAATGTCCTGGCAGATGCTCTCAGCAGGATTTCCCAGGGCCATCACGAATGGTCACTGGATCCCCTAGTATTGGAGGTAGTATTTGCCAGATGGGGCACCCCGCAGATAGATCTTTTTGCAGCCCCAGACAATCACCAACTTCCCCTTTTTTGCTGCAGGCCCCCAGTGTTGGGCTCAGTCCCCTGGATGCCTTTCTCCTCGATTGGGAAGGGAAGTTTCTCTATGCCTTCTCCCCTTCCCTCTTCTGTTCAAGGTGCTAGTCAAAATCAGATCTCAACCCTGCAAGATGATCCTGATTGCACCAGATTGGGCCAGACAGCCCTGGTACCCACTCCTTATGTCCTTAGCAGTCCACCTTCCCCTGTGTCTTCCCAGGAATCACAACCTGTTAACCTGTGCTCAGGGGAGGGTTTGGTACCCGAATCTCAAATCTCTCAATCTCAAGGCCTGGTTCTTGAAGAGTTAGAGTTTGCTGACCTACACCTCTCCCAAGGTGTATTGGATGTATTGAAGGCTTCTAGGAAGCCATCAACCAGGGCTACTTATAATTCCAAATGGAAGAGATTTTCCATTTGGTGCTCTGGCAAGCATATTTCCCTAGAATCTGCTGACCTACCCACAGTCCTGGATTATATGGTGCATTTGAATACTTTGGGGCTGAGGCCAGCTACCTAAAGTGCACCTGGCAGCCGTGTCTGCTTTCTTATCAGCAGGTAAACCCTCTTCTCTTCGGCTCATCCTGTATTCTCCAGTTTTTCAAGGGGTTGCTTCACCAACCCTCCATTCAGGGACCCTGCCCCTGCCTGGGATCTTAATATTTGCATTGCTCAGCTTATGCAACCCCTTTTGAGCCCCTTGTCTTCAGCAGAGCTTAGTACTTGACTTGAAAACTGTGTTTTTAGTAGCCATCACTTCTGCCAGGCGTATAAGTGAGTTACAAGCATTGTCAGTGGAACCTGATTTTATCTCCTTTCATAGAGATAAGGTGGTCCTCAGGACTAACAGAAAGTTCTTGCCTAAGGTGGTTTCAGACTTCCACCTTAATCAATCTGTGTCTCCCTGTGTACTTCACTGACCATTCCTCCTCTGGCGGGAGGAGACTACACAGTTTAGATGTCAAAAGAGCCCTTAGTTACTACATAGAACGTACCAAGGGTCACAGGTTTGACTCCCTCCAACTGTTCCTCACTTATGGTGAGGTTGGTAAAGGGAAACCTGCCACTAAAAGATCCATTGCCAGGTGGATTGTCTCTTGTATCCAATTTTGATATGAAAAACTGGGTAAGGTTCCTCCCTCAGGCCTGAGGGCTCACTCTACCAGAGGTACAGCTGCGTCTCTGGCTGCTGCCAGGGACATCCCTATCCTAGAGATATGTCAAGCAACTACCTGGAAAACAGTTTACACTTTTACCAAGCATTACTCCCTGGACATCCAGGTTAAGAGTGATGCTCGGTTTGGCACAGCTGTGCTTCAGAGCCTATTTCCTAAGTAGGTTCTGTCCCTCCTCCATGGAGGTACTGCTGTGTAGTCTGCATATATCATAATATAGCAAGACTTCATGTTGTTTGAAGAAAAAATTACTCACCTTAGTAATGTTGTTTCTTCTAATGGAGTCTTGCTATATTATGTCCTCCTCCCCTGCCTGCCCCTCTCAGAATCTCTACTTTTGGGATGTGGGTGGGCAGTGCAGTGTTGGCACTTAGTAGATGCCCACCTTATTTTTTTCACCCCTCCTTTTTGGGGTGTTTGGGTGTTATGTTTTTAATTTTTTGGATCCCCTGTCTTGACTCTTTGTTTTGGGACCAAGAAAAATGTGTTCTTGTATTTTTAGTAGCCAGTTGGCTAGTGTAGGTTTACGGCTTCCACACAGAACCTTAATGATTTTGCTTGTAAAGATCTGACAGTTTGAGTTTGATTAACAACAGACAGAGTTTTCAACCGAGCTCATGCTCAAAGTTCCATGCATGGCATGGAAAGTTAACTCTTTCACCTCTGGAGCAGTTCGAAGGTTGGGACTCACTGCATGTCATAATATAGCAAGACTCCATTAGAAGAAACAACATTACTAAGGTGAGTAATTTTTTCTTCTTGGCCCTGTCTTGGAGCTGTGCCAGCACCCGTCCTCTTGCTCTGTGCTGTTGGCCCAGATGGCCTGCAAGTATGCAGTTCCTATTGGTTCCCTTTTAGGATTCACTGAACATCCCATGGCAGACTCCATTTTCAGGCATTCTGGCAACATGGGTGACGTTGACAAGCCACTCGATAAGGAGTCCCAAGAAATTGGATCACATAGCCAAAAAGGTGTATGCTGCCTCCTCCTCCTCAGCCTAAGCAAGTGAGTTCGGCCCTTGTGATGGCCCACTTCTCGCATGCCCTCCTGGTCTTTCTTGATCAGGTGCTTCCTTATCTCCCAGTGGACCTGTAGACTACGGTCAAACAGGTCCAGGATCAAGGCAGAGCAGTGGCCAAGCAAGAGCTCCAGACTGCCATGGACTTCGGCAACTCTTGCATTCTGTCCGTGGTGGCCATGGTGGCTATGGGTCAGGGAGCCTGGCTGAGGATCTCTACCTTTACGGTGGATACCCAGCACAAGCTGCCGGATGTCCCCTTCCTGGGCACTGACTTGTTCGGGCCCTGGGTCGAGGGGCACCTCACTGGTATTGAGAAGTCCAGTGCCACTTTGGACTTGGTGACATCCACTCAGAGAGACCGAAAGGGCTCTAAGCAGCAGCAGAAGTAGCCCTTTCAACCCCTCTCTGCTGCCGCGGCCAAACCAGCCCAGGCTCTGGTCTGGCAACCTTGACCGAAGTCTGTGGCCGCGATCATCTGTTGGCTAGGAGACAGAGGCCCCGGCAGCCCCTCTGCTGGTCCCTCTGCCTCCTCCAAGCCTGCCCAGTGATGGAATGAGGGGTGCCTCCCTCATCTCCATTCTGGGTCCTCCCGTGGGTGGCTGGCTCCGCCACTTCCTTTCCACCTGGTCCGCTGTCACCATGGACAGGTGGGTTCTTGAAGTGGTCCGCCAGGGTCTGCCTCTGGAATTCCAGGAGTACCTGCCTTGCTGAGCCCATGCCGTATGGTAGGACCCAGTGTCCGCAGACATCCTGTCAGCCCTTTTGGACAACATCGCCCAGCTCCTCCACAGGGAGGTCGTGGCTTCTGTCGTGGACCCTCCAGAACACCCAGGGTTTGTTTCCAGGTACTTCCTGGTGCCAAAACAGATGGGGGGGATGGCGCCCCATTTTAGATCTGCATGACCTGAACAAGTTTCTCAGGCTGTGCACCT
This sequence comes from Neoceratodus forsteri, assembly GCA_016271365.2. Classification (NCBI taxonomy): domain Eukaryota; kingdom Metazoa; phylum Chordata; order Ceratodontiformes; family Ceratodontidae; genus Neoceratodus; species Neoceratodus forsteri. The sequence continues at coordinate 887,883,682 of CM028137.1, read as the reverse complement.
TCAGGATGGTCACTCTGTCTCAGATCATACCATCTCTCAAGCAAAACTTGTGGTTCCACTCTCTGAATCTTCAAGATGCAGTCTTTCACGTCCCAATTCGTCTGTCCCACTGCTGGTTCCTTCGGTTCCGAGCGGAGGGGATCCTGTACGAGTTCCAGGCCATGACATTCGGCCTGTCCTTTGCCCCAGTGTCTTCACCAAATGTATCCAAGTGGTGACAGCGTACCTGAGGCATTGAGGAGTCCGGGTTTACCCTACCTGGATGACTGGCTGATTGTGGGTCCCTCCAGGCAGGAGGTGGAGCAGTCCAGGGAGCTGACTCTCCAGACCTGTGTGTCTCTCCTGGCTTCATGGTCAGCAAGGCCAAATCGGAACTCGTGCCTCGCAGGTGATCAAGTTCATCGGGGCGGAGCTCAACTTTTGCAGAGCCAGAGCTCGACTCCTGGCTGACTGGAGAGGCTGTCTCCTCCTTTGCTTGATCATTTCGGGTTGGGCAGTTGCGCCCTATTTGGGACTTCCTGCGCCTACTGGGATACATGGCGGCTTGCACCAGCGTGGTCCGTTGGGGCCCATGGGAGAATGCGCTCTCTGCAATGGGAGCTAGCCCTCTAGTGGTCTCAGCGCAAGGGCCACTTCGACCAGATGGTCACTGTGGACCAGCTGATGTGGGACACCCTCCAGTGGCGGCTAGTCCTGGAACATCTGCAGGAGGGTATCCCATTTGTCCGCCCAGAGCCGATGGTCATCCTGACGACCAGTGCCTCTCTCATGGGCTGGGGTGCCTATCTGGGGGAAGACAGGGTCCACGGACTCAGGACCCCTGAGGAGTCCCGATGCAACATCAACCTGGAACTGCAGGCAGTGTGACTGGCACTGACGGCCTTTGCTCCCAATATTTGGAGTTCACTCGTTCAGGTCTAGATGGACAACACCACGACCATGAACTGCCTCAAGAAATATGGCGGGATGCACTCCCTTCCTTTGTGCAGGGAAGCTCTCCACGTTTGGACCCACGTGCCCAGTCTGGAGGCTGATCTCTTGGCCATCTTGTGCCGCTGTCTCGAACCAGCTGTCCGCCGCCCTCAGCTGTGTGGTCGCGGCATCTCATGAGTGGTCTCTCCACCCGTGCGTCACTCCTCAGGTGGACCTGTTTTGCCTCCAGGGAGAACATAAAGCTGAGGCTGTACTATGCCCACCCCCCTCAGCAAGGAACGCTGCAGGGGGATGCCTTTTACAGGCACTGGACCCTGGGCCTTCTCTTTGCCTTCCCTCTGTTGCACTTGATCCACAGGGTGCTGCTCAAGGCCAGGAGGGACAAGGCATGGATGATCCTGGTGGCTCCCGACTGACCTTGCCAGTTCTGGTACCTCAATCTCGTCATCCTCAGCAGCAAGCTCCCGAGGCGTCTTCCTCCCACCTGGACCTGCTCTCATTTCATCAGGGAAGGTACTCTACCCAGACCTTCAATCCCTGCACCCGACAGCCTGGTTCCTGAGCGGCTAGAGTTCCAGGCTTTTGGTCTCTCTGTAGATTTCCTCACTTTGGTCGAGGCTTCGTGGAAGGAGTCAATCCGGAAATGCTATGCCTTCAAATGGAAGAGGTTCTCCATCTGGTGCCAGTGCAAGGGGTTGGACCCTTTATCTTGCCTGGTGGTTAGCATTCTCGACTATCTCTCAGTCAGGCCTTCGGTCGACGACCCTTAAGGTGCACCTAGCAGCCATCTCTGCTTACCGGGCGTGGGCTGGTATGCAGTCGGTGGCACAGGAAAAGTTGGTCTGGTGCTTTTTCAAAAGCCTTGACCACATTTCCTCTCCAGGGCGTGAATGACTGCCATCACCTTGGGACTTGTTGCTGGTGTTGGCAAAGCTCATGGGCAAGGCATTTGAACCGATGCACAGGTGTGAGATGTCACATCTGTCGTGGAAGACTGCCTTCCTGGTGCCTATCACATCAGCCAGAAGGATCAGTAAACTCCTGTCTCTTTCGGTGGAGTCTCCTTCCCTGGTCTTTCATAGGGACAAGGTTGTTCTTCGCCCCAACCGGAAGTTCCTCTTGAAGGTTGTGTTGGATTTTCACCTTAACCAGGTGATTAATCTCCCCGTGTGCTTCACCAACCACACCTTGGAGGCTGAACACAGGCTTCATACATTGGACCTGCGGCGAGCGCTAGCCTGTTATAAGAAGTGCATGGCTGGAGTTCGGGGAGAGGTTCGTCAGCTATTCGTCACCTACGCTGGAGTCGCATCTGGCAGACCAGCAGCTAAGCGGACGATTGGTAGGTGGATTGTATCCTGCATCGACCTCTGCTATACGATGGCGGGTAGGGAGCCTCCTGTAGGGCTAAGGGGCTCATTCTACCCGTCATACTGCTACCTCGGTGGTGCCTTCCAAGGATGTCCCTATCCAGAAAATCTACAGGGCTGCTACCTGGAAGTCAACAAGCACCTTCATTTCCCACCACCACATCGACCTTGAGTCATGCTGGGATGCTGTTTTTGGGACCTCAGTTCTCCAATCTCTTTTTCCTAAGTAGGGGGTGTGCGCCTTGCCTCCCTCCTCCTAGAGCACTGCTAGGAGTCTGCCAGAAGTGTGGATCGAACATCATATCCACGTCCCTAGAATAACATTACTTACCTGTAACAGTAGTTCGAGGAGTGGTAAATGATGTTCATCCATACTGACCCACCCGATCTCCCCTGGCAAGTAGCACACTTATTTTGCTTCTAGCGGGCAAGATCTGACGTCATTGGGCTGTGCCGAGGGAGTTACCACTCAGGTGGGTGGGAGGAGCCAGCTTGAAGATGTTCCGGCAAGCCTTAAAGCGGAAAGGAACACTGCCAGAATTGTGAACATTATATATCACTCCTAGAACTACTGTTACAAGTGAATAACCTGTTTTTCGTTGCCATAAGCTTTATGGGAGGTATTTAAAAAACAAAACTGCATTAACAGATCTTGACTTTGCCTGACAACAAACCAGGCTCTATGTCATTGAAATCTGAGTCAGTCCCCATACAGCATGTTAAAGCAGCAGTACTAGATATTGAAAATTTACTTTTTACAGTAGTCAAGTCATTCATGCCCCACAAATGACAAAACTTGAATCCTTTGCTTTAAAGGTCAGGTGCTTAGTAAGGGTGTATTTCTTAAAGAATGAAGGTTTGGAGCCCTTTGCTGCCTCTGCAGTCATTCAGTTTGCTTTTATTTGTGTCTTTACTTTCTTGTTCATCATTTTATTTGTATTTTGCCAATGGCTAGTGAAAAAAGAATCCAATGGAATCCCTGTATTATGAAGTCAGAAACTCTTTACTGGCAAGGCTGCCAGTGTATTTCAGTGGGAAACTACAAATCTGTTTCCAGATTTTTATGGAGAGATAACACTCCCTGCCACCAAAATATTATATATTTAATAGAAATATGTGATTTTTGGTAACGTGATCTTTTGTTATAATTTAGCAGGTGACATTTTCTTCATAACCAGATTTTACTTGGAAAAAAGAACAGAGAAGCTAATTATTGTATTTAAAAATGTAAAATCATACAGATGGAGTACTGTAGCGCAGACATAAAATGCAAAGTTTGCTGATAAAATAAGTATCAATTTCTTTTGAAAAAGATAGAAAAATATATTTAGTTTCTCCTTGAAATACACTGGGCTCTTGATTAGCTGGCAGTTTCTGACAACACAATACTAGAATTCTACTGAATTCTTTTTTTCTAGCAGTGTGAAAAGCAAAGGTGAAAATCCACTTGTTTCACTGCACTAACAAATATTTTATTATAAAAGTAAAAAGTAATTAACGCATCAAAATACAATAAATGAAACAGTCAGTTTTCTATTTATTAGAAGCAAGCATCTGCTCTTTAATTTTTTTTTATTTTCTTTATATTCTTTATTTTCTCTGACAGTTTAGCACAGATCCTTGCCAGGAGTGTCATATTGGATTCTGAGGGAAATGGGGTGCTGCCATTCTCTCACTGGATATTCTGTTTGATGCCCTCATGCACCCAGCCCTTCCTTTGCCTGCTGAGTGTTTGTAGGGCAAGCAATGTAAACAAAGGGTGAAAAACAGGAAGTGGAATGGGGGTTGCCATACGCCATATTTCCTGTGGATCCACACATTATTAAATGTATTACAGATCAAGGGAACCAATTATCAGAAACAGTAGTAGACAGCAAACGTTAAATCTGAACTTTTTAACTAGTAGGCAGTGCAGAAATCTGGGAAGTGATGAACACTGCTTGTTAACTAGTACTGCTGCTTTAAGAGAAAACCAATGTAAAATCCTAGCAAAACCTGCAAGCCATCACCATGCAGCAGGATCTGGGTCAGTAAGCTCACCATTAGTTTGCATCAGCACTGAAGCAGCAGTTTTTCTTATGTAGGAACTTCAGTTTAAAAGCAAGTATCCACTCCCCTGCAGAAGTTATAAGCATACCTTTCTCAGCTGTTAAATTTTACTAGTGATCTCTTGTTTCTTAATGTTACTTCTTTTCAAGTATTTATGTTTGCCATTTTATCTATGAGGTCTGCATAAAGCCTTCATTAGAATATTCAGATTTCGTAGTGCACTAATGAAGTCATAATGCCCAATTCTCAATTGTATTTGTGGGACAGAGCAAAATGAGTACCTCTAGGGGCATGGATATGGTTCACTATCCAACTCTGGCAGTACCACCGGAACAGTCTGAGTGGCCGATTGTCTTTAAGCTAAGCTCCTGACGCCACCCGGGTGGTATTTCTCTCAACTCCACCCCTTTGTTCTAGGGACGTCAGATCTTTCCTTCTGCTGGAAGAACAGGTAATTTCCTTTACAGCTCCTGCAAGTGTGCCACTGGCAAATTTTCTTCAAAGTTTTCAAATTAATTTGATTCTCTAGGTTCCTTCGATACTGTTCAACGATCAACAATGGAGTAATGGAAGCCAGGATTTAAATTTTGTGTGCAGTGCCGGCATAAAATGTCAGTCATTAATCTGCACTACACTTGAGTGTACTGCTTGGTCAGGCAACACAACGTGGTCATGTGCAGATTATGCTTAATCATGCTTCCTCAGTCACTCGAGGAAAGGAAGTTCTGACTCTCGCTGGGTCGGCCTTCAGCGTGAGATCCAAAGGATCACCCTGATGGATGCAAGAAGACCTTGGCTGCGGCCATGTCGACTGAACAACTTGTGGCTCTTGAGGTGGGAGCGGTAGCCTCCTCTGTCACAGTGCTGTCTACTGGGGCTAGTGTCTGAGGGTCACTCATGGAGAGTTCCAGGAGATGTCTGACCCTACAGACCTTGGGGGTGCAGCCCTGACCCTCAGGTGCTGAGAGCAAGTGCCACTGTGCCGGTCATAGGACCAGGAGTGATCAAGGTCCTTCCAGTCCCTCGACTTGCCCGACTCCTCAAAGGCTGTTGAGCGCCCCACAGATGTGGGGCAAGTCGGGCAGGTTGAGGACTTTCAGTTTGTTCCCCCTTCAAACCAGACGACTTCGACTCTGGTGGAGCAGACCACCAAGATATTTCTTGAGCCTGTCGTCCAGTTGTCTGAGGAGGTCGAGGGAATCAGTCTCATGACCCTGGTGCTCCTGGTTGTCACCCAGGTGGACGTGGTGCAGTCCGATGTCCTTGTCCTCGATGGGAGCAGCCTCTACCAGAGGTCTGATCTTCCACACCTGTGTTGCTGATTGTGGCAGGCATGTGACCTACAACAACCCTCTGGATGACTGTTCTCGCCATCAGCTGGCCAGTCGACGGTCGAGATCACAATTGAAGCCTTCCCGCTGTTGATCCCGCTCTACTGGGAGGCATCACTGTTGTTGTTCCTCATCCTCAGGTGAGGAGAGCAGTGCCATAAGATGTGCCAGTGCTGCGAGGAGCTCCTGTGGCAACAGTGTCCATTGCGGAGCAGGGTAGGGCTTTATCCCCTTGGACCTTTGGCCTCCTGGCTGCCGCCAGTTGTACCCCTTCTTATCCACACAGTGCAGGTGCACACCACAGTTGTTTCTCCACCTCTTTGGGTGGAGCCCCCACCACTGCAACTGAAGGTGGGTGCTACTTCTGAGGAGGCTGGCTGCTCAGACACCAGCTTGCCAGGCTGGTTGTTGGTAAGAATACTCGGGAGGTCTGTGGTGAGAAATGGCAGAGGGCCATTTTTGAGGAGTCCTTAGGTGATCTGGATCATGAGTCCATGGTCTCCATTCGGACTACCCTCTTTGGATGCAGCTCAGTCATGTAGCTTACCACAGAGCATAGTCTAGTATCCTTCGGGTTGCTTCTCCAGCTCATTTCAGAGTACACGTTGGTCCCATACCACAGAGCATAGTCCGCTATCCTTTGGGGTGCTTCTCCAGCTCATTTCAGAGTACACGTCGGTCCCACTTGAGCTCAATCCAAAAGAGGGCTAAGTATCCCTGCAGGGATTTTTTGGACTGGGATGAATCCCCTGCGGTTGTCTTTCCTGTGGCTGAGGCCATTTTGGGACCAGTCCTGGAGTTTTGGAAGCATCCTGCTTGGCACCCTCTGCACAAATGTTCTGCAAGTGTGTGGTCCTCCACAGGTTCCCTTTTAGGGTTTTCATAACACCCCTCTGAGGAGGAGTTGGTCACGGATTTGTTGTTCCCAAAAGGACACCAGGGGGACGTGAACAAGCCTCCCGACGAGTCCCACAGAGTTGACCACGCCACTAAAAAGGTGTATGCTGCGGGGTCTCTGGGTCTGCATCAGGCTAGCTATGTTGTGATGATGGCCATCTCCCATCACTCCCTGATGGAAGTTTTTGATGTAGTTTTCCCATATCCCGCTACTGAACAAGAGTTGGCAGTGCAGCTCATCAGAGACTAGGATTAATCTCTGGCTGAACACCAGCTCCAAGACGGCCTTGGACATGGGCGATTCTTGTGCCTGTGTCATTGCAGTGCCATCTCAGTGTATCACAGGGCCTGACTGTGTTTGTCCATCTTCACAGCAGACACCCAGCACAAGCTAGCCTGTGCCCCTTTCTGGGGCATAAACCTGTTTATCCTTTGGTGGGAGTACAAATCACCCACATTGAGAAGTCCATTGCCATCCTAGATTCTGGAAAGGATAGTGCAACAGCTGGAATCCATAGGAGCACAGGATCCAAGACAGCATGGGTTTACAAAAGGAAGCTCCTGTGAAGCTAATCTCATAGATTTCTTTGACTGGGTAACCAGAGTGGTGGACCAAGGGGGAGCAGTTGATGTTGCCTGCCTTGACTTCAGCAAAGCTTTTCGATACTGTTTCATATAGAAGATTGATTAATGAGCTGGGTAGGCTCAGGGTGGGTCAGAAGTTGGTCAGTTGGGTGGCAAACTGGTTGACGGGCAGAAAACAAAGAGTGGTGGTAAATGGTATACAGTCAGAAGAGATGCAAGTCACAAGTGGGGTACCTCAGGGATCAGTCCTGGGGCCAGTCCTCTTCAGTATCTTCATCAGTGACTTTGCAGATGAACTGGAGGGTAAGGTTTGTCTGTTTGCAGATGACACCAAGCTCTGCAACAGAGTAGATGATCCAGATGGGGTGGTCAGAATGAGAGGAGGTCTGGATAAACTGGCAAAATGGTCAGAGTAGTAGCAACTGGGGTTTAATGCAAAGAAGTACAAGATCATGCACATAGCGAAGAGAAACCTTGAAGCCATCTATAGGAGGGGGGTTGCTGACAGTCACAGGGGAAGAAAGAGTCTTGGGCATCATCATCACAGATGACCTGAAATCATCCAAGCAGACCACTAAAGCAATAGGTAAGGCTAGGGGGATGTTGGGATGTATTAGCAGGGATATCACAAGTCGGAAGAGGGAGGTAATAATCCCTCTTTACAAGACACTGGTTAGACCCCATCTGGAGTACTGCGTGCAGTACTGGAGGACATTAACCAAACTGAGGCAGTCCAGAGAAGGGCAACCAAAATGGTGCAGGGACTGCATCAGAAAACATATGAGGACAGATTAATGGAGCTCAATATGTATACCCTTGAGCAAAGGAGGGAAGAGAGGTGATATGATCAAAACATTCAAACACCTTATGGGCATTAACAAGGTGAAAGAGTCGAACATGTTTCAATATAAGAAAAATAGCAGGACAAGAGGACACAGCATGAGATTAGAGAGAGGACGATTAAGGGGTAATGGGAGGAAGTTTTTTTTCACAGAAGGGGTGGTGGATGCCTGGAACGGCCTACCTCAGGAAGTGGTGGATCTGAATACAGTGCAGGGCTTCAAACAGGCATGGGATAGGCATAAACTCTTCCCACTTTCTTCAGCTGCACTCTTCCGGCTCTGCTATGGCGCATAAACTTCTGGTCCATCTAGTTACCTGTCTGTTGCTCTGCTCCCTTGTTAAGCTGTCACTACCACCCAGTCCCCATAGCAGCACCAGACCAAATCTCTCCCCTGGTGATTTCACTTTCTCTAACATGCTGGTTAGACCAGCCATCAACCTTGATCTAACTCCACTATTTATCTCAAGATTTATTAACTATCTACTGGCCTGCTACCTAGATCAGACTCCGCTCCAAAATTACCATGGTATCTCCCATTATGTACTGAAAACTCTGGTATCTCTTGCTACTCGCGATGTTGTTGGCAGGGGATGTGGAACAAAACCCAGGTCCTGTACACCTTCAGCCATGCCACAATACCTCCTGGGCCACTACTGGGGGTCTACGCATAGCTCACCTAAACATTAGGAGCCTCACGCGCAATTTTACTGAGCTGGAGGCTTGGGTCTCCACCCATAACCCTGATATTTTGTGCCTCTCTGAAACACGGCTCAAGTATTCCATCCCTGACTCTTATCTGCACGTTATGTAACTATAGCCTTATCCACAATGACAGGCGTATCATCGGGATTGCTTGTTTTATAAAACTCATCTCAACATCATGCATACTGCTGTACCCCAGTCCTCCATGCTAGTCTCTACATGCTCTCCTCCGCATGGGTGCAAAAAACCTATATATAGTAGTTGCTTATAACCCGCCCCTGGGAGGTCTGTCTGCCTTCTTAAATCTACTGGAGGACTCGGTAAAACTAGCAGGTCGCAATGAACTGCTTATTTTAGGGACATGAACCTAAACTGGCTGGGTCAAATGCATAGCCAGCTTCTATCTACAATCCAGAAGTTTAGCCTATATCAAGTCATAACTGAGCCCACAAGTATCTCCCCTAGTAAAACACCAAATTCATTACTTGACTGGGTGTTAACAAACAGGACAGACTGAATTGTGGATGCTGGCACCCTACCTGACACAATATCAGATCACTCCACCATTTACTGTGTTTGGCAACACTCCAGCTCCCGGTCCTTGCCCCCACGCTGTATCACCTTTAGGAACTATGCTGATCTGAATCAGGCTGAATTCCTGTATGAAATCTCATCCATAGACTGGTACTACTTTTCCCAGTCCCCTGATGTAGAGACTGCCCTAAACCACTTTCTAGACCACTTCTGTTCTATCCAGGACAAACATGCACCCTAGTGACCCAATGCGTATGCGCCACACCTACAAAATGGCTGCACAAAGATCATCTGGCAACCCTACATGCCAAAGACAAGAGCTGGAAGCATTTCAGAAAAACCAGCCTCGCTGCCGACTACCACTCATACAGGACCCAGAGAAGTGACTTCAAAAAATGAATTGGACAAGCTAAAAGCGCTTATTGCAAGGGGCTTCTGATGGAAGCTACAGGAGACTCCAGAAAATTTTGGTCTCATATAAAATCATTGCTAGGAACAAAACAAACTAAGCTGGCAGAGGATATGCTCATTAATGACATTCACTGTACTAACCCAAAGACCATAGCGGAGGCTTTTAACATAAAATTTTCTGACCTGTCAAGCTACACATCAGTCTTCGTGAATAGCCAGCCCTTACCCACCCCCATCACAGAACCTACTCCTCGTTTCTATTTCAAGGCGATATCTAAATTTGACGTTCAGGGCCTGCTTGATGCTAGTGTAGGCTCCGAGGGGCTTGAACCCAAACTTCTCAAACTTGCTGCACCATTTATTGCCCAGCCACTATCTAGGATCTTTATCCTATCTCTCTGTCATGGTGCAGTCTCTGACTTATGGAAAATGGCACATGTCACCCCGATCCATAAGAAGGGTGACAAAAGAGATATGACCAACTATCGACCGATAACTATGCTCTCAGTCCTAAGTAAAATCCTGGAAAAATTAGTATCAAGTCATTGACTTTTTGTCTAAACATGACCTTCTCTCACCAACCCAGTACGGCTTTCGAAAGGATCATATCACCTCCACAGCCCTGCTTCACCTAACAAATGACACCTTAACCACTATGGACAAAGGGCACCTCACGGGAGCAGTTTTTATTGCCCTAACGAAGGCCTTTGACCTTGTTGATCATCCTGTTCAGCTCAACAGACTTCTAGCCCTTGGTTTCTCTCATAACACAACTGTCTGGTTTAAAAGCTATTTGTGAAATAGAACTCAGCTTGTCAGGTTCAACTCTGAGCTATCTAGCCCCAGGGCTATCAATCTAGGTGTTCCCCAGGGATCTATAGTAGGACCGCTTTTCTTCTCTATTTTTATTAACAATATCCCCCTGGCTTCTCGGCTGTCCTCTATGCGGGCGACCTGGTCCTGTACTGCAGTGACAAGAATATCCATAATATAAACCAAACCCTTACTACTGCGTTTAAGTCCACCCAGTCCTGGCTTCTCCACCACAAACTAACCTTGAATGCTGATAAAACGCATAATATGCTGTTCGGCTCTACGATCAAACTAAGCAAAAACTGTGACAGACTGGCAGTCTCTGGTCAGGACGGAATTGTCCTTGAACCAGTACACTCCTTCAAGTATCTTGGTGTACTCTTCGATGAGAATCTCAATTTTGATCAGCATAAAACGTATACCTGCAAATCGGTTAATGCCAAAATAGGAGTAGCATACAAAACCAGCTCTGTCTTTACACAGTCAGCAAGACTAGCATTAGGATTCTGCTCCCATCTCTATTCTATGGGGTAACCACATATCTTAACGCACCCAAAACTCTCCTTAGAGAATGGGACACTACCTGCATTAGCCTCTTCCTGATCAAAACACCATTGCAAACTCTATGCTGATTTGAATTGGCTCCCCCCTACTTCAGCTAGAACCCTAGCCCTTGGCTCCCTGGCTGACAGTATCATTAGAGCAGGCTTCCCAATCTCGCTGGCATCCATACTCTCTCCACTGACTTCCTCCCTTGGCCTGCGATCAGCTGATAAGTCACTGCTGCAAATACCCAGATGTAAATCAAACAAAGGAACTCTTGCTTTCTCTCATTTGGCACCCAAACTCTGGAACTCCTTGCCTCTGAGGTCTGCTTAGCCCCCCCAGTCATGCCCAGTTCAAACGCAGGTATCGCTCCTTCCTCTTCAGTCAGACATCCAGTTCTGGCTTCAAGCCACCCTGAATTTCTGCCCACTCTCACCCTCATCACAGGCCACCTAAAACCAATCTCCAACTGTCGTGACCCTTTAGTTTACTACCCTGGGCACTTATCTGTCTCAGCCTGTCGGTACAGTAGTTACCTTTACCCAATAAACTGTCAGCAGAATGTAACCTTTCTCAGTGTATTGTAAACTACTGAACTTTTATTTTCCCTAATTAAGTGATTGTAAAACCCTGTTTTGATGTTTATTTCTTACCTCTCATGTATTTGTAAAAGCTTGCTTAGCCCTGTTTGTACTACGTCTCTACCCCAAATCAATTGTATTCCATTGTTCACCCTGCTTATTGTAATTATCCCAGGTCGCGCCTGAAAATTGTCATGTTTTGGCTGTGGCACTTACCCGGTAAACAAAAACTAAATAAATAAATACAGATGAGTATGAATAGATAGGCCATTGACAGAGCAAAGGCCGATGGCACATTCATAAGGTAGAAAAAGAAATGGGCAGACTGGATGGGCCTTGTGGTCCTTATCTGCCGTCAGCTTCTGTGTTTCTATGACATCATCCTCGAAGGACCAAAAAAAGAAACCAAAGAAGCAGGCTTTCCAGCATTGGTGCTTTCAGTCACAGCCTCTCCGGCAGCAGCCCCAGCAGGGGCAATTCCAGGCCTGGTGCCCCAAGTCCCACTCTCCTGACAAGGAGGCCAGAAAGTTGGATGTTCTGGGCAAAAATACCTATGTCTCTGCATCACTGGACCTACGTATTGCCAGTTACTATGCCCATATGATAAAATACCAGAATAATCTATGGAGGGCTGCAAAAGCTACTGCCCATGCTTTTCCTGAGGGTACTGTCAAGCAGGAGTTAATGAAAACTCTTACTACAGGTGCTGAAGTGGGTAAACATAAAATTTGCCAGCAGAAAAGGACCACTTGGCCCACCTAGTTTGCTAAATGGTGCCTGCCTAGTTTGTCTCCATAGTGCCTAACTGGTCTCTGGTGACCCTTCCTCCTCCCTGCCTATTTACTAATATTCCCCTATGTCTACCCCATGCATGCTTGAAGTCCCCTACTGTTTCCCCTCCACCACTTCCACTGGCAGTCTCTTCTAGGCATCTACAACTCTTTCAGTGAAGTAGTACTTCCTCACATCCCTCTTAAATCTCCACCTACACTGCATGCCCTCTGGTCCTGGTGCTCTTTCTCATCTGGAAGAGACTCCCTTTCTGCACTCTGTTAACCTCCATGAAATACTTGTATAGTGGAGCCAGCCACAATACAACACAGTAACTTCAGTAAATGACATGTCACAAAATACTACATGACAAAATTACACAGTTACCTGCAGCATACTGCAGCATTACTGTGTTGCATCCTGGCTGTTGCCGCTGTAGGTCTCTCTCATGTCCTGTCTTGCTCTTCTCTCTTCCAGGGTGCGCATGCTGAGGTCCCTCAGTCTCCTCACAGGTCCTTTGGTGCAACTCCTGCACCATTTCAGTGGCCCTTCTCTGGACCGTCTCCACCCTGTGTGTCCCCTCTGAGATGCAGCCTCTAGAACTGGACACAGTATTCCAGGAGGGGAGCTCACCAGTGAGCGATACAGTGGCAATGCCATCTCCTCCTTCTTGCTGGAGGTATCTCTCCTTGTGCATCTCAGAATCCCACTGGCCCTACCCACTGCTCTGTCATACTGCCCTGCCACTTTGAGATAATCATATATGATAACCCCACGGTCCCTTCTTCATGACTGTCAGTACCTCTCCCCATCCTATACTTGGCTCCTGGGTTCCTATTCCCTAGGTGCATGATTTTGCACTTTTTGGCACTGAACTCCAACTGCCATTCTCTTGACCACTCAAGTTTCCTAAGATCCCTATGCATTTTCTCCACCCCCTCCTGATTGTCCGCACTATTACTGATTTTAGTGCCTTAAGGCATGCCTTTGCTTTCAGTTCTTTTGCAGTTTCACTTATGAAGACATTGAAGAGGACTGGTCCCAGTACAGAGCCCTGGAACACCCTGCTGGTCACTCTCCCACCATTACAGTGAGTGCCTTTAACCACTACCATCTGTCTCCTTTCACTTAACTAGTTTCTAACCCAATTAAACACTTTGGATCCTGCCCCTAGGCTGCTCAGTTTCTTTGTCAGTCTCTTTTGTGGCACGGTATTGAAGGCCTTTCTAAAGTCCAGATAGGCTATGTCCACTGTCCTTCACTGATCTATTTCCCTTATCACCCAGTTGAAAAAAATGAATCTGATGCATCTGCCATGATCTGCTTTGTCTGTGAACTCACGCTGCCTGTGGTCTTGCAACCCACTGAATACAAGTTACTCTGCTAACCTTTCCTTCAACAAGGTTTCCATTAATTTCCCCACTTAAGACTGACCGGTCTGTAGTTGCTAGGTTCCTCCCTCCTGCTGCTCTTTTGTAGAAAGAGTCCACATCTGCTCTTGTCCAGTGCTCCAGAACCATGTCTCTTTCCAGAGAGCTGTTGAATAAGGCCATCAGGGTGGCAGCTAGCACCTCCTTGAGCTCCTTCAGTACCCCTGTGTGTATCCCATATGGTCCCATATCTTTCTCCACTTTCAGAGCTGCAAGTCTGTTCAGGACTGTCTCCCTCTGAAAATGGACTTGTGCCCCCTCCTCCTCTTTGTTCCTGCTGCTCACTGATGGTTCATCCCACCTCCCTCCACTGTGAAGACTGAGCAGAGGTACCCATACAGGATGTCTGCTTTCTCTTGGTCCTCTTCTGCGCAGTCCCCATCTGCTGCCCTCCTTATCTTCACTATCCCTTCCTTTGCATTCCTCCTGTCAGTTATGTGCTTGAAGAAAGCCTTATCCCCTTTAGCTACCCACTTGGCTGTCCTATCCTCTGTCTGCAGCTTTGCTCCCCTCACTGCCTTTCCTGCTTCCCTCTGTTTTTACTTGGTACACCTTCCAGTCTTACATCTTCGCATTTCCTTAAGCTGTACCTCCTGAATATCGCCCTTTTTCTCTGAGCGTGGATATGTTGTTCATCCACACTCTCCGGCATGTCCCTTTGCCCTTTAAACTTGCTGGAAGTCTTCAAGCTGGCTCCTCCCACCCACCCGGGTGGTAAATACCTCGGCTCCGCTCCATGATGCCAGATCTTCCTTTCCGCTGGAAGATACAGGTCCCTCATGCTACTTCTGTACTTCGCAGGCCTTGGTTTCAAAATGTCGGTTTTACTGCAGCTTGCTATCAAACTCGTTAGAGTTCGCAATTCCGATTCAGATATGGAGGACAGATTGTCCCCCAGATTTCGCTGATGTCCCTGCGGCCAGAAAATGTTGCGCATCGATCCCCACCTAGCATGTGTGTACTGCCTCAGCATCGGACATGACACCTCATCATGTACAATTTGTTTGGCCTTCCATCCCAATGTTCTGGACAATTGCAAGGTGCGTCTTCAACTGGGGAGACCAGAGAAAAGGAACCCGCTGGTGAAATCCAAAGAGGCGAGGTGGGCGGTTTCTGCGACCGCGGTATCCGCTGAGCAATTGGAACAGATGAAGGCATTCAAGGAGGAAGCGGCTCAAGCTTCTATCGGTCGAAGCTTCTTCGTTCCCCTCAACCTCGGCTCGACTTTTATGGGCTCCTTTCAGGAGTTGTGCCTGTCTCTCCCCACCAGAGGTGAGGCGCCCTCGGGCTCGCACTCCTCCTGCCCTCGGAAGAGGGACAAGGACCCCAAGTTGTCTTCCTCCAGAAGAAGACGCTCCTGGGACCGAGGGAGGCAGCGTCCCAGGAAGCCGTTAGGCCAAGGCACAGAGACCAAGGAAACGGCTGAACCAGCTGAGATTACGCTCGATCTCATTGAGCCCTTATTGCCGACTCCTGTCAATGATTCCTTAGAAAGGGCCCCGGTTCTTTCTTTTCCTGTTGAGGAGACTGTACCTTCGGGTAACCTCATCAAGGAAAACGTTCCGGAGCCTTGGTTTTCACCCACCTGGCATCCCCTGATCGAACCAGCTGACCTCGTCGGTCTCGATCAAGGACCAGGACCCCTTCGGTCGAAAAACCAAAGAAAGGTCACAGACACTCCAGAAAGAGGCGTCGCTATCGATCTTCATCCTCCTCGGACGAGTAGAGACTTCGGAAAGTCTGTCGACGTTATGAGGATCTCATGTGGCAACAGCTGATTCTGACCGGTCAAAAGCCGGCTCCGCCGGCAGCACCGGCCATTAGTTGGCTTCTGCCTCCCAGGCCGACGCCAACCCCTCCGGAACCGAAGGCTTCGGTTCCCCCACTCATGGGGCTGGTAGATATTCCGGCTCGGCCTGTTATGGTCTCCCCACCGATTTTTGGTGGAGCCACCACCTAAGCAACCTCAGGGAAGGGCTCCCTTAAAAGAGGACCAGTCAGACACCGGACTGCCCCATTGTCTGTCCATCACTGTTGTCCCCGCTCGCCCTCGGTGCATCAAGGGAAGCATAGGCAGGAGACCGTTGTATCCCGACTCTTCGGACTCGGATGCCACTGGATTGCACTGTAATCCGTGGGATGACGAGTCATCTGTGGCAGGTTTGGAGGCAGGTCCTTCCTTCTTTCAGGGCATCCTCCGCCTGATTTCTGAATCTACCGGAATGCCCCTGGAGGCTATCCAAAAGAAGGCGGAATACTCCCTTACGGATATCCTAAAAAGGGGGGATACCCCGATGGAGGCCTTTCCAGTGGCTGAAGCCATTGTTGGCCCAGCTCTTGAGCTCTGGCAGCATCCTGCCTTCTGTCCAGCTCCGTTTGCCTACATGGCCCGCAAGTATACAGTACCCATGTGGTCCCTGGCAGGGTTCACAGAGCATCCCTCGGCCGAAAGCCTTGTGACAGCTTCTGTATTCAGACACACTGGTAGCTCAGCCGACATTGGCTGTCCTCCGGACAAGGAGTCCAAGAATATGGACCATTCTGCCTGGAAGGTCTATGCGGCCTCCTCCTCCTTAGGCCTTCATCAGGCCAGTTTGGCTGTTATCATGGTGCACTTCTCTCACGCCCTCTTAGGGTCATTAGATGAAGTCCATCCTCATCTCCCAGCGGACATACAGACCACTGTGAAGCAAATCTGGGACCAGGGCCATGCTGTTGCAAAACAGCAGCTCCAGACGGCCCTGGACATTGGAGATTCCTTTGCCTGCTCCTTAGCAGCCACAGTGGCCACTCGCTGCAGGGCCTGGCTGAGGTTATTCTCCTTTCCAGCAGATACTCAGCACAAGTTGGCTGACGTGCCCTTCCTAGGCACTGACCTCTTCGGTCCAGGAGTGGCTGGTCACCTCCAGCGCATAGAGCAGTCCAGTGCCACCTTGGATGCTACCTCTGCGAAGGGTTCTTCGAGCAAGAACCAGCAGAAGTGCAAGAAGAAGCTTTTTCGTCACTCTTACTCTGCAGTTAGGCATCCCTCCTTTCAAGGAGGCCAGCAGCAACAGCAGCAGCTGCAGGCTCTAGCTTGGTGCCCCATGCCCAAGCAGGGTACCCAACAGCCCCGTAAAGGAGGCCGAGGTGCTGGTCCAGGAGCCTCCTCTTCCTCTATGCCTGCTCAGTGATGGGTTGGGGGTTGCTACCCCTACACCCATCTCGCCAGCTCTGGGTCCTCCCATGGGTGGCTGGCTCTGCCACTTTCTTTCCACCTGGTCCGATATCACTTTGGACAGGTGGTTCTGGAAGTGGTCGGCCAGGGACTGCCTCTGGAATTTGAGCAGTACCCTCCCACCTGAGCCCGCGCCCCTCGGCAGGAAAGGATCTCAACTTGCACTCAGTCGGCCCTTTGGGACGACATTGCTCAGCTCCTCCGCAAGGAGGCGGTAGCTCCAGTGCCAGATCCTCCTACAGACCCAGGCTTCGTGTCCAGGTACTTCCTGGTGCCCAAGCGGATGGGAGGTTGGCGCCCCATCCTAGATCTCCACAACCTGAATCAATATCTCAGGTCTCGCAGCTTCCGGATGGTAACTGTGAACCAGATCATACCATCCCTCGAGCGAAACGTGGTTCTGTTCACTGGATCTACAGGACACGTTCTTTTATGTCCCAATCCATCCGTCCCACCAGCGGTTCCTCTGCTTCAGGGTTGAGGGGACCCTATACGAGTTCCGAGCCATGCCGTTCCGCCTGTCATCGGCCCCTCGGGTCTTCACCAAGAGCATTGCAGTGGTGGCGGCCCATCTTCGGTGTCAAGAAGTTCGGATATACCCTTGTCTTGATGACTGGCTCTTGGCAGGTTCCTCCCTTCAGGAGGTAGAGAGGTCCAGGGATCTGGCCCTCCGAACCTGCTCCCAACTCGGCCTCTTGATCAAAGAGGCCAAATTGGAACTTGTGCCCTCTCAGGTGATGGGCTTCATCAGGGCAGAGTTTGACTCTTTTCAAACCAGAGCTCAGCTCCTGGCGGACAGGGTGGAGATTCTTTCCTCCTTTGCCCGATCATTTCTGGTTGGGCACTTGCGCCCTGCCCGGGACTTTCTGCGCCTTCTGGGTTGCATGGCGGCATGCACCTCAGTGGTCCTTTGGGACAGGTGGCACATGCGCCCCCTCTAGTGGGAGCTGGCTGCCTAGTGGACTCAGCGCCATGGTCAGTTCGACCAACTGATCACTGTAACCCAGAAGATGTGGGACGCTCTCCAGTGGTGGACCGCCACAGAACGGTTGCAGGAAGGTATCCCGTTTGTCCGCCCAGAGCCGACGGTCGTCCTGACAACTGATACCTCACTCATGGGCTGGGGAGCCCACATGGGGGACAACAGGGCCCACGGATTCTGGGCCCCCGAGGAGTCACGATGCCACATCAACCTGTTGGAGCTCAGAGCAGTCAGACTGGCACTGTCAGCTTTCACTCCTCAGCTCCAGGGTCAAGTGGTTCAAGTCCAGACGGACAATACCTTGACCATGTACTACCTCAACAAACAGGGCGGCACGCACTTCCGTCTGCTGTGCAAGGACCCTTGTAAGTCGGTTGGAGGGGGATCTCCTAGCCATCCATGTGGCAGAAGTCTTGAACCAACTGGCGGATGCTCTCAGCCGCTTAGGCCAGACGTCCCACGAGTGGTCACTTCATCCAGCGGTAGCTTACAGTATGTTCTCCCGTTGGTGCAGACTGTTGGTGGACCTGTTTGCCTCCAGGGAAAACAGCAAGCTGAGTCTGTACCATGCCTGGCCCCCTCAACAGGGCTCGCTGCAGGGGGATCCCTTTTCGAGGCTGTGGACCCCAGGCCTCCTCTATGCCTTTCCTCTATTTTCCCTTGATCCACAAGGTGTTACTCAAGGTGAGGAGGGACAAGGCGAAGGTGATCCTGGTAGCCCCAGATTGGCCGCGCCAGTTCTGATACCCAGATCTCCTCAGCCTCAGCTGCAGGCCCCCGGAGCGGCTTTGTACACGCCCGGACCTGATATAATTGAACCAGGGGAAGATATTCCATCCGGACCTTCAATTCCTGCACCTCACAGCCTGGTACCTGAGCGGCTAGAGTTCCAGGCTCTGGGTCTTTCTGAGGATGTCTACACCATGGTGGAGGCATCTCGTAAGGAATTGACCAGGAAATGTTATGTCTTCAAATGGAAATGGTTTTCCATTTGGTGTCAGGGTAAGAGTCTGGACCCCTTATCCTGCGCTGTGGCTAACATTCTAGACTACCTTTGGTCTCTCTCTCCAAAGGGGGTCTACAGTCATCGACCCTTAGGGTGCACTGGCAGCCATTTTGCTTACCGGGCGCGGGCCGGTCAGCCAACTTTGGCTCAGGAGACAGTGGTCGGGCGCTTCTTCAAAGGCCTGGATCACACATCCCCTCCAGTGCATGAACCTCCACCTCTGTGGGATCTCTTCCTGGTTTTGGCAAAGCTCATGGGCAAGCCATCCGAACCCATGCACAAGTGTGAGCTATCACACTTGTGGAAGACGGCCTTCCTGGTAGCTGTCACGTCAGCCAGGACAGGGGTACTCCAAGCGCTTTCAGTGGACTCCCCTTATCTGGTCTTCCACAGGGACAAAGTTGTCCTGCGCCCCCACCTGAAATTCCTTCCGAAGGTGGTTTGAGTTTCAGCTCAACTAGGTGTTGACTCTGCCGGTATACTACCCTAACTACACCTCAGACACCGAGTACAGACTCCATATTCTGGACCTCAGACGTGCTCTCTCCTATTATAAGGAGAGGATGGCGGACATTCAGGGAGAGATTCGCCAGCTGTTTGTCACCTACGCTGAAGCTGCTTCTGGCAGACCTGCAGCCAAACGGACCATTGCAAAATGGATTACATCATGCATAGGTCTGTGCTATGAGTTGGCGGGCAAGGAGCCTCCCAGAGAGATAAGAACTCGTTGTACCCGCCATACTGCTGCATCGGTGGCTGCTTCCAAGGACATCCCTATCAAGGAAATCTGTTGGGCTGCTACTTGGAAGTCCGCAAACACCTTCATTACCCACTACCACATCGACCTTGAGTCACACTGGGATGCTGGTTTTGGGGCCTTGGTTCTCCAATCTCCCTTTCCCAAGTAGGGGGTGTGCATCTTGCCTCCCTCCTCCTGGAGAACTGCTTGGAGTCCGCCAGAAGGTGAGTAACCTGTTTTTTCTTCACTACTGTGGCCACTTCCCTAGAGAACCATTTGCTTCTGCTTTTTTTCACTTCCTTCACACTGGTTGCCTTACTTATGCCCTTCCTTATTTTTCACCACAGTACCACTCCCCCTCCTGGGTAATTCCCACTTCAAACAACATGAAGTCTTGCTGTATTCTGACTATTGCAGTTAGCTCCAGCACTTGAACTGCCCTGGAGACAAAAGGGTTAAAATTCTATGCAAGGCATAGAATGTTGAGCTCGAGCTTGGTTGAAAACTCTGTCTGCAGCACTTTGAAACCCAACCGTCAGATTCTTACGAGCTAAAACTCACTGACTTTAATAATGTGGAAATTGTAAAATTTCTACTAGTCAGCTGGCAACAGAGGTTTAGGTTCCTAAAAGACTCAAGTCAGGAAACTCAAAAAACAGGTAATAAAGCATAAAAATTCTTAACTAATCAACACAAAGCACCCAAAACAACAGAAAATGGACTGAAGACAACCCTGGGGTGCAGCACTGCACCTGCCCAACCACTTCCCAAAACAGGTTCTGAAGGGGAGGCAGGGAGGGAGGTCAGAATACAGCAAGACTCCATTAGAAGAAACATAATTACTAAGGTGAGTAATTTTTTCTTATGGTCCTACTATCTGATGATTTAGAAGCAGCAACAGAAGTTGTGGAGAGTTCTTCCTGAAAGGATCTATCCAGGACCATTATGGGTCTGCTCCAGGTTCTCTGGTAGTGAAGGAAGTGACCTATGGACAATAAGGCTGAGCAGTGGGGGAGTTCAGATGGAGTCTTCCCACCATTCTGTTGATGCTCTGTGCTCCAAGAGAAGCCCCTCACATGTGCTAAGCATTACTGATAAGGTATGTGTCTTAGCCAGGGATGTTCAAGAAAGTTTGCCCTTTACAAGCTGGGATGGAGGGTAGAATGCACAGGAGCCTGGGTTAGATACTGTAAAATATCATCATGCATTTGTTTGAGGTGTTGCTCCTGGCTCAAGGTGGCAAGATTTGCCAGTGATGTGCAGCAATGAGATTTAAATGCCTGTTTTAGAGGCCAGAAACTGTTTGGCTATGATGTTGAAGAGGCTTTGAACAACCTTCAAGCGCTTGGTAAGACTTTGAGGTCAGTCAGATCCCTGTACCATGCCACAGGTGGGGGTAAAGGCAGGGGTAATTTTCATCAGTCTGCTGGCAGAGGGACTTGCCAAGCCTGCAGACAGCCAGGCAGAGGTAAGGGTTCTGGAGCCTTGCCAGCCCCTCCTTCCAGATATCCATGCAAAAGGAGGACCCAGAGGAGGCAGAGCCGGTGTTTCTGTCCCCACCGGCTCAGCATGACTCCGTATAAACCCCTCAACCACCATCACCACAGGGGTGGTTGTCTGCAGTGTGAGAGTAGGCTAAGAAATAGAACTGTTACAACAGATTTAAGAAAAGGTTGGTTCTCAAGAGTGGCAGGATCTACCTGTCACAGGGGTTCGACTCTCCCTTCATTTGAATCAGCGGAGAGAGATTATCACAGATGAATGGGTGCTACAGATTATAGAGAAGGGTCATGCTCTGGGGCTTCTGGATACTCCTCCAGATCATCTGCCACCTGTTGCAACCTATCCACAGGGACGCATGTCCCTGTTGAAGGAGGAAATACAGGCCTTAATCTACAAGTGAGCCATAAGACCTGTTCCTCCCAGACAATAGAATAGAAGGTTTTTTTTTCCAGATACTTCCTCGTCCCCGGATGGACGGGGGATCTGTGGCCTGTTCTAGACCTCTAGACCTCAACTCTTTCGTGGAATGCAAGAAGTTTCGAATGGTCTCACTGCAGGGTCTCCTAACCCTGTTGCAAACAGGGAACTGGATATGCTCCCTGGATATGAAGGATGCTTACATTCATGTCAGAATCAGAAGGCCTCACAGAATATATCTGATGTTTATTCTCAAAGGAGAGCATTACCAGATCAGAGTATTATCTTTTTTGTTTATCTTCTGCACCATGTGTCTTTACCAAGTGCTTGGCAGTAGTGGCAGCAGCCCTCCACAGGGAAAGCCTGTACATTTTTCCATACCTGGACGACTGGCTGTTAAAAACTCACTCCAGGGAATGACTGATACAGACTATAGCGTGAACCAGCTGTTCGATGTCCTAGGGGTGACCGTCAACACAGAAAAGTCTATACTGATGCCCTCTCAGTGCCTGCAGTACATAGTGGCAGTTTTGGACATGACCCAGGCCTTTGCAATTCTGCTGCCAGACAGTGCATGCTGACTGATAACATAAGAAAAAGAGGTCTACAACAGCTGTTATGACCCAGTGAAGACTTTTTTATGCCTCTTGGCAGCAGCAATTGTCACAGTGCCTCTAGCCAGATTGCATATGCAGATACCACAATGGACTTTGAGAGTCCAGTGGAATCAGTCGACAGACTAGCTACATCAAAAAGTGCTAGTGACATCTCCCTTAGTCAAAAAAATGACGTGCTGGATGGACCCCCACAGTCTGTTAAAGGGCGTCCCATTCGTTGTTTCTGCTGCAGTGCAGATTCTCACTATGGATGCCTCAGGCTCCATTTGTGGAGCCCACCTGGGGTCCTTGCAGACAAAAGACACCTGGACCCAGGTGGAATGCACGCTGCATATCAGTGTTCTGGAAATGTGAGTGGTCCCATACAACCTCCAAGTATTTCAGGAGCACATGTCTCCAGGCCCACTGTTAGTGCAGACAGACGTCGTCAGTGTGATGCATTATATCAACAAACAAAGGAGGACTTGGTCATACCTGCTATGCAGGGAAGCGGTGGGAGATTGGCAATGGGCTCTGGAACATGGTCTAGAACTATCAGCAGTACATGTTCCAGGACAGGTGTCCAAAACCTCTCGGCAGACAGCTTTAGCAGGGCACAGTCCAGGGTGCACGAGTGGGAACTGCTGACCTTAGTAGTCAAAGCTCTCTCATTGAAAGAAGGGGGAATCCAGAGCCGGACCTTTTTACATCTCCATACAACACAAAACTGCCATGTTATTGCTGACTTGATCCAGGGCCTGGAGTTTTCTGGAGAGGCACGTTGTCTCACTCCTGGAAAGGGAGGATCTTCCCTTGTGTATCTTCACCATTCATTACTGCTTGGGTGTTAGGCAGAGGCACGCACCTTCCAGATGGACCTGGTCATGAATACATCAAAGTACAGTACAGAAGCAGGTATACAAAAAGCAATAATATACAAGGAAGAAAAAGTATATACAGTGTATACAGTACAGTGCAAGGTTGAAGTGAATAAAATAAAAAAACAGCATTATTTTACAATTGAAGAAGTCAGCAGATGTACAATCAACAATAGGCATACAGGGGTTATAAGCAGAGATCTTTCGAGTGAGGCAGCCAACAACTACTCATATAGGGGAAAGAGGCCGTGTATGGGGTGGCAGGTTAGAGAGGAGAAGAAGAAGAGGGATATATTACCAACGACTGGGGGAAAAATTAGGCTAAAACCACAGACAGTGACGATGGCTGTCGTGTACTTGTTTATTATGATAATGACAGAGGAGAGGTAGATAATTGGGACACTGCTATGGATGGGGTGGGACTTTAGCCAGGCTGGACCGGACAGGGAAGGATGGGTGCAGCAGGAAGAGTTAATAGGGAAAGAGTGAGAGCCAGGGGTAGAAACATGGCGAGCCTCAGGACGGAACGGGGGAGTTGCGAAATTATTGGGCTAGCGGTAAGGAAAACATTTGCAAGGTGCCTTCATGTAGCGATCGTAGAGCGCCTTGAAGATATTCAGACTAACAGGGCAGCTCAGCTTCAAGTTCCTTTGTAAACTGTTCCACAATGTGGGTAAGGAGAAGCTTAGAGCAGCTTTGCCAAAACGAGCGTTGACCCTTGGAACTTGGAGGGCAATTAGGGAATAGCTTCTTAGAGCGTAGGTGCCTAACACACTCCGGGGAATACAATCTGAGACATATGAGAGGAGCTTGTTGGTCACCGCTCTGAAAGCCCATAGGGCGGCGTTTCTATTCCTTCTGTAGTGAAGGGAAGTCCAGCCTAACGATGACTACAGGGAGCAGTGGAAAGTGGAAAGTGGAAGGCCAATAATGAACCTAATAGTTCTGTGGTAGAGGGTGTCCAGCTTAGCCAGTGCAGAGGCAGTGCAGTGGCTGTAGAGCAGGTCCACGTAATCTATTAAAGAGAGGAAGGTAGCTTGAACCAGTTGAATCGTGGCTTCCTTTGTGAGCAGGTGGTTAATTCTGTAGAATAGTCCTAATCTTTGCCTTAGTTTCTTCTGTAGTTCTTCGAGATGGTCAGCGAAGGAAAGTTTATGATCGAGCCAAACTTCTAGATATTTGAATTTCGCTACATACTCTAGTGTTTCTCCAAAAACAGTGGTAATTTGTGGGATAGCACCCCCTCCAGCAGGAATTGCTGCATGCAAGGAGGAGGAGAAGAGCATGGCTTTTGTCTTTTTCGCATTGAGCAAAAGCTTTTTGTTTATGAGCTGGTATTGTAGAAGGTTAAATTCAGCTTGGAGGTCTTCACAGGCTGCTTCTGACGTGGGACGACTCAAGTACAGTACAGTGTCGTCCGCGAATAAGTGGATGTTGGCTTTTTTAATGGGGTCATTGATGTTGTTAATGTAGACTGCAAAGAGGATGGGACCAAGGATAGAGCCCTGAGGCACGCCCCTCAGCATAGTTTTTAATGGAGAAAGATCACCTTCAGCTTTAACCTGCTGTTTCCGTTCTCCGAGGTAGTCTGCAAACCAGCACATAGATTTATGGTCCAGGCCTAAGGTGCTTAGGGAGGAAAGAAGCAGGCTGTGATCGACTGTGTCAAATGCCTTACTAAGATCCAAGGAAATGGCACAGACATGCTTCTTGTTGTCAAGGTCTAGGAGCCAATCATTGGTCACCTTAGCTAGGGCTGTGCTGTGATTTGCTCTGAATCCAGACTGAACGGGGTTTAATAGGCTTCTGGATTCTAAGTAAACTCCTAGCTGGCCACACACTATTTTTTCTAGTAATTTAGACAGGATGGGGAGGAGGGGAGATTGGTCTGTAATTATTTAGATCGCAGGGGTCACCTGTTTTTAATAAAGGAATGACATTGGTTATTTTCCATTGAGGGGGGGGAGGCTACTCTGGGAGAGTGACATGTTGAATAGGTGGGAGATTGGCACTGCAAGCACATGGTAGGCACATTTCAGATAGTATGGCTCTGTGAAGTCGGAGCCTGCTCCCTTCCTGGTGTCCAGTTGCAGCAGTAGGTCTTTCACCTCTTTTAGAGAGATGGGCAGGAGGGAGAAGGCCTCCTCAGTAGGGGAGACTCGTGGGTTGGTGGACCCTGAGCTGTGTGGAGGCCATTGGCAGGGGAAGTATTAAATGCTAGCCCTACCGTTGCAAAATGTTTTTTGAGGGCTTCCAATATCTCCGATCGGTTAGAGATAACGCTGCCACCGGACTTAAGTTTTGCTGGCATGGAATTACCAGTTTTGTGTCCAGACATGTGTTTTAATGTTTTCCAGAGCTTTGAAGGATTTCTTAAGGCAGAGGCTAGCTCCGAACGATAGTAGGCAGCCTGGGCTGCTCTGACCAACTTGGTGCACTTGTTACATGCTCTTTTAAAAAGACAACAATCCGAGTCATTCTTGCTTCTTCTGGCTTTTTTTCGTAAAGTATCCCTTTCTAACAGGCAAGCTTTGAGCTCAGGCGAGAACCAGTGGCAGGTGCTGCTCCTGACCTGCACCTTAACCAAGGGTGCACGCTTATTTAAAGCCTTACTTAAAATATTGTAAAAAATAGTATATGCCCTGTTAACTGTTTTGGCTAGGAAGAATTCCTGCCATCGCAGTGAATGTTTCAAGATGTGGATGTATGCAAACAAATCGAAGTTGCGTTTGCACCTCTTGATAGAGAACTTTACCACAAACTGTGGGTTGTGCACGGATCTAAGGGTGGTGATTATACAATGATCGCTAATGTCTGAGAAAAATGTTCCAACATGAGAGAACAGATGTGGCTTGTTAACCAAAATTACATCTAAGAGGGAGCTGTTGTTAAGGTTCTTTTTATTTGAGCGAGTAGGCTCGCCAATGAGTTGCACCAGCCCTAGAGTGTCACAAAAGGATTTCAAGGGAGCTGATGCACTTGATAGCCAATCGTAGTTTAGGTCGACAAGAATAATGGTTTCCAAGGAATTGAGACCCAGTATGGAACTGAGATGAGACAGGAGATGAGGCCCGGCAGAAGGGGGCCTGTAGCAGCCTATTACACAGAGTTCATTGGAAGGAGAAAGTTCGATCTTTAGTGTCAAGCACTCTAATTCATTGGGGGAGGATGATGCGTCTATACATGCGGCTGAGTATTTGTCCCTTACATAAATTACCACTCCACCTCCTCTTGATTGCCTATCCACTTGGAAGAGTAAATAATTTGTGATATTGATTTCATTGACTGGGGTGGCTGGCCTAAGCCAGGTCTCAGTGATCACTAGGATGTCAGGTAGGGTGTGGCTCACCCAAGCCTGGATTAGGGATGAACTTTTTCAGCAAACTACAGGCATTAAGATGCATAAAAGACATTCCCTTGATACCTGCCAGATCTGATGGAGAAGCAAGGGTGTTTAATGGTCCTGGGCTGAGTTCGACATTGCCTCAGCACATTAGTAAAAGAAACAGGATTCTTTTTAAGGCAGCGAACTGTAATTTGTAAACACTATTGTAACCCACACCCAGGTATGCAGTTTCTGTCTTGACAGTTCTACCTGGTGGGCTGGGTTCGGGGAGTAATATGTCACTCTGCACATTGGCTAGGTTTGGCTACTCCGCACAGGGGCACCCAAGTAACTCCGGACAAAGGAAGCAATAACTGTAATGTCCAATACCAGAAGTGGGATTCTAAAGTGTGGCTTTTATTCACATCCAACAGAATAAACAAAGCATAGATGGACCCCCACCGGGCTACACTCCTGGTAATGCAGATTTAAGGAGACCAGAACACATCCTCATCACTTTAGCCCTCAGGCTCTGAAACACACTAGGCGACAGCCCAAACTTGTACGCTGCTCTGGGTTTTCCTGGCTCGCTCCCTTGCCAGCCACTTGGACACTTTCCATATAGCATGGAAACATTTACTAGTGGCTCCTAAACCATCTATGAGCACTTCTGCTCCATAAGGGAATCTTCCTCAGTCAATCCCATCGCTGGGTACTTTCCTCAGGCACTGGCCAAGTACCTGAGAGAAAGCAACAGGTGTCCCAGAGCAAATCCGTTGAGGTGAATTTGGTTACTACTGACTGGGGGGTGTTTCCCACCTCTCTCCCATACTTCATACCTGGCAATTTCTCCGGACTGTAACATCTCATCCTTTAAAACACTTTGCTGTGTAGATTCTTTTTAAATGTATTACACATTCAATCTACTGTTTTTATATCCCATTTGTGCTGAGCTTGGACATACTTAATAAGAGGCTGTGTCCATTACTCTAGATCCCCCACAGAGTTAAGCAGTCCAATCCCCACATCTTCCCAACTGCACTTGGCTGTCTTTTCCTGACCCCACAGTAACAGTCCCTTTAGTTTCATCTTGAGTCAGGTGAAAACACATGGCGCTTTAGCAGAGCGAACTCACCCCTTGGTTGCAGGTGCCCCACAGGCGTTTTCTCCTCAAAGAACTCTCGTCCAGAGCTTCTGGTGCCTCAGCACGAACTTAAATCAAGCAGCTTCTTTTCCCTAGCCGAACCGGGGGAGTTGCCCCTGGAAGCAGGCTGATTCCTTCCCCCCCATGGGGCCCTGAACCACTGAAAGCAGTCTCCACCACTTCAATGTGCTCTTCTTGTGTTCCTCTTCAGGTGAGAACACACACCTAAACAACAACAAAATAGCTCTTTGACAGAGCTTAGGCTCTGAGGGCCTGCTTACAGCAGAGCACCTCTTCTACTGACTGCACAGACTACTGACTCGCTTCAAATTCCTCAACGTTCTACTCTAACCTCCAACTGCAACATTCCAGTGTGGCTTATGCAGCTGCAACAGTTCTAAAATGTCATCCCTCAGTCTCAGCTGAGACTGAGAACAGAGTGAGACTGTGTGAAATCCGTTTAACTGGAGTTTCACAAGCTGCCTTCCCTTCCTACTACTAGGTCTTACTGGGATTCTAGTAACCCCGGGTAACAGGGGGGGTTGCACTATGTTTTGGGTGATAGGGGAGGTGGTGTTGATGGGTAGGCCTGTACCCACTCCTGGTGTTATACTGGCCTAGTGTTGCAGCCACTAGTGTCTTGGCTGGAATTTGCCATGAGTAGGAAGTCTTGAGTCTGGATGTGGGAGTAATCTGCAGAGGAAGCTCGGGAGATGTCCCACTCCCCGGCAGAGACAGCTGAGAAACCCAATAGTCCAGAATGGCTACCTGAAAGGAGCTGTTGGACACAGGACAGGGAGAAGTGCAAGGCTCATTCCACTTTAGGGAGGGATGAGGTTCTGAAGAACTGAGCTGAGCGCTAGTAAAGTTAGTGACACGCCGAGGAACCAGCTGTAACTTCCCATGTTAGATCTAAACGCCACAACAGCCAGCAGTAAAAGTCACTAGAAGCCTAGACCAATCGGCGATCAGGTGTCATAAGTTCAAAATCCTTTTGTTGACTGAGAGGCGGTTTTGGCGCTAAACGTACCTGTGGAACAACTCCTTGCAGCTGAGCCAGTGAGGTGGTTTAAGGCTGCAATCCGGTGTGGCAAGATTGGTCTGTAGCTTTTGTTTTTGTTTCTGGCCCTGCTCCACCAGTACAGGATGGGAGTGGGGACAGGCGTTCAAGTCTTGCAGCTTTATTGGATGAGCATGGTTCGGCCTAGTTCTTCCAGGCCATGTCCGTCCTATGGGTCCGTTATCCTGGGAGATGTTCAGAGGTACTGCGGCGGCCTTCCCGTCATATGTTAGATATGTGCATGAATGCAGGGTTTTAAATAGCCGGTATCGCATCGCAATTTGCGATACGAACCGGCTTTCGGCAAACCATTCTGACTGTTACATCGCATAAGAACTGCGATGCATTCCGTGATCCCTCCCCGCTCATCTCAGCCCACCACCCTCCCACCCATGTCCCCACACTCACTCACATAAGGCAATTCTCGAGATACAGCTCATGCAGCAGGTAACACCATTAGGGACTGATTCCCGCAGTAACGCTACCAGAAGATCCAGGAGGAGGAAAGACAAGAACTAACATTCCAAGCCCTGACTCAGGACAGGAGACCCTGCAGCACCGCTTAGGCCGAAACCGCCTCTTCGCGAGAGGCGACGTCCCAGACTGTAGTGCCTGATAAAGGTATACAGAGTCTCAAGTGGTTGCAGCTAAATAGTCGAAATGAGACATTCCTGTGCTGCAAAGGAAGTGGCCATACCCTGGTAGAATGACCCCGGAAGGGGCTTTTTGTTTAATCTCAGAACAGTATTTAAATACACTGGACAAGCCAGCGGACAAAGTCTGTTTGGATGCCGTTGGCCCTTCATTCTCTGGGAGAGGAGACAAAAAGCTGGTCAGAACCCGAGAGGGTTTAGTTCTGTTAAGGTAATACTTCAGGCTGCGTGAACATCCAGGGTGTGGAGCAAAGCCTCCTCTATTAGAGTAACTCTGGGAAATAGATCGAAGGTCAATATCCTGGTTTAAAGTGAGTAGTCGAAACCACCTTAGGCAAAAATTTAGGTTCGGCCTCAGGGATACTCTGTCCCGTGAAAAACCAAATAAGCTCTTTGCACTGAGAGCGGAGCTCAGAAATCCTTCTGGCTGAAGTAACAGCAACCAAAAATAACGCTTCCATGACAGAAAACATAGCTCGCAATCCGTGGTGGCAGGCTCAAAGGGGATGTAAGTTGTTCCAGGACAAAGAGCAGATCCCATGGAGGCACTGGGTCCCTAATGGGAGGCTTGTTGTAACACTCCTCTGAGAAATTCCCGGAGGCGTCTAATTGTGCAATAGTACGATGCCCCACCGAAGGGTAGGCAGAAATAGCTCAAAGGTGCACCTTGATGGAGGAGTAGGCTAGTCCTGAATGAAAGAGGGAAAGGAGATAGTCTAAAATTACTCCCACAGGACAACCTAAAGGGGAAAGGTCACGAGCCCGTGACCATAAACAAAAACGGCGCCATTTCATGGCATATGTAGCATGCGTTGCCGGCTTTCTGGCTGCCGAGAGAACCTCTGCAACCTCTTGCGAGACCCCGTGACGCAAGATGGCTATGTCTCTAGGAGCCAAGCATGCAGGTTCAGAGAATGCAAATCCAGATGGAGCAATGAACCTTTCTCCTGAGACAGTAGGTGGGAGCTGAGCTGCAACGGGAGCGGGGGTTCCTGAGATAGCTGTGCCAGCAAGGGGAACCATATCTGTCTGGGCCAGAACGGGGCCACCAGAATCATTTGCGCGTGCTCCCTGCACAGTTTGAGAAGAACTCTTTGGATCAACGGGAAGGGAGGGAAGGCATAGAGGAATCTGTTCACCCAGGAGAGGGACAACGCGTCTCACCAGAAAACACCAGGCCCTGGACCTAGCGAGCAAAAATTGGGCAGTTTTGCGTTGGATGGGGATGAATAAATCCAGCTCTGAGTTCCCCATCAAGGAACAGATCCTCTGCCACCTCCTGAAGAAGTTCCCACTGGGGACTCTGGCCTGGGAGCGACTCAGGCCGCCTGCAATCGTGTTGTCCACCCGGAACGTGAACCGCAATCAGGTTTGGCGCCGTGTCCGACACTCCAATCCCACACCTCATGACCTCCTGCAAAGGGGTAAGAGGTGCGCCCTGTTGTTGAGGTATAACATTACCACCGTTAGTACTGTCTAAAGCAGGATAGTGCACGTGGAATTATCGACTGAAAGGCCTGAAGTGCATAGAGGACCGCCTCATCTCTAGGACATTGATATGGAGATGAGCTTCAGTGGGGTCCATGCACCCTGAGACTTCACCCCATCTAAGTGTGCCCCCATCCCG
The DNA here is from genome assembly GCA_016271365.2 of Neoceratodus forsteri. NCBI lineage: Eukaryota > Metazoa > Chordata > Ceratodontiformes > Ceratodontidae > Neoceratodus > Neoceratodus forsteri. Next base: position 887,852,738 of record CM028137.1, on the reverse strand, counting down.
AGACCCGAAGCATCCGTGGTGAGGGTTATCTCCGGGGGCGCTGCAAATGGGACGCCTCTTGGAAAGCGACCTGGGGCTAGCCACCACTGCCAGTCGTGATCATGGATTCGGATCCTGACCGGATGCTGCAAATGGTCTTGCCTTTGGTCCCATTGCGCCTGAGCATCCACTGGCTATTCGCATGTGGAGTCGTGTGAGAGGGACTGTAGGATTGGCCGCAGCCATGTGTCCGAAAGAGAGGTCGGACCGACCTGGCCGGGTACGGTCTGGTTCGATGACAAGGCCCCTACGAGGGACCTGATGCGCTCGGCCTGTCGGCCGGAAAAGCTCTACCCTGACCGCAGTCCAGTACTGCGCCTATAAACTGCAGCTTCTGCGACGGTACCAAGAGGGACTGCTCGTGATTTATGAGGATGCCCAGCGATCGGACAAGTCCTGAGTGTTCTGGATCATGAGGCAATACGCCCTTGGAGGCGTGCCATGAGAAGCCAGTCTAGGTAATGGAACAATGAGGGCCTCTGTTTCCTTAGAGATGCTGCCACGACTGCCATGCATTTGGTAAAGACCCTTGGTGCAGAGGAGAGCCCGGAACTGAAGATGGTGGCCTAGAAACTCGAAGGGCAGGAACCTCCGATGCACTTGAGCTATGGGGATATGCAGGTACGCGTCCTGCATGTCTAGGGACGCTAAAAGGCGCCTTTGTTTCAGCATGGGGATAAGACCCGAAGGGTCACCATGCGGAATTCATATGGCGCGACTACATATTGAGGTCGCTAGGTCCAGAATCGACGGAGGTCCCTGCTTTTTTGGGGAACCAGGAAGAAGTGAGAATAATATCCCTGTCCTCTGGTTCGATCGCATTGCATTTCGCTTTTCTAGGAGCCGAGTACTTTTGCCAAATTAAGGTTCCGCGTTGACCCGGATACCGGAGAGCAGAGGAGGCTTCACAGTGGCTTTTCTGCGAACTCTATAAAGTGGCCGACACTGACCAACTGCAGAACCTACCTGTCGGTGGTGATCGCCTGCCATCCCGGCAGGAAGTTCGCAATGCGACCCCCGACCATAATTTCCCGCTGATCCTGAGGGGCGGGGGCCGGAAAGGAGTCATGCTGTGGCGGCAGATGGGCCCGTTGGCTGGGTCGGCCTAGGGGTGCGCTGACCTCTGCTAGCGGGCTGTTTACCCTGGGTTCTGAGGAAACCAGAGCCCCTCTGTTGTGTAGCGGAGCGGGGCTGTTGCCTCTGTGTCCGCCTATTGAAGAAACGGGGTTTGGTTCCTACGAAGGAAATCGAGCCTAGACGGGCACATGGCCTGTACCGACCCACAGCCTTCCCTGCCTCTTGAGTTTGAATAACCTTCTGAAGGATTACCAAATAAAACATCTCCTCGAAAGGGGCGTCCACAATGTTCTTCTGGACGTCTGGGTGAAGCCGGAGACACGAGGCCAGGAGTGTCTCCGGAGGCAAACGCCGGAAGCTGCTGCTCGCGATGAGTCCTCAGAATCGTGATGTAGGCTCTAAGCACTTGGGTCCCCACTACCTGAACCTCGAGGAGGAGCTGGAGCATCTCCTCCTTCTGCTCACCTTGTAGTTTCTCAGCTACCTCCAGACCCTGTTCCCACAGAGGTTCTGAAACTGAACCATGGGTCAAGTAATTTGATGATCTGATGGCACAGGTAGCGAAGCATACGGCGCCTGCACAGAGAGTCCAATTGCTTGGATTCTGGATCCGTGGCAGGGTGCTCAAATGCTGCGGCTCTGTGACCGGTCATGTGAGGCTGTTATGACCAGAGAATTGGCCTGAGGTTGATGCATCAAATACTGGTCCTCCTTAGGAGCCTTGTATAGGCGGTCAGCTTCTCGCACCGCCGTAACGAATGAGGACGCTTCCGCGGCCTTGGTGACATCCACAAAAGTGTCCACCAAGGTAGCACCACCACAGGCTTGGGGTCCTTCTGTCAAGATACTTGGCAAGCGAGCCTTCGGTCTAACTTCCGCATCCCACCCCATGTTCTCCTGGATATGGCGATGATATCCATGAACGAGGTCATCCGGAGGAGACCGTGGCGCCTCAGTGGGTCCGAGAAGGGATGGAGATTGGAGATGGGGATCTAGAGGTGGAGTAAACTGATCCCGTGTCCTCAGTCGACGGCGAACGTCGGCGCTCCTGGATTCTTGGGCTGGGTGAACCAGAAGAAGATCTTGACGGAGGTCTCCTTTGTTGATCGAACCTGGGAGGAGATCTGAACTCCTGGGGAGAGCTGAACGGCTAACCGACCCTGCAGGTTGAAGGGGGGCCAGAGCCGAGGAGGAGGAGGAGGATGGCCACGTCCTTCTTGATGGTGTCCCACCAGTATGTGAAGAGATCTTCACATCCACTAAAGACAATCCTCACGACGGCCGAGCGCCTGGGGCGGTCGCCGGTCTCATGGTCGGCTCTACAGAGACCCGGCGTGCTAGGGAGCCCTGGGAGACTGCACGGTGTCGGTCGCCCATCTGGTCCTCGGCTGCGCCAGATCTTCCTCCGTTAGCGACTCCCTGCCCGCGACAGTCTGAGGCACAGGAGTCCTCTTCAGGCATGGCAGACGCCGGTCCCCAACCGACGTCCAATGGAAGACTTTGGCCGACGACGGCCTGCCGGCCGACGACGGCTCCGAGGAGGGGTGACGGCGGTCACGGAGGTCGGAGCCGGGCGCTGGCTCCACGGGCCCTTCAGAGGGGTAAGTTCTAAAGTTTTCCGGGCGGAACTGAAGAGGACGGACGCCGGGTGCTAACGGGCGGAGCCCACTTAGGCGGTGGTGGTGGATGCTCCCGACCGCCGAGGCCTTGGGGCGGAGGACGCACGGCCTGGCGAGGCCTGAGAAGAGCGAAACTGGAACCGCAGCCGGGAGAGAAGAGGCCCGGATGGAAACTGGTCTGACTGCCCGAGCTGCGGACTGGAGGCCCGAGTTGGAGACCTGGAAGGGTCCTTCTCCTCTCTTCTTTTCGGCGCTTGTGGATTTCAGATTCCCCTTAGAGGACATGGCTCTCAATTTTTCTTCTAGCAGGACACTGAAGAGCCTTCTGTCGCCAGATCCTCGTTCACTCTTAAACCTGGCAGAGGAACAGGCCTGGGTATGGTGCTCTGGGCCCAGGCACCGGACACAGGCCGCAGGGGGGTCCTTAAAGGATCTGCTTCGCACACTCACTTCGTATGTCCGGAGGTCGGAGAGACATCAGCGAAAAATATCTCGGCGCAGAAGTAAATTCCTCAGGAAAGTTCAGCAACCACGCGCCGTCATTAGACTAAGATCGAGGGTCGAGGCATGCAAACATGTGGGAAAGAACTGGGATCTGGGCGTGACTGCCCCTTATGTACCACGCCTGACGTCCGGAGGCAGGACCGCGCGGGGCGGTCCCCGCTGGAATAACGAGAATTTTTTCTGGGTCCTGCGCCTGCCGCTTCAGTTCTAATGGTGTTACCTGCTGCAAGAGCTGTATCTCGAAGTAAGATCACAAAGCTCTGCAACAGGGTGACATGCCAGAGGGTGTGGACAGAATGAGGAGAGATCTGCAGAAGCTTGAGGACTGGTCAAGAGATTGGCAGTTCAGAGTCAACACTAAAAAGTATAAGATAATGCACATCGGGCACAAAAACCCACGAACAACTTATCAGTTTGGGGGGTGCGGGGGAGTTATAGAATGTTCCAAGCAAGAAAGGGGCCTAGGGGTTATCATCTCTGATGATTTCAAGGTAGGAAGTCAGTGTGACAAGGCAGCAGGTACAGCAAACAGGATGCTGGGATGCATAGGCAGGGGCATCACCAGCAGGAAAAAAGAAGCCACAATTCCACTACACAGGACATCGGTGAGGCCACACCTCGAGTGCAGTGTCCAGTTCTGGAGGCCTTACCTATGTAAGGACATAGATAGGAAGGAGGCAGTGCATAGAAGGACAACCAAGATGGTGCAGGGAGTATATCACAAAGCCTACAAGGTTAGGCTGAAAGACCTAAATATGTACTCCTTGGAGGAGACGAGGGAGAGGGGTGATATGATTGAGACATTTAAATACCTCACGGGGAAGAACATGGTACAGGGAAATGCAATTTTTCAAGGAAAAAAATGCTCCAGAACAAAGGGACAGAGGATGAGATGGAAGCGAGGGAGGTTCAAGGGAATGTGAGGAAGTACTTCTTCACAGAAACGGTGGTGGACTAATGGAACAGCCTGCCAGAGGAGGTGGTGGGGGCAGAAATGATTACGGGATTTAAAAATGCATGAGATAGGCATAGGGGGATCCTGGTAGTCAGGGGAATGGGAAAACCTAGTTCCAAGGAAGCTTGAAGAAGCAGAGTTACTTTCGTTCAAGGGTAGACTAGCTGGGTAAAGGCCCTTATCTGCCAACATCATCTATGTATCTATGTAGTAACAGTTCAAATTTGTTACGGGTTAAGGGCTCACTCTCCCCTGTCTGTACCATAGCCTGGGCTTCTCAAACTGGTGAGTGAGATGCTCTGGTTCCTTTCAGTGCTACTGACTCGCAATCTAGCTCCGTCCTTTGCCACTTTTGCCATCTGAGAACAGAACCTTGTTCTCCTATCATCCCCATCTTGTCTGGTGGGCACTGAAACCATTTTTGCACATTTTCAAGCTGAGAGAGAGATTTAATTAGCTCAGGGGTGGGGGGTCTGTCCTGAACTACACTCCTAACTGGGCCATGACATCACCAGAAGTCCGCCAGACCTCAACCTTGATACTAAAGTGGCGGATGGGGGGGGAACAGAACCAGAGGTTGCAGTAGCAGCCTTGGATTTTGACTTACCCTCTAATGTTTCCCGAGTGGTGTGGAGACCAGGAGCAAGAGGTAACAACAAGCAACTTATCCTTAAAGTGTCTGCAATGGAGTGCCTGCAGTGTTCAGACAGAGTCGATTTGGAGCATTTGTCCTTCTGTTTTGATGATCACTGTGGTGACAGCGTAGCCACACATAAAGGTAACTGGGAGGTCAAATCAGAATCTGGGGACATGGCAGGCAAAGCCGGAGTGGAAGCCTGTGTTGGTCAGCCTCTCCTCATAGCCCAGCTGAAACCTAGCAAATGGTGCAATTCTTCACATCATATGACAGGGTCAGGCTGCAAACACAGATGGTGTGCGCATCCTCTTTGTAAATCTTCATGCCACAACAGCAGAACCTGAATGAGTCCTTCGAGGACGGCATTCAACGGTGACGATGGTAATTGAAAAAAAAAGAAGAAAGTTAAGAAATTCGACAAGGCAATAGCAATGTTTCACTGCAGATCTGAAGAGCTGATGATGGCAGGAGAAAGAATTGAGCAGGGACCCCTTACCTTTTATGGATGGCACCAACATACGTCATCTTGGGCGGTCCCAGTTCGCAACATTTTCTGCTAGGTCCACATCATGACAGCTTGCAGTTCCAAAGATGTGGCTCAATGAAGGGAGACGTCCTTGAAGAAGATCAGTGGTTTACACTGCACTGCACTCCTTCATACCCCTCCCTCTATGATGTACAAACACATTCTGTGCATGGAAATTTTTGGTACAGCAGATGCACAAAAAAATAGGTTGTGCACCTGCAACGGTAGCTCCAAGAGTGGTATATGGTTCAAATCCACACTGGCAGTTCCACCAGAACAGTCTGATTGGCTGGATATCTAAGTTAAGCTCCTCCCACCACCAGGGTGGTATATCCCCCGACTCTGCCCCGTGATGTCAGATCTTGCATTCTGGAAGCAGGAAAGTACAGTTACATAAGAACTTACCTTAACAGTAGATCTTTGGTAAGATCTCTTGCATCACACTACACCTGTAGAACTCTGACATCATCTTCAGTAACAATTTAGGATTTGTACGTAAAGACACTGTCTATGAAAATTCAAATACGGAGGCTCACACAGGAGGGCCTGCAGCTCTGAAATCCTTTGAGCAGAAGTAACTGCAACTAAAAAAAAATACTTTCCAAGAAAGACAGCATAAGCCACAACTTGCGGTTGGCTCAAACGGAGCCAGTCAGTTTCTCTAACACAAAATTCAGGTCCCAAGTCAGGACCTGATATCTAATGGGAGGCTTTATATATAAAATCCCCCTTAAAAATGTACAGGCTAACTCTAATTGTACAACCGTACATCTATCAACCGTTGCATGGAAGGCTGATAGAGCAGCCAAGTGCATTGTGAGAGAGGAATACTGCAGATCAGAGTCTGATAAAGATAGTAAGTATTCCAACTCTGCACTGACTGGACAGTAAAAAGGTCCAACTTACGGAAAGCAGCCCACAAAGTAAACTGCTTCCATTTCAGAGAATAGGTATGACTGGTGGAAGGTCTTCTGGCAGCCACCAGAACATCAGCCACTGTAGGTGACAACCCAAAACAAGCCATGGCTAGGTCTTCAGAAGCCATGCATGCAGATACTGGGACATCTGGTTCAGATGGACTAGGGATCCCTGTTCCTGTGACAACAGGAGCTTGCACAGAGGCAGAGGTACTGGAGGTTCCACTGCCAACAGTGGATGCCATATCTACCGTGGCCATAGAGGAGCAATGAGGATTAGTGTTGCACCCTCAATGTTCAGCTCAAGTAATACTCTCTGTATGAGAGGAAAGGAAGGGAAGGCATACAGAAAATGGAAATTACGTACCTACCGTAATTCTTGATCTTCTCTTGTATCTTCACCATTCATTACTGCTTGGGTGTTAGCCGAAGGCGTGCACCCGCCATGGGAGTTTTTTTTTTTTTTTGGGGGGAGAGGAATCGCGAACGGCACCGCCCGAGAGTGGTGCGAGAGGCGACATTAGGAGCCACAGACTCCTCCTCCATCCCAGTTCTGTAAGCCAGAGAGGCAAAAGAATGATAAGAAAAAAGGGAGAGCGAGGCAAGAGAGCCAATGGATAGGTAACGGAAAGGATAAAAACTGAAAAAGGAATAAGCCGATAGAGGACAGGAAAGAAGAAAACCTACCCTATGGGACCGTAGTGCCTCACTCCTGGGACGGCTCCAAGTGAGGAACAGATAAGGGAGAGAGAGGAGAAGAAGGAAGAAGGAAGAAGAAGAAAGAGAGGGGATGTTGGGAGGAGGGAGAAGGTCTGCCAAGTTGTGAGAATTGGCTTGGAGGCTCATAAGCTAGAGACCAAGGTGAGGGAACAAGGATCCCATTTAGGAAAACTGGTGAAGAAGGTTCAACTGAACCTTTTGCACAGCTTAGTACACAAAAGGCAGACTCTCTGCACCTCACATCATCCCCATACACTTCGGCTGAGAGCTCGCAGACTGCCAAGGCAGCAAATCTGTTCCAAAGGAGAGTGCCCAACTAGGAAGGGGAAGGAAACTCACTAGCACCTTGTTATGTGCTAACACAGATGTGTGTGGGGAGAGGGGGCGTATCTGAAGCCCTACAGAGGACACACCTTTGTGAAAAAGAACAGAATGGAAACTCAGTCTGACTGCTCGAAGGTAAAGCAAAACTGATCAGGGCAACTGGAGTGCCAGGACAGCGTTTAAACAGCAGAGGCTGACGTAAATAGGAGATAGAGACACGCCAGAAGGGACCTAGAAAAAGGAACCAAACCACTTAAGGAATGGTTTCTTTAACTGTGAATTGAACAACATGGCTTAAGAAGGAGCCACAGGGTCACCCCTAGGGGCAATCAGAAAGAGTTCCCTCAGGATAGAGATAAATTCCACTCGTTCTCCTCCCATCCTCAAGAAATTTGATCCGTTCTGAGAAGAACGGAAATGTCAAGATTTTTTTAATTTTTTTTATTTTCAGGCTTTAAGGCCAAAATAAGAAGGAATGAGGGAATGAGGAACGAGGAGGAGAAGACATCAAAGAAGGAGTCCCGTGAGGGGAGGGTGGCCAGGTATCAGTAATGAATGAAGATACAAGAGAAGATCAAGAATTGCGGTAGGTACGCAATTTCCATATCTTCCATTGTCAATCTTCACCATTCATTATTGCTTGTGTGAGTACCAAGCCCCCCTGAAAGGGGACTAGAAAAACCCTGAGGGAACAAGACCCTCAGCCTCCTGCTGGTAGAAAACAGAAGGAAGAGATCCTGGCCTTACAAGACAGGAAGCCTAAGGCCGAGGAGAGCTGGGAGGTGTCCCCCGGAGACGAAGAGACAGAGGAAGCCCCTGCAGAAGCCTCCTAGCCCTGGTAGAAAAGAGGCAGGTCCCTCGGAAGGCGGAGCGAATCACCCTACGCCAGGCCAGGGGTGACAATCTTGATAGACAAAGTCATGCCATCCGCCTAATGCAGATCGCTGTCCCCGAAAACCTGGAAGTCACCTCGCTGGCGTCATAGGATACCCTTGCTTGGTGCCTTGCCAGTTCCAGACCTATAGCAGAGAGGGCAATGGCTTGTCTAGATTGCTCCGTATCAGGCACTGATGCTAGAAGCGGAGATAGCATCGACAACAGATGCCTGTTGTAGGCAGCATGGTGCGCCTGATGTGATGCAATACACAGCATCGCACGAGAGGAAGAAAACACTCTTCGCCCCAACCTTCCAAGTTGTAAAGAATCTGAGTCCGGCAGTCAGTCGTGCGCCAGGCGGTGGCGCCCAGAAGGAGTCTCTAGGGACACCAATCCCGAGGATGGGTTGGGAAGAGACCCTAGGGACTCAGATGGGGCACAATGCCTCCTTCTGCAATCTACCGGGGCTGGGATAGGGTCGTCTGGAGACTGCCAGGAGTGGACAGACTCCTCATGGAAGGGAATAGGCGAGGATGGCACCACCAAATGTTGGGCACTGAATTCACCAAGGACTTTATGTGTCTCTCGCTCAGTATTGACTCATCTGATGTAGGATATACAGAGATCCCCAACCATCCTCAATAGGAAACGCTGATATTCAGTGAAATCAGCATCGGATGAGAGGTGAGCAGAGGGTTCCTCTCCCTCCAAGGAGGGAATCAAGGAGGTTGGGGAACTCGAATGCCCAGAGGACTCCTGCGGCAGTGGGGAAAGGCAAAAAACCCATTCCAGGGTTTTAAATAAGCTCGGAAAATTGATTAGCAGTTTTGCACGTGAAAGTGCTAATCAAGTGTGAAAATGAATAGCATATGCCTCGATTTGATTAGCAAAATTAAAAATGCTTAAATACTGTAACCTAAATAAAATTTTTCAATAAAATCCATTCTGTCTTGGTTTCATCTGTTTCGCTACCCCACCCCAAAAAAAACACACACACACACACACCTCAGTACAACCTCCCCACCCTTGTCCCCTTTGTCAGAACCACAGTATCCCTCCTCCCACCAATCTCAGTGGCCAACCACCCTCAGCCCCACCCATAAGGTACATGCCAAAAAGAAAACACACCCATCTCAGCCTCCCGACGTGACTGCTTGCCAAAACTAAAGCTTGAGCTGATTCACCTGCCACAACTTTCCCCACCATACCTTCTCAACCACTATGACATTTACTGTCAACTAACAAATATACTGCTGTTTATCTTCTAGGCTCACAACACTGTTGAATCCATTGCCTTTACTTATACAGAGTTTTTATTTCTGCTTTAAAGTCTAAATTTATAGTACTTTCTCTGTGTTGGCAGCTTCTTTTGTGTGAAGGATGGACAGAATAATTTTGAGAGGTGAAGTGAGTGACATCCTTCATTATCGGGGTCAGTTGACAGGTATGAGACCTCGATCCCACATGCAGAATCCCCCGCCCATCTCAGCCCCACCAACCTCCCCACTCATGTCCCCGCAGAAACTCACCCACATAAGGCAATTCAGAGTGCCTCCCAGAACAAATGGTGAACAGCTACTAGTCCCACATTTACACAACGACGACTCCTTGAGCTCCACAATATAGAAGAGACAAGACAGTGCCCAAATCTCAACAGTGTTAGTGAACCATTTTCATCAGCTGCTGCCAGCTACACAGCAACTGCTGCAAAGGATACTCCATGGAGACAGAGAGAAGGGATGAGACGGGCTATGGAAACACACACAATCAAAATAAAAAACGTGGTGATAAACAGCGATCACTTCAGTGCTGGGTCACAATGTTCTTTGCTGTACCTGCTGAAACTGACAAGAACATTGGAAACTTACAAGAACACTGTGCGAGAAGCATGCTGTTTTTCTTAATGAGCTCCTGCACAGACTTTAAAAAAAGAGCTGCAGTGTTTTGCAAAAGGGAGAGACTTGAGAGTGGAAATTGAGAAGAAAAACAAGGACTTTGTACCTCCCCTGTTTCCAATGACAGGCTGAACAGGGTTGCCAGAGGTTCTGCCACCATTTGCCTTAGCTCCCTCTGCACCCTGGGGTGCACCCAGTCTGGCCCCATTGTCTTATCAACTCTTATTGATTCCAGTTCCCTCAGGATCCTTTCCCTTTGGAAAAGGACTTGTATCCAATTCTGTGCACATCCTACCCTTTCTGCCCACCTCTGGCCCATATCCTGCCCCCTCCTCTGTAAAGACTGAACAGAAGTATCTGTTCAGTATGCCTGCTTTGCGGTTGTCATCCTCTTCACTACATCCATCCTCCCCTTTAAGTCTCACTATCCTCCCTTGGCCTTCCTTTTTTCCCCTGAGGTACCTGTAAAAGGTTTTATCCCCCTTCACCACAGATTTCGCAGTGTATTCCCCTGTTTGTGCCTTGGCTTCCCTCACTGCTTTTCCTGCCTCCCTTTTCTTTTCTCCTGGTACCTCTCCCTGTCTCCTCCCACCTGTGTCTTATTGTACTGTTTAAATGCCATTCTTTTTGCTTTAACTTTCTCAGCTACTTCCTTTGAAAACTATAATGGTCTCATCTTCCTCTTACTAACCTGTTTAACACAAGAGTTCTGTTGCCCTTGTCGAATTTGATCACCTCCAACTGTTCCTCCATCCTTACTTTCTCCCCTATTCCCGCCAATGCCCTTTCTAAACTTTTACCCATTTTACCAAAATCTGCCCTCCTAAAGTCAAGGATTCTTGTTTTTGTGTGACTGAATTCCGTCCCTTCAGTCTTCCTAAACCCCACTGACCGGTGATCACTGTTTCCCATGTGCTCGCCTACTGTGACCCCTGTCACACTGTCCCCATTTGTGAGCACCAGGTCTAGTATCGCTGTCTGTGACAGGGAGATCCTGCCACTCATGAGAACCAACTTTTTCTTAAATCTGTTGCAACAGTTCTTCTATTTCTTAGCCTAATCTATCCTTTACAATTTCTAGTCCATAAGGTTGGCCACCTATGGGCACTCCCGCCCCTTTCTTGACTATGCTATAGTGTCCTCTCTAATTTTCCTTTTCCCTCTCAGGACCTCATATAGGAAGGTTATTGTTGTGACTTCCGAGCTGGTATAAAACAGGCTGTGTTCCTCGTTGGATTTAGGATGCAACAGCAGTTTGTCATAAAATACCTTGATGTATATACCTTATGTGTATGAAACCTGTAAATATTAAAAATACCACGGCACTAGGTGTTTTTGATAAAGGTAAAAAGTTACTAGGGGACTGGATTATAAAAATTAAGTTAGTTGTGTTATTTAAAATGCATGTAAATTATAGATTGAGAGGCCCTTTGGCACCATGCATTCATGCGGTAAACTGAGCCAGTCTGAAATGTGATGGTGATTTGTGTATACATCCCATGATGCTTTGCATGATGGGAGTACGTGTGATGTGTTTCTTTGAAACTTGGCTTATTGTCAGTGTCCTTTGGGGTAACCCTTGCTTCAGTGCTGAGGTTCTTTGTCTTTAGCTTGTTTTTTTTTTTTGTTTTTTTAAGTATTTGAGCCCCCCCCACCCAAGCATACAAGACAAACATGGGGATGAAGTAGTGTTCACTAAAAAGTTAGATCAGTAGGTGCTAAGTGCAGAGGAAGGACATGCATAGTCTGTTGCTGCAGACTGATGTATTGAAGAAGGGATATGCTATTGCTGAAGGTTATCATCTGTATTTTGAATAAACATTACACAGAGTTTGTGTGTTGAACCTGAAGTTCTGCGTCTGATCTATCTGTTATCCCACAACCCCTCCACCCCGTCTCCCATGTGGGTTCTACTACCAGTTGCTTAAGGAACACTCCCTATAGGGAGTCCAGGATAAACCTGCTCCTGGTTGTTGCTGTTGAGGGGAGGCTGCATCTACGTCCAGCATATTGAAAGAATTAAAAGCATCCTGGTATGAAAATAAATGTGAGTTCCAGAAGCTACATGATTGACCCACCGGTGTGGAGCAGAAGATGGAAGAGTGAAACAGTGGGTTGATGTGGTTGGAAGATGGCGCAGTCCAGCTGGGAGCCGTCATAGACTCATTTATTAAGTGGTACGGAGGCACTCCAAGAAAAGTGCACAGACCTGGAAGCCAGGTCTCGCCATCACAACCTACGTCTGAGTGACTTGCCAGAAGGGACAGAGACTAGATATGTGTGATTTTCTTGTAGACTTGCTCTCAGACGTCCTAGCACTCCAGCCAGACATCCAAATGAACTCCAGCTCAGCACTTGTGATTGGTGGTGGAAAACTCCAAATTCCAATCTCCTGCTAGTCACAAGTAGTTCAGCAGAGCACATCAGTTTAAAAGCAGCAAATACTTGGGTATTTATTGAGCACTCTGTTGACATTCACATCTTGCATACAGAGACTTCAGGAAAAATGAGCTTGCAGTTCACAGATGAAATTCATTACATTAGCATACATAGTACCAGATCTTTGGGGATTTCTTACCCCAGGAGTCCTTTAGCATCAGTAACTGCAGCTGTCCCAGAGGTATGCCTTTAAGATAATTAGCATAATGAGCTTGGGCATCAGCCAGTCAGAAGAAAGGAGTCAGACGTATGGCAGCTAGGATTCAATGCAAAAAAGTGCAAAATAATGCACCTGAGAAACAAGAACCCAGGGGAAGAATACACAATGGGTGGGGAGGTAGTAACAACAACAAAACAGGAAAGGGACCTGGGGGTAATCATATCAGATGACCTTAAGGTTAGCAAGCAATGTGAGAAGGCAGTAGGGAGGGCCGGGGTATACTGGGATGTATAGGGAGAGGCATCAGCAGCAGAAAACAGGAAGTTGTTATCCCTCTGTACAGACAGTTGGTGAGACCCCATCTGGAATACTGTGTCCAGTTCTGGAGACCCCATCTCCATAAGGACATAGATAGGATAGAGGCAGTCCAGAGGAGGGCAACTAGAATGGTGCAGGGTCTGCAAGAGAAGCCGTGAGGAGAGACTAAAGGAGCTTAATATGTATACCCTTGAGGAAAGAAGGAGAGTGGGGACATGATAGAAACTTTCAAGTACCTCAAGGGAATCAACAAAGTCCAAGAGGGTAGTATCTTTCAGAAAAGAGACTTGCAAGAACAAGAGGACACAATTTAAAAGATAGAAGGAGGCGGTTCAGGGGCAATGTGAGTATTATTTCACAGAGAGGTAGTGGATGCATGGAACAGCCTTCCTGAGGAAGTTGTGGGGTCTAAAACTGTGGGAGAATTCAAGAATGCATGGGACAGACATAAGGCAATTCTTGTGGGGGGCAGAAAGATATAGGCTGTTGGTTAACTAGGATCTGCGGCCTATCCTGTAGGTAGGGAAATGGGCAGACTAGATGGGCCTAGCGGTCCTTATCTGCCGTCAAAGTCTATGTTTCTATGAGGGGTGTGCTGAGAGGGAGCAGCTTGAAGGGCTTCAGAATTTTTTCTCCGCTGACTGAGCAACACTGCCCTGAGGGGTGTCTCAACTGTCCTTGTTGACGGCCTTGTTCTGCTTCTCTTGGTAAAGTTTTCCTCACAAAATTACTTTCTAAGTGTGCTGAGTAGAATTTCAGGGTTTTTAGTGATTCCGCTCTGTTCCTGGGAACTGCTGTTTCTAGGGATGTGGATATGTTGTTCATCCACACTTCTTGGCAGAGTGCCTTTCCCTTAAAATCAGCCGGAAAGTCTTCAAGCTGGCTCATCCCACCCACCCAGATGGTATAACCCTCGGCTCCGGCCCATGATGCCAGATCTTCCTTTCCGCTGGAAAATTCAGATTGCCTCCTTAGTGCTCTCGCATTTTGTAGCCCCTGGCTTTAAAACTTTAGGTTATTCTGAAAATTCGCCTTGTTCATGTTAGCGATAGTGATTGCTTTTTCTCGATCATGGAAGACAAGTCCCCCCCCCCCCCGGATTTCGCCGGTGCTTGCGGCCAGAAGATGTCACGCACTGACCCACATGCCATGTGCGTTTACTGTTTGAGTGTAAGCCATGACACCACGACATCACGGTTTTGCCTCGAGTTTGAGCCTAGCGTCCTCGGCGACCGTCATACGCCCCCAAGCTGGGAGGCCCAAAAAGCGGAACCCACGGTGAAATCCAAGGAGGCCCAGGGCGGTTTCAGCGAACGCTGGATCCACCGCAATTGAGCGCATGCAGGCCTTCTAGGAGGAAGCGTGCTCGCTGCCATGAATCTTCCTCTCGGAGCTTCTTCGTTCTGCTTAACCTGGGCTCCACCTTCTCGGGTTCCTTCCAAGAGTTGCGCCACTCTCTCCCATCTAAGTGTGAGAGTCCTGCAGGTACGCCCTCCTCTCGGTCCTGTAAATGGGAGAAGGACCCGGGACCATCTTCGTCTCGATGGAGATGCTCTTGGGATCTTCGGGCGCTGGCTTCTTGGCCTTGCTGTCTGGTCAGTCGACCAAAGTGTCGATCGACGATGTTGAGATAATTCTCGACCCGATCAACCCTTTGTTGCTGACTCTGGTTGCCAACTCTCTCACTCTGACTCCGGTCCTTGCTTTCCCCGATGAGGAGACCCAGCCTGCTGGGAATCCCACCGAGGAAGTGGTCCCTGACCCGGGAAAGTCACCGGTTCCACTGGTGTCTCCCGAGCGACTGTCGGCCTGCCCAATCTCAATCGAGGTCTCAGACCCCCTCGACCGATAGCCTGAGGAAGTGCCATAAGCGCTGTAAAAAGAGGTGACACCATCAGTTGTCCTCGTCCTTCTCTGATGAGGAGAGGCTCCAGCGGCGCTATGAGGACCTCATGTGGCAACAACTGATTTTGTCCAGGCACAAGCTTAACCCGGCTTCTACCCCGGCCATTACTTGGCTTTCGCCTCCCAGGCTGAAGCCGACTCCTTTGGAGCCGATTAAGTAGGTTCCTCTGCCCGCGGAGCCGGTGAAACCTCTGGTTCAGCCTAAACTGGTCTCTCCACTGATTTTGGTGGAACCGCCGCCCAAGCAGCCTGTGGGAGGGGCTCCTTCTAAGGAAGCTAGACCGGACACTGGGCTTCCCCCGGTGTCTTTCGGTCAGTGGCACCCCTGACCGCCCCGGTGGGTCGAGGATGATGTGAGCAGTCGACTGCTGTATCCTGATAACTCGGATTCCTGGCCTCCATTCTCATCCAGGGGATGATGAATCAGCTGGTGGGATAGAGACGGAGGAAGGTCCTTTGTCCTTTCAGGGCATTCTTTGCCTCATCTCTGAGTCCACAGGGATGCCCCTGGAACCTTTCCAGAAAAAGGCAGAGTACCCTCTCACTGACATCCTCAAGAGAGGGCATACCCCAGCGGAAGCCTTTGTTGTGGCCGAGGCCATTGTTGGCCTGACCGTAAAACTTTGGCAGCACCCTGCCTCTTGTCCAACTCTTGTCTGCCCGTATGGCCCACAAGTATGCGGTGCCCATGGGGTCCCTTGCGGGTTCACAGAGCACCCATCAGCCGAGAGCCTTGTGACCGCCTCTGTGTTCAGGCATACTGGTAGTTCTACCAATACCGACAGACCACCTGACAAGGAATCCAAATATTTGGATCACTCTGCCCGTAAGGTCTATGCGGCCTCATCGTTAGGCCTCTGTCATGCAAACTCAGCCGTCATTATGGCACACTTCTCCCATGCCCTTTTGGGGTCCTTGGACAAAGTCCTCCCACTTCCCTACATGGATTTGCAGACCACGGTCAAGCAGGTCCGAGACCAAGGCCGAGCTGTTGCTAAACAGCTCCAGACAGCTCTGGATATTGGAGTGTCGTGCCCGTTCATTGGCAACCGCAGCTGCTTCTCGCCGCAGGGCTTGGCTGAGGCTCTCCTCCTTTCCGGTGGATACTCAGCACAGACTAGCTGATGTGCCTTTCCTGGGCACTGATCTCTTTGGCTCAGGTGTGGCTGGTCACCTTCAGCGCTTTGAGCAGTTCAGTGCCACCTTGGACGCCACTTCTACTAAGGGTTCTTCTGGTCCCAAGAAGCAGTAGCAGAAGAAGAAGCCTTTCCCTGAGGCCCTGCAGTCCTCTTTTCAAGGGGGTCAGCAGCAGCAGCAGGCTCATGCTTGGCGCCCCTGGCCCAAGCCCGGACCCTCCCAGGACCGTAAGGGAGGCCGGGGTTCAGGCCCTGGATCCTCTGCTTCCAAGCCTGCCCAGTGACAGGATGGGGGCTGCCACCTCTACTCCCGTCACGCCAGCTCTGGGTCCTTCCATGGGGGCAGGCTCCGCCACTTTCTTTCTGCCTGGTCCGCTGTTACCATGGACAGGTGGGTCTTAGAAGTGGTTGGCCAGGGACTGCCTCTGGAATTCGAGCAGTACCCTCCAAGCCGAGCTGGCACCCCATGGGAGGAGAAGGTATCCACCCACACTCAGTCAGCTCTCTGAGACGACATTGTTCAGTTCCTCCCCAAAGAGGCAATAGCTCCAGTGGCGGACCCTCCAGCAGACCCAGGCTTCGGTTCCAGGTACTTCCTGGTTCCCAAGCGGAGGGGGGGCTGGCGCCCCATTCTAGATCTGTACGACCTGAATCAGTATCTCAGGTCACGCACCTTCCGGATGGTCACTCTGTCTCAGATCATACCATCCCTGAAGCGAAATGTGGTTTTGCTCACTGGATCTCCAGGATGCGTTCTTTCACTTCCCAATCCGTCCATCCCACCAGCGGTTCCTCCGCATCAGAGTCGAGGGAACCGTGTACCAGTTTCGAGCCATGCCATTCGGCCTGTCATCGGCCCCACGAGTCTTTACCAAATGCATTGTAGTGGTGGCAGCCCATCTCAGGCATGGGGAGGTCAGAATTTACCTCTACCTTGACGATTGGTTCTTAGCAGGTTTCACTCAGCAGGAGGTGGAGGAGTCCAGGGACCTGGCCCTCCAGACCTGCTCTCAACTCGGCCTCCTGATCAACGAGGCCAAGTTGGAGCTCGTGCCTTCTCATGTAATGGGCTTCATTAGGGCAGAGCTCGACTCTCGTCAAGCGAGAGCTTGGCTCCCGGCAGACAGGGCGGAGGTTCTCTCCTCCTTTCCCCAATCATGTCTGGTCGGGCAATTGTGCCCTGCCCGGGACTTTCTATGCCTTCTGGTTTACATGGCGGCGTGCACCTCCATGGTCCATTGGGCCTGGTGGCACATGCGCTCCCTCCAATGGGAGCTGGCCGCCCAGTGAACTCAGCACCACAGTCATTTCAACCAGCTGATCACTGTGACCCAGAAGATGTGGGACGCTCTCCAATGGTGGACCGTTCCAGACCGGTTTCCGGAAGGGATCCCGTTTGTCCGCCCGCAAACCGACGGTCGTCCTTATGACCAATGCCTCTCTCATGGGCTGGGGAGCCCATATGAGGGACAACAGGACCCACGGGTTCTGGACCCCCGAGGAGTCCCGTTATCACATCAACCTGTTGGAGCTCAGAGCAGTCAGACTGGCACTGTCAGCTTTCGCTCCTCAGCTCTGGGATCAAGTGGTTCAGGCCTAGACGGACAATACCATGCCCATATACTACCTCAACAAACAGGGTGGCATGTATTCTTGTCTGCTATGCAGGGAAGCACTCCACATCTGGACACTCGTGAGCCGTTTGGAGGCTGATCTCCTAGCCATCCATGTGGCAGGAGCCTCAAACCAACTGGCGGATGCTCTCAACTGCATAGGTGAGACATCCCATGAGTGGTCTCTTCATCCAGAGGTAGCTTACAGTCTGTTCTCCCACTGGGACAGACCATTGGTGGACCTGTTTGCCTCCTGGGAAAACACCCAGCTGAGGCTGTTTTGTGCCCACCCCCCTCAGCAGGGCTTGCTGCAGGGGGATGCCTTCTCAAGGCCATGGACCCCAGGCCTCTTCTACGCCTTCCCTCCATTTCCCTTGATCCGCAGGGTGCTCCTCAAGGTGAGGAGGGACAAGGCGCAAGTGATTCTGGTAGCCCGAGACTGGCCATGTCAGTTCTGGTACCCAGATCCCCTTAGCCTCAGCTGCAGGCCCCCGAAGCGGCTTCCAGCACCTGATCTCACTCAAGGGATCTGATTTTTGAGCAGACTTGATAGACCATAAGGCCTAATCTGCTGGCAATTAGTATGTTAGTATGTAAATCAGGGGAAGGTATTCCATCCGGACGTTCAACCCTGCACCTGACAGCCCTGGTACCTGAGCGGCTAGAGTTCCAGGTTTTGGATCTCTCTGAGGATGTCCTCACAGTAGTGGAAGCATCCAGGAAGGAGTCGAGCAGGAAGTGTTACGCCTTCAAATGAAAAAGGTTTTCTGTTTGGTGTCGGGGCAAGGGCCTGGACCATCTGTCCTGTTCAGTGGCTAACATTCTCGACTACCTTTGGTCTCTGTCCAAAGCGGGTCTTCAGTCATCGACCCTTGGGGTGCACCTGGCAGCCATCTCTGCTTACTGGGCGCAGGCCGGTCAGCCGACATTGGCGCAGGAGACAGTGGTTGGGTGCTATTTCAAAGGCCTGGATCATGTATCCCCTCCAGTGCGTGAACCTCCATCTCCGTGGGATCTACTGCTGGTACTGGCAAAGCTCATGGGCAAGTCATTTGAACCAGTGCACAAGTGTGAGTTGTCACACTTGTGGAAGACGGCCTTCCTGGTGGCAATCACGTCTGCCAGGATGACAGGGAAGCTCCAGGCGCTCTTGGTGGACTCCCCTTATCTGGTCTTCCACAGGGACAAGGTTGTCCTACACCCCCACCCGAAATTCCTTCCGGAGGTGGTGTCAGAGTTTCACCTTAACCAGGTGTTGACTCTGTCGGTGTACTACTCCAATTACACCTCGGAGGCCGAATACAGGGTCCATACTTTGAACCTGAGACAAGCTCACTCCTATTATGAGGAGAAGACGGTGAAGATTTGAGGAGAGGTTCACCAGCTGTTCGTCACCTACACTGAAGCTGCTTCTGGCAGACCTGCAGCAAAGTGGACGATTGCTGGATGGATTACATCTTGCATTAGTCTGTGCTACGAGTTGGGCAGGGAGCCTCCCAAAGGGATAAGAGCTCATTCTACCCGCCATACCAGTGCATCGGTGGCTGCTTCCAGGGACATACCTATGCAGGAAATCTGTCATGCTGCTACCTGGAAGGCTGCAGACGCCTTCATTACCCATTACCACATCGACCTAGAGTCACGCTGGGATGCTGGTTTTGGGGCCTCAGATGTTACTTCGAGTGGGAGCTCTTGTAGCAGGCTATAACAGTTAGGACTATGCCGCAGGCACTAGGACCCTCCGGAAAACTTTTCAGCCAGCAGTATACAGCAGGGACCGCCCCCGACGTCTGCCCTGGTACAAAAAGGGGCGGACCCAGCTCCACCTCAGTTCTTGTCCCGCGCAAGTGAGAAGAAGCCTTCATTTTCCAGCTTGCCAGAAACAGCTAAATCTATATTTTTTCAACCCGTTTTATACAGTTTTCGACCTTTTTTCTGTGTTTTCGATGGATGTCTTCGCCGTCGTCGGTCTCTCTAGAGCCACACCAGAACAAGTGCGACTGCGGGAGGCAGATCCCTGCCAAGGACGGGCACAAGCGCTGCGTCTTTTGCCTCAGGCCGGACCACAACACCGTGGCCTGCTCAGCCTGCCAGGCGTTCACCAGCCGGACCCGGATCCGATGTCTCAAGGCCCTGAAGGCATTCCTGTTAGAAAAAAGATGGATCTGCACTCCTCAGAGGGGAAGCGCAAGGAGAAGAGCAAGCGCCACGGGAAAGACCGTAGTCAGTCCTGGCACCGGTCCTGATCGCGGTCCCGTTCTCGCTTGAGGCCCTCTCCTAAGATGCCTGTGTTTCCCCGGGCTCAGGCAAGCATCTGAAATCTTCCCAGGCCAAGGCCGGTCCATCGGGGGAGAAGCCGGCCAAGCCTAAGGTAACCCCGCTAAGGATTACCACCAAGCCCTTTGAGGTAAAAGCTTTGGCCCCACCTCTCAAGGCACCAGCGCCACCTGCTAAAGGCGCGCTTCTGGAGCCGAAGGACTCTCCGGTGCCCCCCAGCGGCACCCCATCGTCTGTCTACCACCGACGCCAGTTAAAGGGGCGAAGGGTGCGGGAGCGGCCACAGCAGAGCCGACGTCCCTGTCTCCCAAGTCCTCTCCCCCCCACCGGGCTCCCAAGAGTGCTCTCCTTCCCGGGCCGACGTCCCACATACTCCCTTTCCGGGCTGAGCTGGTGAGATTTTCTCGAAGGACGAGCTGCAGGAGTTGTTCTCCTTTTGGTGGGGACAGGTCCAGAAGCCCCCACCCGGTCGCTGGCCCAGACACCGGTACCGGACCCGGCAGGCAAACCACAGCCTGGAGGTGAGCCTTCCCCAAGGAAGTCCCCAGAGCGGCCGCCTACACCTCCATCCAGGGCTCATTCCTGTGCCCGGTCCAAAGACCACCGCCGACGCTCCAAAGACTCTGGAGACTGTCGCCTGTCCAGGTCTCACACTCGCAGCCCTACTCATTCTTCTAGACGAGAGCGCTCCCGACGTCGGTCCTCTGACGGACATCAGTCTTTGCTCCAGAGCCAGTCTAGGGACCGGAGCCGGTCTTCGGACCGATGTCTGTCCCCCAGCTACCGACGACAGCAGGAGTCTGGTCATAAGGAGAGATCTGACTATTCCAGACCTAGTAGTCAATCTCCCTCTTCTTCGTCGACATCTTCTTCCTCTCTCGACGTGGGGCAGTCCCTGGGAGAGAAGGACCAGCCTCGCTCACCTCCAGACGATCCGACCTTTATGGACGTCATGAGGCATATCCAGGCCTCCAATGAGTGGGAAACGGAGGACCTGGATCTGGAACGCCGAAGGTTGGCCAAATTCCTGAGGCAAAAGGAGCCGAAACCATTAGTGGTCCCTCCTTTAGTGGACACTTTCCAGGACCTGACTCGGACTACCTGGAAGCGTCCGGCTTCCATTCCGGCTGTTCCCAAAAAATCGGACAGGCTGTACAAGGCCCTGAGGGCAGAAGCCTTTTTAGCAGAGAACCCTCAGGCGGACTCTTCAGTCATCACGGCTCCCCATGACAAGTCCAGGCAGCCGAATCACCTTAGCTCACAGCCTCCCGATCTGGAGTCTCGGTATTTGGCCCAGGTGGGCAAGAAAGTTTATTCTGCCTCCACCTGCTCCATCCGGTGCCTTAACTTCCTGATGCATATGGTCCAGTACCAGAATGCTCTGTGGGAGAGGGGACAAGAGCTACTGAGAGCCATGCCAGATTCTGAGCAGAAGACGGAGCTTCTGGACATTGTTAAATCGGGCTCTGACGTAGGTTCTCATGTCCTGAGAGCCTTGTACGACACTGCAGATATGGCGGCCAGGGCAGCTGCTTCCGGGGTGTGCCTTCGGCGCCACTCCTGGTTAAGAGTTTCGGGTTTTCACCAGGATCTGCAGTCCGGTATCAGGGATTTGCCTTTCCAGGGTACCATGTTGTTTGGGCAAGAGACGGAAGCTTTGATTTCTCGTCTCCAGGAGCCGGGCAAGTCCATCTGTTCGGTCCACCAAATGTACCAGTGATGGCTATGGAAACTGCCATTTCACAAGCCCTCAGGTGGTCAAGCCCATGGTAATCATCAGGGGTCAGAGAGGCAGTTTTCGTAGGAGAGCCAGTAACCAGCAACCTGGAGGTGGTCCTAACCGTGGGCCCAAGTCCTCCCAGGCCTCTCTGCCTACGCCCGGCTCAGCCCAATGACTCCCTTCCGCACCCCCTTCCAAAGGAAGACTCCAGGGAGATGGTCGGGGGCCACTTCTCCCTTCATCTTGAAGGGTGGAGGTCGATAACTGCAGACCAGTGGGTCCTGGACATTATCAGGAGAGGGCACACGCTAGAGTTCACGGAGTTTCCTCCAAATACTCCACCAAAGTACTCCCGATGTCCTCCTTCTCACATCCCACTGATAGGAGGAGAAATTCGGACCCTCTTGCATAAAAGGCAATAGAGCTCGTCCCCTTGCATCAGCGGGAAAGGGGTTTTATTCCCACTTCTTCTTGGTCCCAAAAAAAGACGCAGGATCTTTGTCCCATTCTGGACCTTAGCTCTCTCAATCTCTTTATAGAGTACCAAAGGTTCAGGATGGTGACCCTTCCAGGTCTACTCCCCCTGCTGCACCAAGGAGACTGGCTCTGCTCCCTGGACATGCAAGATGCATATATGCATATCGGGGTCTTCCCTCCCCACCGGGAGTTTCTGAAGTTCCACTTCCAAGGGGAGTACCAATTCCGAGTTCTTCCGTTTGGCCTCTCCTCCGCTCCGTGAGTCTTTACAAAATTCTTGGCAGTGGTGGCTGCGGCATTAAGGCACATGGGGCACTACGTTTTCGTTTACCTCGACGATTGGCTGCTTATAGCCCCGTCCAGGTCAAGCCTACTTCACGCCCTCGGAGACACCTATACTCTGTTCCGAGAGTTAGGGATCACCCTGAACCTTCAGAAATCATCCCCCGAGCCCAGTCAAAGACTCGTCTTCATTGGAGCGGTCCTGGATTCTATCCAGGGCATGGCTTTCCTGCCCCCCGGACAGGGATATCGCCTGCAAGAGATTACCGAATGGATCTCAGTAACTCCTAAAGTTCCAGCACGGAACTTCCTCAGGCTACTGGGGCACATGGCGGTGGCCATCCAGTCACTCCTCTAGCTCGCCTCCACATGCGGGTCCGACAGTGGATGCTCAGCATACAGTGGGACCAGGGCTACGATGATCTAGACTTTCTGGTCAGGATCATCGAGCCAGTCAGGAGAACTTTGCTTTGGTGGATGGACCCCCCGAATTTGGAGAAAGGGGTCAGGTTTCGTCCGGAGCCACCAGGTCAGACTCTTACGACAGATGCATCGGATCTGGGATGGGAAGCACTTCTGGGTGCTCATCAAATGCAAGGGGTTTGGACACCCGAGGAGCGATCTCTCCATATCAATGTATTGGAGATGTGAGCGGTTCTCTGTGCCTTACAGGCTTTTCAAGAGGACCTGGTGCCGGGCTCTCTTCTAATTCAAACAGGCAATATGGCGGTCATCTTCTGCATCAACAAGCAAGGGGGTACTCATTTGTATCCCCTTTGCAGGGAGGCGATGAGAGTGTGGCAGTGGGCGCTGGAGCGGCACATTCTGCCGTCCGCAGTGCATGTTCCAGGCGTCCTGAACAATCTGGCTGACAGCTTAAGCAGGTCTCGTTCCAGAGCGCACGACTGGGAGCTGTTACAGTCCGTAGCAGATCAGCTCTTCAACAAGTGGGGTCATCCAGAGCTGGACCTCTTTTCGTCACCATGCAACGCTAAACTGCCAATTTTTTGCTCGCGAGAGCACACGTCTGGAGTTTTCTGGCCAGACACGTTATCCCTTTGCTGGGCGGGGAGGTTTCTGTATGCCTTCCCGCCCTTCCCTCTCATTCAGAGAGTCCTGCTGAAGTTACAGGCAGAATGGTCTCGAATGGTTCTAGTAGCCCCCCGATGGCCTCGGCAGATTTGATTCCCACTCCTGCAGCGGTTATCCATGGAACCTTCAACTCCGCTGCCCATATACTCTCAGTTGCTGTCCCAGGAGCAGGGGTCACTGGTCCATCCGTATCTCCGTTCCTTACATCTGCATGCTTGGCTCCTTCAGACGTAGCTCAACAGAGATACGAGGTTTCCCCGGAGGTGGCGGCAGTCCTAGTGTTGGCAGGGAAGCCTTCCACCCGCTCCACCTATGTTATGAAATGGAAACATTTTTGTTTATGGGACTCATCACAGCATTTGGACCCCGTCACCTGTCCAGTGAACTCAGTGTTCTAGGGAAATGGATATGTTGTTCATCCACACTGTCTGGCAAGTTCCTTGCCGCTTTAAATCTTGCCGGAAGGTCTTCAAGCTGGCTCCTCCCACCCACCTGGGTGGTAAAACTCTCGACTCCGCCCCATGACGCCAGATCTTCCTTACCGCTTGGAAGCTCAGGTTCCCTCCTTAACACTCTGCGTATAGACTGGATCCTAACTCTTCAGTTCACCCGAAAATAATTTTAAAGTTCAAGACTTCGGTCAAATTCTTCCTTCGCGGCTGTGATGGACAAATCGACTCTCGGTTTTCGGCAGTGCCCATGCGGGCAGAAGATGTCCAGGACGGATCCACACTCCACGTGCGTTTACTGCCTCGGCCTTGACCACGACCCGCAGGCCTGCGAGTTGTGCAGGTCTTTTTCAGCCAACGTCCTTGAAGACTGCACTGCCCGGCTACAACTTGGGCACCCCGAGAAACGTTATCCGCCGGTGAAGTCCAAGGAGGCCCGTTGGGCGGTGTCCGCGGTGGCTGGCTCGGCTGAGCAACTCGAGCACATGATCACCCTCGAGGAGGAGGCGGCCCAGGCCGCATCCTCATCTTCCTCGGTCGCGGCATTTAGCCCACTCTCACTGGGATCCTTCTACACAGCTTCTTTTAAGGAGCTTTGCCAATCCCTCTCCACGAAGGGTGAGGGGCCATCGGGACACTCTTCTCGGTCAAAAAAGGACGACTCGAAGGGTAAGTCCCACCATCGACGTTCTTGGGAGGCAGAGAGGTCCTTCCCAGACAATCGACACTCGACTCGGTTGAGGTTGTGCTAAGGCCGCTGGCTTCACGGAGCCCTGTGAGGTCAGCCGGCTGAGACACCCGTCGATGCTGTCGAGATTTTTCTCGACCCGTCGGACAGGCTGTCGACTGGTGAAGCCGACAACCCTTTATCACCGGTTCCCCCGGTGGAAACCGAGGACTTGACTGTGCCTCCTGTGCCAGAGTCCCCGGTCAAGGCTCCCGAGCCGAGGGAGGAGCAGGTGTCCCCCGCTCCCTCCCAGACTCACCCTTGGAAACACCGAGGGTCTCAGACCTTGTCTCGGTCCAGCCGATCCCGCCAACATCGGCGGTCTCGGCACCGAGGAAAGCGGCAGCGCCGCTCGTCTTCCTCGGAAGAGGAGAGGCTTCGTCGCAAATTGCGTCGTTGCAACGAGGACTTAGTGTGGCAGCAGCTCCTTTGTCCGGGAACAAGCTGACGCCTTCCCTGGTCATTAAGTGGCTGTCACCCGAAAGGCCGAAACAACCCCTCGCGGTGGTCGAGGTGCCCAAACCTGGGCCGGTTGTTCGGCCAAAACCAGCTGCCCCACCAATTGTGGTGGAACCTCCGCCTCCACAACCAAAATCGGTGGCTCCAACCAAGGACTCTCGGTCGGGTCAGGGTCTGCCCCACCGGTTGTCTGTCACCCTCACTCCCGACCGTCCTCTGCAAGTGGAGGGTGGTTCAGGCCCCAGGCAGCTGTTTGCAGACTCCTCGGAATCTGACAACGACGACTCCTTGTTTTCCAGGCCCCTTGACCTGGAGTCCTTCGAGGGGCAGTCGATGGACGAGAGTCCATCATCGTTCATGGGTCTGCTTCAGCTCATCTCGGAGTCCACTGGGATGCAGCTCGAGCCCGTATCCAAGCGGGCCAAGTATCCCCTCATGGAGATACTGGACCGAGGGGATTCTCCCATGGAGGCCTTTGCATTGGCTGAAGCCATTGTTGGCCCAGCTGGAGCTTGGCGGCGCCGGCTTCCGTCCTGCGCCTGCGAGCCAGAATGGCCAGGAAGTATGGTCCCTACCGCTCTTTGTCCGGTTTTGGAACACCCTCTGTGAAGGGGTTGATCCGATAGCGTTTTCCGGCACTCCGGGAACGCTAGGGATGTGGATAAGCACCCCGACAAGGAGTCTAAAAAGCTGGACTATGCCGGGCGCAAGGTGTATGCTGTGTCCTCTCTCAGCCTCCGTCAGGCCAGCTCGGCCGTACTGATGGCGCACTTCTCCCATGCCCTCATGAGCTCCCTGGATGAGGTGATCCCTCATCTCCCGGACGACCTGCAGACTACGGTCAAGCAGGTGCGGAATCAGGGAAGGGCAGTGGCGAAACAGCAGCTCCAAACGGCTCTAGACATTGGAGACTCCTGTGCCTGATCGGTAGCAGCCGCAGTGGCCATGCGCCGCAGAGTCTGGCTGAGGATATCCACCTTTACGGCTGATACCCAGCACAAATTGGTGGACGTCCCCTTCTTGGGGACCGACCTGTTCGGCCCTGGAGTGGAAAGCCACCTCCAGAGGTTCGAAAAGTCCAACGCTACCCTGGACTCTGTCACGTCCGCTCCGAAGGACAAGGGCCGTCGTCAGCAACATAAGTCCTTTCGCCCTTCTGCCCCTGCGGCACGTCCGGCCCAACAACACCAGCATCAGGGCCAGCAGGCTCACGCTTGGCACCCCAAAGCCAAGCCTGCAGCTTCCTCCAACAGGAAGCAGAGAGGAAAAGGCCCAGGAGGTCCCTCGGCCGGTCCTTCCTCCAAGCCTGCCCAGTGACGGGTTGAGGGTGTCGCCCCCAGCCTCGTCGCTCCCCCGTGGGGGGACGGCTCCGCCACTTCCTTTCTGCCTGGTCCGCTATCACCACAGACCGCTGGGTGTTGGAGGTGGTAGGAAAGGGTCTGCCTCTGGAGTTCGAGCAGACCCCGCCCTTCCGAGCCGTTGCCCCACAGGGGGCTACAGGGTCTGCAGCCTCCCTATAGGCTCGATGAGCCGACATAACCCTGCTCCTCTAAAACGTGGTGATCAGGAAGGTGACGGATCCCCCACCAGACCCGGGGTTTGTGTCCAGGTACTTCCTGGTTCCGGAACGGACGGGGGCTGGCGCCCCATTCTCGACCTACACGACCTGAACAAGTTCCTAAGGTCTCGAACCTTCAGGATGGTCACTCTGGCTCAGATAATACCATCCCTGGAACACGGCATGTGGTTCTGCTCTCTGGACCTGCAGGACGCGTTCTTTCACGCCCTATCCGTCCGTCACATCGGATTCCTTCGCTTTCGAGCGGAGGGATCCCTCTTCGAGTTCGGAGCCATGCCCCTCGGCCTGTCTCCAGCTCCCAGGGTCTTCACCAAATGCATTGCAGTGGTGACAGCTTTCCTGCGGCGCCGAGGGGTCCGGGTGTACCCTTACCTGGACGATTGGCTGATAGCCCCCTCCAGACAGGAGGTGGAGCGGTCCAGAGATCTGGCCCTCCAGGTTTGCTCTCAAGTCGGCCTTCTCATCAACGAGGCCAAGTCGGAACTCGAGCCGAAGCAGGTGATTCTGTTTATCGGGGCAGAGCTCGACTCTCTTCGAGCCAGAGCACGGCTCCCGGCGGACAGGGCCGAGGTTCTTACCTCCTTTGCCCAATCATTTCTGGTTGGGCATTTGTGCCCTGCCGGGACTTCCTACCGCCCTGGGTCTCATGGTGGCCTGTACCAGCGTGGTCCGTTGGGCATGCTGGCACTCCTTCTCAGTGGGGACTGGCCAGCCAGTGGTCACAACGCTGCATCCATTGGACCAGCTAGTGATGGTGACCCAGGAGATGTGGAATGCTCTCCGGTGGTGGACCGCTCCATCTCATCTGCAGGAGGGCATCCCGTTTGTCCGCCCCCAGCCGACGGTCACTCTATCGACCGATGCCTCTCTGATGGGTTTGGGTGCCCATCTGGGGAACACAGGCGCGGCCTCTGGTCCCGTGGGAGTCCGATGCCACATCAACCTGCTGGAGTTTCGGCGGGTCCGCCTGCTCTCACCGCCTTTGCTCCGTTTCTCCGGGTCAAGTGGTCCCAGTCCAGACGGACAATATCACTACCATGTACTACCTAAACTGCCAGGGCGGGACGCTGCCCATGCTTCTATGCAAGGAAGCTCCGCATTTGGTCACTGTGCACAGCCTGGAGGCGGATCTCCTAGTATTCATGTGGCAGGAGCCTCCAACACCCTGGCCGATGCCCTGAGCCGGATAGGGCTGCATCTCACGAGTGGTCTCTCCTGCTGGAGGTAGTACAAGATCTGTTCTCCCATTGGGGCACACCTCAGGTGGACCTGTTTGCCTCCAGGGAGAACGCGGGCTGAGGCTGTTTCATGCCGCCCCCTCAGCAGGACTCGCTGCAGGGGATGCCTTCGAGGCTGTGGACCCCGGCCTCTTCACGCCTTCCCCATTTCCTTGATTCACAAGGTGCTTCTCAAAGCAAGGAGGGACAAGGCGCAGGTGATTCTGATAGCCCCAGACTGGCCCCGCCAGTTCTGGTACCAGATCTCCTCAGCCTCAGCTGCAGGCCCCGAGGCAGCTTCCAGCTCGCCGGACCTGCTCTCAGTCAATCAGGGAAGGTGTTCCATCCGGACCTTCAATCCTGCACCTGACGGCCTGGTTCCTGAGCTGCTAGAGTTCCAGGCCTTGGGTCTTTCCGACGAGGTCCTCAATGTAGTTGAGGCGTCCCGTAAGGAGTCGACCAGGAAATGCTATGCCTTCAAATGGAAGAGATTTTCCATTTGGTGTCAGGGCAAGGGCTTGGACCATTCCTCCTAACCTTTGGCAAGCATTTTGGACTATTTATGGTCCCTTTCTAGTCAAGGGCTTAGGTCGACAACCCTAAGGGTGACCTGGCAGCCATCTCGCCTACCGGGCGCGGGGCCGAGCAGTCAGCGCAGGAGGAAGTGGTCTGTGCTTTTCAAAGGCCTTGATCACATTTCCTCCGCGTAGAACCTCCACCTCCGTGGATTTACTGCTGGTACTGGCAAAGCTCATGGGCAAGCCATTTGAACCAATGCACAGGTGTGAACTCTCTCACCTGTCGTGGAAAACCGCCTTCTTGGTGGCTATCACATCAGCCAGAAGGATGGGAGAACTCCAGGCGCTCTGCATTGAGTCTCCTTACCTGGTCTTCCACAGGGACAAGGTTGTCCTGCGCCCCCACCAAATTCCTTCCGAAGGTGGTGTCGGAGTTTCACCTTAACCAGGTGTTGACTCTGCGGTGTTCACCCCAATCACACCTCGGGAGGCCGAATATGGGCTCCATACTTTGGACCCTAGAGGGCGCTCGCTTATTATAAGGAGCGCACTGCTGAAATCTGGGAGAGGTTCGCCAGCTGTTTGTCACCCACGCTGAAGCCACCTGGCAGACCTGCAGCCAAGTGGACGATAAGCAGGTGGGTCACCTCCTGCATAGATCTCTGCTACAAGTTACTGGGCATGGAGCCTCCCAGAGGGATAAGAGCTCATTCTACCCGTCATACTGCTGCATGGTGGCTGCTTCCAGGGACGCCCCTATCCAGAAATCTGCAGGACTGCTACCTGGAAGTCAGCACACACCTTCATTACCCACTACCACATCGACCTTGAGTCACGCCGGGATGCTGGTTTTGGGCCTCGGTTCTCCAGTCTTTATTTCCCAAGTAAGTATCAGGGTGTGCTTTGCCTCCCTCCTCCCGGAGAACTGCTAGGAGTCTGCCAGACAGTGTGGATGAACAACATATCATGTCCTAAATACAGGTTACTCACCTGTAACAGGAGTTCTAGAAATGGTATGTGTTGTTCATCCACCCGACTCCCACCACCTCTCTGGCTTCATGCACAACCTGAGCTTCCAGTGGGCCAGATCTGGCGTCATGGGGCGGAGCCGAGAGTTTTACCACCCGGGTGGGTGGGAGGAGCCAGCTTGAAGACCTTCCGGCAAGATTTAAAGCGGCAAGGAACCTGCCAGACAGTGTGGATGAACAACATATACCATTCCTAGAACTCCTGTTACAGGTGAGTAACCTGTATTTCTCATCCTGGGCTAGAATTTTTTCGAGGTTTGTATGGGCTGGGCAGCAGCCAAGGGTCAGATGGTCTCTGTTACAGTTACCAGTGGCAAAGGGGGGTTGTAATCTTCCAAGCCTTAGAGATTACCATAAGGCAGTAACATGTAAAATAGTGATGACATGACTGAACCCTCAGGTAGATAAACCATGGAAATAAATTAAATTTATACTAAATGATCTTGTAAACATTATCCCTATTATATTTGCCCCCCCCCCCACAATTCTTATCCACAGTTACAAAACTTCACATTTGGAACCCGTTATACGTTAAAGGCTTGGTATGAGCTATATGCCTACTACATTAACTGAAGTTTTGGTTATTTTAAACTAACTTTGTACAGAAAGTGTATCTTGGATATGGGTGCTGTTCGGTCCATCAAGAATGGCAGAAAAAAGGTTTGCTTTTTTTATATCAGTATCTGGATGTAAATGGAGTACTGCCTTTTGCCACACTATAGGCAAAATATCAATTCCCCCATACACAACATTATAGATATTTACAGATTCGGACATTTATACAGAAAAAATTAGCATTAAATACTCTGCCCTCTCTCGTACCTATGTTGATGTCCCTTTTAAGGGACGCTATAGAAGGCAGGGAACAAATTAATTTAATTGGACAAATATATAAAGCAATAAGAGACTTTTGGAAGGAATCCACTGAGGATATCTTGGGGAGATGGAATAGAGAATTAGGGACTCGGATAACTTATGAGAAATGGTTGGAACCTATTCCTCATTCGATGAGAGTATCAGTCATCATACTGGTCAGAATATATATGGAAATGTCGTAGTAGATATTTTTATACCCCTGACAAAATTGCTAAATTTGTATCTATGAGGCATGACCTCTGCTGGAGGCAGTGTGGAGAAAAAATGGCAAATATAACACACATTTTTTGTGCCTGTCCGAAAGTTGCCCAATACTGGTTAGGTATAGAAAAGAGCACACAGAATATTGTGGGACCAGAAATTCAATTATCCAATCAGATGATTCTGCTTTATATTGGGGAAGACGGAAAAGTTCCACCAAGTAGAAGTAAGTTATACTTGTACTTGGCAGCAGCAGCTAAAAAGGTTATAACTCGCCTATGGCGAACAGCTAAAGTACCCACCCTCTCTCATTGGCATTCATTGATGACTGAGATATATTTTCTAGAGCTAGAAGGATGTCACCATTTGAGCTCCAGTGGAGGCCATAGGTTTTCTGTATCTCGCCTCTGGATGAAGCATTTGTTCCCCGATAGAGCTATATGAAAGTAACCAATTTTTGTAGGATATGAATTTTGATCTTGTGTCATTTGATATATAACGGAATGATGTTGTAGAAACATGAATTGCCACCCCAAAGAACATTCAGTGTATTGTAAGACAAAAGAGCAATACTGTATAGATGAACTCTTGCTGTCATATATATTATATATATATATCTATATAAAAAACAATAAAAAATAAAGAATATTTAAAAAAAAGAAAGCGCTGATGAAGTGTCTGTACTAAAAAGGAAGCATGATCAAGCTGCTGATGAAGTGGCTAAAAAGATGGCCTGCAAAGATAAAAACGCTCCTGTTCCTCCTGGGAAAGCCAATAGTGAGACAACAGGCAGCTTAAAACATAAAGAAAAAAGAAACATACACAGCCACTCTGTGCAGGAACTCCCGTCTGTGCAAGACATGGCAAAAGTATGGCATGTCTTTCAGACCCTACAAAAGATGGGGTCTGTGTTTTCTGGGGCTGGTAAACACACTTCCACAGTTCTCTCTTCTGGAGACTGTGAGGGTGATCCAGATGAGGAACATTTCTGTGATGCCCCGACATACACTAGAAGGGCCTAGAACCTGATGCGTCTCCTGACCCTCAATTTGGGGCTTCCCCTGCTGACCAGGAGGATCCCTCCTCTATGCTTACGTTTGTCCAAAATATGCTGGACACCTTGGACCTCCCTACTCAGGAGTCTAACCAGAATGATAATGAGGATAAAGATTATAGGGAGATGAAAGGTCTCTCAACCCCTAAGAGGTTAGTCATGCCTCTCTATAATGCTTTCAGAAAGAATGCCATGATATTGCTTTAGACCCGCACGTCTGTGGTAAGGTTTGACAAGCATGCTGACAAAAAATGCCAATTTTCTAAAAATGATACTGAGTTCCTGTCTGTACATCCCAGCCCTGAGAGTATAGTACAGCAGGCAGCATGTGAGAAAGCTGGAGTCCTTGTCTTCCTTAGCCCCTGACAAGGACTCCAGAAAAATAGATTTCATAGCAAAGAAGATGTACACCACAGTTTCCCTGCCTGTCAGACATTTTTCCTATGTGGCTTTCACTAGCAAGTATCAAAAAGCACTGTGGAAGTCTGTCCTGGCCATTACCCGCAGTGAGTCTGACACAGTGGTACAGTAACTGGTGGATACTGCAAGAACTGCCTTGGAGGCTACAAAATACCAATTCCACATGGCAGATGACAACAGTGATGCCACGTCCAGAGCCATGGCCCGTGCCATCTCATTGAGATGTTTTGCCTGGCTTAGAACTACCAGCCTAACCCTGGACACCCAGTCTAATGCCATGGACTTTCCCTGTGATCAAAACATACTGTTTGATTCCAGGACAACAGAGTACATGAAAAAGGTCGATGAGTAGAAGGCCTCTTGGCAGAGTCACTCCTCTAAACCTAAGCCTCCTGCCCCACAAAACTCCCCCCCGAGAGGTAACAGTGGCAGAGATTATTTTCCCAGACCTTATACTGCCTACCCCAGCCTGACTTTGCTCAGTACAGGGGTGTTTTCAGAGGGAGGGGCATAAGGGGTCAAAGAGCCACCTCTACCCAGCCAGCAGCCTCGCAGTCTAAGCCCTGATGTGACTATCTAGGTCGCCTCCCCTGTGCCAGTAGGAGGCAGACTCTCCCACTATGTTCAGAACTGGTCCCTCATTACCTCGGACAAGTGGGTTCTGGAGATAGTGGAAAAGAGTCTGCCACTACAGTTCAAGCAGATGCCAGACCTCAGACGTACCCAGGTGTCAAAGCCTTTAACCCCAACACTGGTACTACTATTGGAGTTGGAGGTAAAAAACCTTGTAGTTCTGCAAGCAGTGGAGAGGGTCCCGGCCCACAAAAAGGGCAAAAGCCTCTACTCCAGGTACTTTCTTACACAAAAGAAAACTGGGGAGTGGCGACCTATCTTGGATCTCAGATATTTAAACAAACATCTGCTAAAACCCAGATTCAGGATGGTCACTCTGTCACTAGTCACATAGTCCTTACAGAAGGGAGACTGGCTAACCTCCCTGGACCTAAAGGACGCTTACTTCCATACACCCATAAGGAGATCTCAAAGGAAGTTTCTCAGGTTCAGACTCCCTTCAAGCCACTGTCAGTTCACTGCAGTGCCCTTTGGCCTGTTCTCTGCTCCAAGAGTCTTTACCACATGCCTGGCAGTGGTAGCAGCACACCTCAGGAAGCTGGGTGTCTCTCTCTACCCCTTGTCATTGAGGCACAGGTCAGGAAGCATAGGAAAACTAGGAGCAGTTGTAGAATTTTCAAAAAGTATTTATTTGTACTAGCAGTAACATAAAAAAAATTAAACTTGTTCCGTATAACTATTTACAAAGGCAGAATAAATAGAGAAGATACATCTGAGTTTTCCTTCAATCTCTGTGTGTCTCTTGTTGCAGTTGCCGCTCTGTCCTATAAGTCTCTCCAACCCCTCTTTTTAACAAGCATCCTGTTTTTTTCTAAAATGTTCTTGTATATTTCCGGCAGGTGCCAGAACACAGTGTCCCAGAACTGAGGTCCCTTTCTCCACAGCTTCTGTAGAAGGCTTAAAAATTGCATTTCAGTTAACCCCTTGAATTCCAAATAGCTTTGCAATCATCTCAAACTATAATTATATACATTTCAACAGTAACACTGTATAATTTCTAAACAAAGGGATCCCAATATCCGTTACATTTCCACATAATGATTTATATATATTTTCATACCAGCAGACATGCAAGGGACGAAAAGACAGAACAGCAAGGGAAGACTGAGAGACAGTGAGAGGCAGAGAATTGCGAGACTGTTGGGGTGATCACTCCTAGGTCTCACCGGAAAATTTGGTTGCGCAACCAGACAGACGAGACAGGAAAGGAGAGAACAGAACAGATCCCTGCATTAAAACTTTCCATAACAACTGGGACAGGGTCCTATTCAGCCATGACACACCCCTATTTGGATGACTGGCTTATAATGACAGTCTCCTTGTTAGGTTTGGGAGTCCCTTTCCCTTACAGAGCACACTCTGGAATTGCTAGACTCCCTGATCAGTCTAAAGAAGTCTCACCTGGAACCGACTCAGCTACTCACTTTCTTGTTTTGTGTTTTTTATTACTTTTATGTCGCTGACAGCTTCCATTCGGAGGGAGCCCCCAGCCCCGTCCCCCGAGGTCCACCATCCGGCACTGACCTAGCCCATGCACTTAACCCCCCCCCCCGGAGGGGATCCCCAACCCCCACCAAGGATCAGATTCAAAGGGCAAGTGCCGTGGCTGGCTGGGAGTGGAGCCTGCGAAGCGCCCTCCACCATACTGCTGCGGCAATGGATTTTTCCAGTGGTTTCCTCCCCAGGAGTCGAGGTGTACAATGATGCCTGCGGAGGGGTGCGTGCGTGCGTCCGCACGCACTCCCTCCCAGCATCTACGCCGACTCCTTCCCTGAATTCAGCGTGATAGCTGTGTCCCTCAGCCTCTGCTACGGAACAGACAGGTGCCAACAGCTGTGAACTCCCCTCCCTAGAAAAAGAGAACAGTCCATTGGACGCTCAGTCCTTCTCCAGCCCTGCCGACCCCCGGTGGCCTGTGCTCATTCCCGAACATGGGTCGCCGGCATTGCGCGAGGTAAGGCATCCAGCGCCTCAGCGCCACCGGGCCAGCTAGCTACTCACTTTCATAGGAGCTCAGCTGGACACCCAGAAAGGTTATGCCTTCCTCCCACAGGTGAGAATTCAAAGTTTCCTTTCAGTGGCAGATTCTTTCGTTCAGGGACAGCCAAGACCAGCCAGATATTTCCTCAGGCTCTTGGGACACATGACTTCAATGACTGCAGTGGTCCCAGGGGTCAGGTAAGACCTGCAAGCCTATCCCAGAGCTCACTGGTCTTAAAGAAGCAACAATTTTTCAAAGCTGATACCTGTGACAGAACTTCTGCTTCAGGCTCTGCTTTAATGGAAGGACCCTGTAAATCTGGCAATAGGGATCCCGTTCCAAGCTCCACTTCCCACAGAGGTGATCACCACAGATGCCTCCGTCCTGGGATGGGGAGCTCATCTGGACAGTGCCTCAATAAGTGGTACCTGAGCTTTCTAAGAGTCACAGTTGCACATAAACCTTCTGGAGCTCAGAGCAATCTTTCTAGCTCTCAAAGCATCTGCTTCTGTCATAAAAGGGCAGACTGTACAAATACGAACAGACAACACCACTGCAGTGTTCTACATAAACAAGCAGGGTGGCAGATCAGGGACACTCTGTTCGGAGGCTCTGAAAATTTGGTCTCTCGCCTTTTCCCTGGGGGTCAGCCTTTCAGCTATTCACCTCCCAGGCAAGCTCTAAGCTGCATCAGTCAGGGTCAGAGCGAATGGATTCTGAACAAGCAGGTACTAGCCACAGTGTTCAGGTGGTGGGGCACACCAGAAGTGGATCTGTTTCCCTCCCCCCGTCAACTTCCAGCTTCCTCAGTACTGTTGCAGGCCTCCAGTTCCGGGAACACTTTTTCTGGATGCCTTGATTCTGGACTGGTGAGGGAGGTTTCTATGTGAATTCCATCTCTTTCCCTTGATACTCAGGGTATTACTGAAGCTCAGACAACAGCCCACATCTATGATCATGGTGGCTCCGGATTGACCCAGACAAGACTGGTACCCTCTCTTTCTCTCACTGTCCTGCAGCAGGCCCATTTGCCTGCCATCAACGCACTCCCTGCTGACCCTTCCCCAGACAGGAGTGCATTACCCAGACATACCTGTCTTCACCTCAAGGCCTGGCTCTTGAGGAGCTAGAGTTTCCATCCTCTCAGTACTCTGAGCAGGTCCTTAAGATTCTGAGAATGGCTAAAAAACCTAACACAAAAAAGGCTTATGCAACGAAATGGAAAAGATTCTCCCTCTGGTGCAAGAGCAAAAAAGTCAATCCTCTTACAGCTTCAGACTCAGCTGGTGGATTACCTGGTACATCTGCAGGAGTCAGGCTTGAAACCTTCCTCTCTCAAGCTACACCTGGCTGCAATTTCGGCCTACCTTTCGGTGGGGAAGAAAGTGTCCGCTCTAGGAACATGGATATGTTGTTCATCCACACTTCTTGGCATGTCCCCTTCCACTTTAAATCTTGCCGGAAGTCTTCAAGCTGGCTCCTCCCACCCACCCGGGTGGTATATACCATGGCTCACGCATGACACCAGATCTTCCTTTCCGCTGGAAGATACAGGTTCTCTCATGCTCTCAGCATATCATAGGCCCTGGATTCTAACCATAGTTTTTTACCGAAAATTAAACTCGTTCGAGTTAACGATTGCGCTTTTATCACATCTACCATGGAGGAAAAATCTTCCCCCCAGATTTCACCGGTGCTCCTGTGGCCAGAAGATGTCAGGCACTGATCCCGATCCTCACGCGGCGCTCACTGCCTTGCTAGGTGTCGCCATGACACCTCGTCGTGCAGTTTTTGCCTGGCTTTCCATTCCAACGACCTGGACGACTGCAAGGCACGCTTGAAGCTGGGGAGATTGGAGAAAAGGAACCCGCCAGTGAAATCGAAGGAGACGAGGTGGGCGGTTTCCGCGGCCGAGAGATCCGTTTAACAGCTGGAACAGATGAAGGCGTTCGAGGAGGAAGCAGCTCGCATTTCGGCCAGTCGAAGCTTTTTTGTTCCTCTGAACCTTGGCTCCACCTTTTCGGGCTCCTTCAAGGAGTTGTGCCAGTCTCTCCCCACCCGGGGTGAGGCACCCTCGGGCTCGCACTCCTCCTGCTCTCGGAAGAGAAAGAAGGACCCCTTGTCTTCGTCTCGGCGAAGACATTCCTGGGACCGAGAGAGGTCCGAGTCCCAGGAACAGGCGGTCTCTACTTCGGTCGAGATCGCAACCTCGGCCGCCGGCTTCATGGATCTTCTGTCTGACCAGGGGACGAGGAAGTTGCAGACGAGGTCAAAATTATCCTTGACCTTATAGACCCTTTGTTGCTGGTCATGGCTGACGACTCTTTGGAAAGGACTCCGGTCCTTGTCTTCCCTGATGAGGGGACCCAGCCCGCTGGTGTCCCCATCAAGGACCCGGTTCCGAACCCTTGGTTTTCACTGACCCCGGTGTCTCCTGTTCGACAGTCAGCCTCCCCAATCTCGGTCGAGGTCCAGAACCCACTTGGCCGAACGGCCGAGAAAGAGCCATAAGTGCTTTAAGACGACGTCGGCCTGCACTCACATCCCGGGGATGATGAGTCGATGGTTGGTGCAGGGTTGGAGGAAGACCCTTCCTCCTCACAAGGCATTCTCTGCCTCATCTCCGACTCCACCCGGAATGCCCCTGGAGCCCATCCAGAAAAAGGCGGAGTACCCTCTCACTGACATCCTCAAGAGAGGGGATATCCAGACGGAGGCCTTTCCAGTGGCCGAGGCCATCGTTGGCCTGGCCCTTGAACTTTGACAGCATCCTGCCTTCTGCCCAGCACCGTCTGCCCGCAAGTATGCGGTGCCCATGGGGTCTCTTGCGGGATTCACTGAACACCCTCCGACCAAGAGCCTGGTGACCGGCTCGGTGTTCAGGCGCACAGGTAGTTTGGTCGATACTGACTGACCCCCGGACAAGGGGTCAAAAAATATGGACCACTCTGCTCGCAAGGTCTACGCTGCCTCTTCTCTGGGCCTTCGTCAGGCCAGCTCGGCTGTTGTTATTGCACACTTCTCCCATGCCCTCCTGGGGTCATTGGACAAGGTCCTCCCTCATCTCCTGCTGGAAATGAAAACTGCAGTCAAGCAGGTCCGTGACCAAAGTCGTGCTGTCGCAAGACAGCAGCTCCAGACAGCCTTGGATATAGGAGATTCTTGTGCCCACTCGTTGGCCGCCGCAGTGGCCTCTCGACGCAGGGCTTGACTGAGGCTTTCCTCCTTCCTGGCAGATACTCAGCATAAGCTTGCTGACGTGCCCTTCCTGGGGACTGACTTGTTCGGTCCAGGAGTGGCCGGTCACCTTCAGCGTATAGAGCAGTCCAGTGCCACCTCGGACGCTACTTCTGCCAAGGGTTCTTCAGGCAAGAACCAGCAGAAGAGAAAGAAGAAGCCATTTCGGCACTCTTCCCCTGCGGTCAGGCAGCCTTCCTATCGAGGTCAGCAACAACAGCCGCAACAGGCTCAAGCCTGGTGCCCGCGGCCCAAGCAGGGTCCTCAACAGCCCCGTAAAGGAGGCCGAGGCGCAGGTCCTGGAGCCACATCTTCTAAGCCTGCTCAGTGATGGGTTGGGGGTTGCCACCCGTACACCTGTCATGCCAGCTCTGGGTCCTCCCGTGGGGGGTCGGCTCCGCCACTTCCTTTCTGCCTGGTCCGCTATCACTTCAGACAGGTGGGTCCTTGAAGTGGTTGGTCAGGGACTGCCTCTGGAATTCAAGCAATACCCTCCCAGCCGAGCCCGTGCCCCTCAGGAGGGAAGGATCTCCACATGCACCCAGTCAGCTCTTCGAGACGACGTGGCTCAGCTCCTCCGGAAGGAGGCAGTAGCCCCAGTGCTGCATCCTCCGACAGACCCAGGCTTTGTTTCCAGGTACTTCCTGGTGCCCGGGGGGGGGGGTTGGTGCCCCATCCTAGATCTCCACGACCTGAA
This sequence comes from Neoceratodus forsteri, assembly GCA_016271365.2. NCBI lineage: Eukaryota > Metazoa > Chordata > Ceratodontiformes > Ceratodontidae > Neoceratodus > Neoceratodus forsteri. The sequence goes on along the minus strand of CM028137.1, from coordinate 887,814,154 downwards.
TCAATATCTCAGGTCCTGCACCTTTCGGATGGTCACTCTGAACCAGATCATACCATCCCTGGAGCGAAACGTGGTTCTGTTCACTGGATCTACAGGATGCATTCTTTCATGCCCCTATCCGTCTGTTCTATCAGCGGTTCCTCCGCTTCAGGGTCGAAGGGACCCTGTACGAGTTCCAAACTATGCTGTTCAGCCTGTCACGGCCCATCAGGTCTTCAAATGCATTGCAGTGGTGGCAGCCCACCTTCCGCGTCGAGGAATCAGAATCTACCCTTATCTCAACGACTGGCTCTTGGCGGGTTCCTCCCTTCAAGAGGGGGAGAGGTCCAGGGATCTGGCCCTCCAAACCTGCTCCCAACTTGTCCTCCAGATCAGCGTTTGTCCGCCCCGAACCGACTGATGCCTCTCTCATGGGCTGGGGAGCCCACATGGGGGACAGCAGGGCCCATGGATTCTGGACACCCAAGGAGTTTCGATGCCACATCAACCTGTTGGAGCTCAGAGCAGTCAGACTGGCGTTGTCCGCTGTCGCTCCTCAGCTCCGTGGTCAAGTGGTTCAAGTCCAGACGGACAATACCACGACCATGTACTACCTCAACAAACAGGGCGGCACACACTCCCGTCTGCTGTGCAAGGAGGTGCTCCGCATCTGGACCCTCGTAAGCTGGTTGGAGGCGGATCTCCTAGCCATCCATGTGGCAGGAGCCTCGAACCAGCTGGCGGATGCTGTCAGCCGCATAGGCCAGACATCCCACGAGTGGTCTCTCCATCCAGAGGTAGCTTAGTCTGTTCTCCCGTTGGGGCAAACCGATGGTGGACCTTTTTGCCTCCAGGGAAAACACCAAGCTGAGGCTGTTTCATGCCCAACCCCCTCAGCAGGGCTCGTTGCAGGGGGATGCCTTCTCGAGGCTGTGGACTCCAGGCCTCATCTACGCCTTTCCTCCATTTCCCTTGATCCACAAGGTGTTACTCAAGGTGAGGAGGGACAACGCGAAGGTGATTCTGGTAGCCCCAGATTGGCCTCACCAGTTCTGGTACCCAGATCTCCTCAGCCTCAGCTGTAGGCCCCTGGAGCAGCTTTGTACATGCCCAGATCTGATATCTCTGAACCAGGGAAAGGTTTTCCATCCGGACCTTCAATCCCTGCACCTCACAGCCTGGTACCTGAGCAGCTAGAGTTCCAGGCCCTGGGTCTTTCCGAAGATGTCTACACCATGGTGGAGGCATCCAGAAAGGAATCGACCTGGAAATGTTATGCCTTCAGATGGAAACGTTTTTCCATTTGGTGTCAGAGTAAGGGTCTGGACCCCTTATCCTGTGGCTAACACTTTCGACTACCCTTGGTCTCTCTCCAAAGGGGGTCTTCGGTCATCGACCCTTAGGGTGCACCTGGCAGCCATTTCTGCTTACCGGGTGCGGGCCGGTCAGCCGACATTGGCACAGGAGACCGTGGTCGGGCACTTTTTCTAAGGCCTGGATCACATATCACCTCCGGCGTGTGAACCTCCACCTACATGGGATCTGTTGTTGGTTTTGGCAAAGCTTATGGGCAAGCCATTCGAACTCATGCACAAATGTGAGCTTTCACACTTGTCGTGGAAGATGGCCTTCCTGGTGGCTGTCACGTCTGCCAGAAGGACAGGGGAGCTCCAGGTGCTTTCGGCGGACTCCCCTTATCTGGTCTTTCACAGGGACAAAGCTGTCCTGCGCCCCCACCCGAAATTCCTTCCGAAGGTGATGTCAGAGTTTCACCTTAACCAGGTGTTGACTCTTCCGGTTTACTACCCTAATTACACCTTGGATGCCGAGTACAGGCTCCATACCATGGACCTGAGATGTGCTCTCTCCTACTACAAGGAAAGGACGGCGGAAATTCGTGGAGAGGTTCGCCAGCTGTTTGTCACCTATGCTGAAGCCGCTTCTGGCAGACCTGCAGCCAAATGGACCATAGCAAGATAGATTACATCATGCATAGGTCTGTGCTATGAGTTGGCGGGCAAGGAGCCTCCCAGAGGGATACAAGCTCATTCTACCCACCATACTGCTGCTTCGGTGGCTGCTTCTAGGGACATCCCTATCCAGCAAATCTGTCGGGCTGCTACCTGGAAGTCAGCAAACACCTTCATTAACCACTACTACATCGACCTTGAGTCATGCCAGAATGCTGGTTTTGGGGCCTCGGTTCTCCAATCTTTATTTCCTAAGTGTTAGGTGTGTGCCTTGCCTCCCTCCTCCCGGAGAACTGCTTAGAGTCTGCGAAGAAGTGTGAATGAACAACATATCCACACTCCTGGAAGAACAGGTTACTCACCTGCAACAGTAGTTCTAGGAGTGGTATATGATGTTCATCCACACACACCCACCTGACCTCCCCGGCTTCGGTTGTACAACCTTGCTTCCAGTGGGCTAAGATCTGGCGTCATGGGGCGGAGCCGGGGTATATACCACCTGGGTGGGAGGAGCCAGCTTGAAGACTTATGGCAAGATTTAAAGTGCAAGTTAACATGCCAAGAAGTGTGGATGAACAGCATATACCACTCCTAGAACTACTGTTACAGGTGAGTAACCTGTTCTTTTTTCCCATTCTGTGTTCAAACAGTTTTTCAAAGGCCTCTTGCAGCTCCAGCCTCCAGTCAGGGAGCCGGTTCAACCACCCTTTGAGCCTATGGCCACTGCACATCTTAAGTTTATAACCTGGAAATCTGTTTTCCTGGTGGCCATTACCTCTGCCAGGAGGATTTCAGAGTTGCAGGCCCTGTACACTGAGCCTAATTGCATCATTCCTCACAGAGACAAAATTGAGCTCAGGAGAAATAGGAAGTTCTTGCCTAAGGTGGTTTCTGAGTTTATTTCTCTACTGGTCTTCACTGAGAAATCCACTCCTGGTGAGCAAAAGCTTCACAGTCTGGATGTCAATAGAGCCCTCTTTTACTGTCTAGAGCATACTAGGCAGTTCAGAGGCTCTTCCACTCTGTTGTTCCTCACCTATAGGGATGTAGGCAGAGGGAGACCAGCTACCAAGAGAACTATTTCCTGCTGGTTGGTCTCCTGTATTAGATTCTGCTATGAAAAAGCTGGTCATCAACCTCCTGTGGGGCTCAGAGCCCACTCCACCGGGGCAATGCAGCCTCTGTGGCAGCTGTGGGAGACATACCTCTTCTGGATGTCTGCAAAGCAGCTACCTAGAAATCTTTACACACTTTTGTTAAGCACTACAGTTTAGATGTGCAGTTCAGATATGATGCCAAATTTGGCAGAGCGGTTCTGTAGAGCCTCTTTCCTAGGTAGGTTCTGTGCCCACCTCCCACTTGGTACTGCTCGGTAGTCTGCTATAGTTACTGGTGTTAAAGGACTCCTGGGGTAAGAAAATTACTCACCATAGTAATCTTTCTTCTAAGAGGTCCTTTATCATCAGTAAGCTTCCACTCTTCCTCCCCGGTTCACCTTTTAGGAGAAGGGCTCTGTTCTGTTTTATTACCAGAATTTGTCTCTTATTAAAGAGTTTTCTTGCTCAGGTTGTTAAATGTTTTTCTGGTTTTGGACATATTCATGTGTTTTGAATCCTGTTGGTTCACTGTTGGGGGCATGTGCCCATTTATCTTTACCTTCTGGCTGCTCCCTCTCGGTACACTCTCCTCCTTTTTTCTGATTGGCTGATGCCCAAGCTTATTATGCTAATTATCTTAAAGGCATTCCTCCTGGGCAGTTGCACCTAGCCAGCTAACTGCTATAGTTACTGATGCTAAAGGACTCCTTGGAAGAAAGAAGATTACTATGGTGAGTAATTTTTTCATCTCTGACATCAGATCACACCTATGGAACTTAGCCATCAGGCACTAGGATCCTACGGAAGCTTTTCTGCAGCAGTCTGCGAGAGGCTGCCCATGCCGACATCAAGTTCCGATGTCACTCAGTGTATAAAAGCGAAGGCGGCCCTGCTCCCTCCACAGGTCTTTCCCGCCAGCGACCATTCGCGCATGTATTCTGCGGAAGCTCCGTTGCATAGTTCGACTGCCAGTTTTACTTACCTCTTATTTTTGTTTGTCATCAAATCACTTTTATTTAAAAGTGATTCCCTTCCTCTTTGTAGGTTGAGAACTACTCCTTCATTGGATCTTTTCCATCTCTGCAGAAAGATTTCCTCCACCAGTGAACACCAGCTCTGTGTCAGCTGTCTTGGGCCTAGCCATAGCTTCCTTGCCTATGAGTTCTGGCAGAAGCTCAACCTCACCACCTGTCGCCAATGAAAGAAAGCCCTGCAGACGTTCCTCATGGAGCAACTGATAGCCAACAGAGAGCAGGGATCTTCTGCAGCCTCCCGCCCAGTTACCAGCGTCTTCCATGGCAGGCTTCCAAGGCCCGGGACAAATTCTTGGAGATGCACTCTCAGTAGGATAAGGAATGGCCTAAGGACTGCTCCCCCCGTCAACGATCCCAGTCCCTGCTGGATTCTTCCTCTTCCTCCTGGGATCACCGTAGATGGCATTGGCGCCTGCGCCCCATACGAACCTCTGCTTCTTCGCCCCAATAGTGGATTCTCTCCTGGCCATCCTTAGGGCTGTGAAAGGGCCATTCTGCCTCTGGGTATTCGGCCTGTGCCCCGTCGTCATGACCTCTCGAGCCTTGAGGTCCTTCAGTGCTGGGCCTACCTGCTACCTCTTCAGTTAGCAGTTCATTGAAGGACCTGGGCCTTGCGCCCCCTCCGTTGATGCTGGTGTTGACAACACTTCCCTGCCATCGACCTCAATGTTATTCTAACTTCCAGTACTATTTCTCTTTTACAACAGCTGTTGTCACAGCCTGGGCCATCATCGCCCGCACCCTTTGTCGGCTGTTTCTGCTCCGACACCTGTCAGGCCCACACCCCTTGCGCTCATGGGTGTAGCCAGGCATACTCCAAGTACTCCATGGTGTGCAGTTTTATTTAAGGGGGGGGTAGCAAATAGGCTCTGAACTGCTTCATTTTTCCACGAAAACTAACAAAGAAAATGCTGAACCTATCTGTAATTTTATTCATGGGAGTCAAAACTAGACGGACTGGTCACTAATACTGTCTTTGCATCCCAATGACAATACAACTTTACAGGCTCTCGTCAGGTATGTGGGTGTCTTAGGGAGCAATGCATGGCACTTATTTTTACCCATGCATGGCAACAACCATTGTCATAAGATACAAAAGTTGTATTCATTGAGCCAAATGAGGCAAAAAACACGGTCCTGGTATACATTTGTATACTGTATGTGAGTCCATTTGGTGTGCAGATCTGAAGTCCCTGACTACACCCCTGCCTGCGCTCTCTGCAGAGCCGTCTGTGCAGCGTTCATTGGTTCCTGCTCCAGAGCAGACCGACAAACAGGAGCACCATCCTGATCTTATCCTCCCTGAGGAAGAGGAGGATAGGTGTGACCTAATGACAGAGATATCCCTGAAGAGGACAGAACAGTTACGTAAGAACTTGCCAAAACAGCAGATCTTTGAGCGAATCTTTGTCATCAGGTCATGCCATCCCTCCCTCCATCCCTCTTTTCTCTGTTTCTCCCTACAGTTCAGCTATCCTGTTGCTCCAGCCTTTCTGCTAGATGGGTACCCTCTCTCTCTCTCCTCGGTTCCCAAGTGGGACTCCTGTCTCTCTTGGCTGTTGGCTAGAGAAAGAGCTGAGGAGGGAGCAGGATCACCTGCACTTTTATAGGGTGAGTGACGTCGGCGTGGGCGGTCCCTAGTAAACTGCTGCAGAAAAGCTTCCACAGGATCTTAGTGCCTGATGGCTAAGTTCCATAGGTGTGACCTTTATAACAGATATTCCCTTGAAGAAGTACTGTGACAGTAAGCTCTTACGTAACTGTTCTTTCTTTATAAACCAGTGATTCTGTGGTGCATACCCTGTAAATTTCTGACAGAGCACAAAATTAAGACAGTTCAGAGGTGGTGAACTCATTGACCCAGTGCTTCGTTGGCAGTCAAGCTGCCACCCACGGTGTCTTTGAGAATCGCACGTGCACACTGAGCCCTTCTGCTGAAACCAACAGACCCCCCGCAATCTAGACGTAGGCAAATACTGATGCAGTTCTGCAGTTACCATACGAAAGAGGAGGTGCAGAGACTGGGGTGTCAGCAAAAAAAAGATTTCATTTAGTGGAACCCATGTATTTCTTAACCAGGGCTGCCCTCCAGATATACCGAGGAAGAGACTTTAATACGCAGACATCCTTAGAGCCCTACGCAGCTGACAGATAAAATTTCAAATGCCTTATTGGGCAAGACTTGATAGTGTTCTGGGAGGATGGGAGATTCTAACCTAGCACACACCAGCAGAAGCAGAAACTGCCCTGAAAGATAGAGGGATACCATTGGAACCACAGAGGAAGAGTGAGGATCCCAGACTGAAACCCCAGAAGAGCGAGTGGACTAAAGTGTGCAGACAGCAGATCATAGCCACTGACCAGAAGGCAGCTGATCCCACAATGATAGAAATTCAAGAACTACTACAGGTGGTGCAAGGGAAATCCTCCACGAAACAGCAAGGAGACAGAGCGACTTGAAGCAGCAGTGCAGACAGGTACCGTTCTTCTGCTTTAATTACAGTATGTTTGGCGGGGGGGGGGGGGCTACCATGGCTCTGTGCTTCCTGTCCCGGTCCCCCATTGACTCCTTGTAATGCATTTGTAATTGCCACCTGATCACAACCGTATGCCCCTGAGGGCTGCAAGCTTGATTCCATTTTGGCTTACTGAGGCACACTGACTGAACATTTATTATAAACAGACTTCAAATTTGTTTTTGTTTTTTGCCTACCAGTTAACGACTTGCTCAACATATTAGCTGTCATATAGTAAGTGCTGTGTGTTTTTAGTATCTGCTTCATGTGTGAATGAAATGTCATTTCCTTTCCTAGAGCATAATCCTGGGGATGCTTTAATATTCTGGCACTCCAGAGGAGTGCTGAGAGACTGGCACACGTGAGTGAGGCTTCCCTTACCAACCAGATACTCCCCCCATGGCCACTTTAATGGAAGGGGCTCGAAAGGGAAACTGCAGATTACTGGTGGGCACAAATTTCCCCTGCTGTAGAGTACATTGGTTTCCTAATGGTAGCGTGGACATCTGGTCTCACACGATGGGGGGACTTGCAGAGAGGATAGGGGCATATACTGGGCACTGGGGTAACCACTACAAGAATTGTCTCCTGGGTGCACTGTTGGTTTGCCTTCTTTCCTACAGCTAACTGACTGGGGCTTGGGCTGCTCACTCGGAGGTCAGCTTTTGGTGGCAGGCTGTGCGGGACGTTGGGGGCCAATACATTGCCTAGCATCTTCAAGGGGTGCCTAAACATCCTGTCAGACTTACTTACACTGGGGTCCTGAGGATACCTACTTGTAATCGCCATCATCAGTAAGGTATACTATAGGTGTACCTCAAGCCATTCCAGGTCTAAATGGACAGACTTCTACAGTTATGAGGGGGAGGGGGATTTATTCATATAACAGGGAGGGGCTATCTGATTTTATGCAGCTCTGCATATCTGTATGTCCACAATTCAGTGCATGAAGCCTCTTCTCTTTTAGCAGGTTTAGGGGTTGCCACTAGCTGGCAGTACAGCCTAGAGGTTAGAGTAACAAGCTGTGAATGAGGTTGGTACATCCAGCAGACCTGGGTTTGATTCCCACAACCTCCACTTACATACTGTTACTTTGAGCAAGTCACTTAACCGCCCCAGCGCTCCTGAGTTGCCCCTGAAAACAGGCACTTGTGCCTAGTGGGCATTACCCAGTTACCAAAATAATAAAATATCAAGTAGGGGGACCTAATTAACATTAATTTGCTCACTTGAGCTCTGGCTTACTGGCTGCTATGAGGCAAAATTTCAATATTCGAGGCTGATAGATATTTCTGGCACAGCGGGAGGATCGAAGGGAAGGACACAGTCCAACTAATGCCATTGATTATTTTACTTTTCTGTTTACTGAGATCCCAGATGGTTGGAGCAGCTCACGTAGCGGCGCCCTGGCTAGGGGGAGTGTTTATCACTACCGGCCCGTGTTGGGAGGTTTGGAGGAAACTGTGAGACCTACCAGCAGGGCACAGAGACTGCATGTATACCCTCTCCTACCTTGGAAATGTAGATCTTACTTTGAGAGGGCTCTTGCAGTAGGTAAGTACATATAGGACTGACGCCGGCAGGACCCCATGGAAAAATTTCTAGCTAGCAGTCCCTGGCGAGGGACCACCCCCATGTCAGGTGACCGGCGTCAGGAGACGTCTGTCTAAAGGGGCGGTCCCGAACGCCCGCCTTCCGTTCTGTCCTGCTAGCTTGTGCAGCCCGCGGAAAGTTTGTGCTTTCTCAGCCATTCCTCTCTGAAGGTACACATGGCGCCATTTCAGCCTATCATGTTCCCTTCAGGACAAGGCCTTTGCTCAACTGAGGTCTCAAGACCTTTCTCAGAGGGTCCTCCATCTGAGGCCCCCATCCGAACTCCTGCTCCCCTTGGGATTTGAACTTTGTTCTCGAAACTTACTCTTCCTCCTTGAACCTGCAGCTTCTGCGCTGTTTGAAGTTCCTTTCGTGGAAGATGCTCTTCTTGGTGGCCATTACTTGGCTTGAAGAATCTCCGAGCTCCAGGCCCTGATGTGTAAAATCCCCTACTTGATTTTTCACAAGGAACGAGTTGCTCTTCGCACGAATCCTAAGTTTCTCCCTAAAGTAGTAGCTGAGTCTACCTTAAATCAGTCCATAGAGTTACCTGTCTTTTTTACGCAGTACTCTAATCAAGGGGAGTATTTACTCCATACTATGGATGTTCACGGATTCTGAGATACTACACCAACAGGATGAAGGATCTCAGAAAAACTGATCACTTGTTGTCTCTTTGCTCACAAAGGAAGGCAATGTTGTTCCAAGCAATGCCTGTCTAAGTGGTTGGCTCATTGCATCACTTTCTGTTATGACAAATACAACAAGATCCTCCCGGGTCAAGTCAGAGGCCACTCCACAAGAGGAGTAGCTGCCTCTGCGGCTTGTTTCAAGAATGTGTCTACGGCAGACATCTGCGCTGCTGCCACCTGGACTTCCGTCCATACCTTTACGAAACACTGCAGTTTGGATGTTGCCTCTCGCCGTAGAGCAGGCTTCGGGCTAGTTGTTTTGCATGGCCTCCTATCTTGAGGCTTGCACGGCTAGAACAGCTTCCTGGAGTAGTTTTCCTCTTCCTGGTGCCTTTCTTTGTTCCAGACTGCTTGGGATTCAGTCCTATATGTAATTACCTACTGCAAGAGCCCTCTCGAGTAAGATAGTACAGCACAGAAGAATTCATCGCAGCAGTAGATCTCGAGAGAGGCCTGCAGCAGGTGGGCCTCCCCGCCTCCATCCCCCTCAGGCTTTTCAGCTCCTTTTCCATTGAGGGAAACATCCATCTCTCTCGTCCAGCCTCTTTCGGCCTGTGGCGGAGAGAGAACTGGAAAAAGCGGGCTTCGGGAATGAAACCTTTATACTGACGTCTCCTGACGCCGGTCACCTGACATGGGGGCGGTCCCTCGCCAGGGACTGCTAGCTAGAAATTTTTCCATGGGGTCCTGCCACCTGCCGGCGTCAGATCTATATGTAATTACCTAGTGCAAGAGCCTCTCTCGAAGATCTACTGTTACGGTAAGTTCTTACGTAACTGTACTTTCATTTTATATTCTCAGACTGTTTCATTATAGCCCAGTTGACTGGTTTACATGTTGGTAGTATGCTTAGTACTAGAAGGACGGTTACATATAAGATTCAGAGGTGTGTTGGGGAGGGGCACAGCCCTCTTACGGCACCATAATCGATAGGACTTTCAGAAGTAATTCACCTTGATATCCCCAGCAGTAAAGATCTTGACAGATAATGTCAATGGGCTTACACAGCCCATAAAGCTTAATAAAATTATGACCTATATTTGTCAAACTAAGGCAGAGTTCATACTTTTTCAGGAAACTCACCTCTTAGAGGGTGAACATCAGAAGCTGATGGGCAGTTACTTACACTAGTATCTGTTTACACTACACTGGCAGCAGAGTTCACTTTCTTTTAGAAACTACTTCTATTAATTGCTGAGATGGTATGGTTGTATGTGGAGGGATTAAGCCTTACCTTTACTCTGCAGGTAGACAGTACGTCACAGATTCCCCCATAGAGAGCATATGGTTGCCAGAAAGGTGAAGCTCTGGCTGAATTAGGGCTGATTAGACACATGAATACATCTGTATGGCCCAAAGAGGGGCCTTACTTTCTTTTCTGCAGCCCATCAGATCTACTCCAGGCTAGATGTTTTTTTTGTCCCGAAGGAATACTTTGATAAAATACATTCCTGCACCGTTAGCTCCTTCGGTCTTTCAGATCACGTCCCAGTAACACTACAGCTAGGTCTGAACCAGCAGGAAAAAAATAAAACTTTGTTTTGAAGCCTAAATGTCTCCTTGTTACAGGACAAGGAGGTCGGAGATAAGCTTCCCAGTATAATGAAACAAACATGTCTGGGAAAGTGACTCCCAGAGACATAGCCGGGAATCTGATGGCATACTGTGAAGGTGATACTATATGGATAATTACTCTCCATAGTAGCAGGAAACAAAAGGCACGTAGAGAATGAAACAGCTGGAAATACGTATACTAGAGCTGGAAGGGCTACAGCAACAGAGGTTGGACCAGCATAGAGGCAGAGAACTGAAACAAAGAAGGACCTAAATCAGATATTGGGTTATAAGGTGGAGCAGAACTTAAAAAGGGAACTGTTTGCATTCGACGAGCAAAAACAGGACCTGTAGGTTCCGGTTAGCTAAAACGCACTAGTTCTGAATTTTTTTAAATACTTTGCATGGCTGAAATTTTTAAGTTGATCTTGTGAACCCCCGGCCATTTTTTTTTTCCCCAGAGTCCCCCATTGCCTGCCTTCTGATGATGCAACTGATGGTCTAAGCCCTGGGAAACTCTTGTGTGCTAATATAGTTGTTGGAAAATATTAATAGATAAGCGCATATTTGTGCTTCTATTGTTGGTACTGATAGACCGAGGAAAGTACTTTCCTCAGTCAATCGGCATTGATGTTAGAAGCACGAACATGCTCTTCTTACCTGTTAAAATTTTATGGCAGCTATATTGGCAGGAGTCCTCCCGTAGCTTAGCCTGTCAGTTGCGTCATCAGAGGGCTGGCTTCTGGGGACTATGTGGAAATAATGGCTGGGGGGGTCACAAGGTCAGCCAGATAAACTTTGATTTCAGCTGTGTAAAGTATTTAAAAATTTTACGACTAGTGCGTTTTGGCTAATCGGGACCTATAGGTCTCATGTTTCTGCTCGTGGAATGCCGACAGTTCCCGTTAAAAATATCCCAGGCACAGGTACAGTGAAGGAGGGCCTCAGGACCTAAAACTACTAGCATGCAGATTAAGAACACATAGAACAAGTGCACAAGTCACAAGAATTTTATAGCAGGGATCAGGCCAGCGGGTGGAAAAAATGCTAGGTATATCCACAGCTTTCCAACACTACTATGAATTGCTCTACAGAGTTAAACTTAGTCCATCAGAGGTGGCAGTACACCTGCCACAGGTCATTCAAGAACAAAAAGTCAGAATAAATCAAGGCTACTGCTTGATAACAAGGTCCTTGTTAGTTAAGTGGTAGCCATGATTTATTCCGACTTGCCATCTAAACTACGAAAATTAAACTTTTAAACACAGCCCCATTCACTGCAATGGACGCTTGCCCCGCGCTTTTCATATACTGATGTCACAAAACATAGTAGCGCAGGGACAGATCGGGGGGCAGAGTGCACTGTGCAGAGGTACAAGGAAGTGGAAGGGACAATCTTCTGGAAGGATATCCCTTTGCCCCTCTGGATCATCAGGTCTCTATTACCACGGATGCGTCCCTCATGGGTTGGGGAGCCCACTGCCAGGATCTCCACACCCAGGGCACGTGGACTGAGAACAAGTCTCAACTTCACATAAACGTCCTGGAAATGAGAGCCGTCCTTTGTGCAGTCCAAGCCTTGAAGGACATACTTTGTCACAAGAACATTCTCCTTCAAACGGACAACAAGGCAGTGATGTACTACATCAACAAACGGGGCGTTGCACACTCTTACCCATTATGCTGGGAAGCAATGAAAGTGTGGGAGTGGTGCCTGGAACACAAGGCTCTGATTCAGGCGGTTTACCTGCCAGGAGTACAAAATGAGCTGGCAGATCCTCACGAGTGGTCTCTCGACTTAACCATCGTTCAATCACTCTTCAAAGAGTGGGGACTCCAGTCCTGGACCTTTATGCATCCCCACTCAACGCAAAACTGCTTCTCTTCTGCTCAAGAAATCCAGGACCTTGCATTTTTTGTCAGGATGTGTTCAGGCTGCTGTGAACAAAACGCTTTTCCTCTTCCTCCCCTAATTCAGAGGGTACTACTCAAATTGGAGTCTCGGGGGCAGAATGATTCTTATTGCCCCATTCTGGCCTCAGCAGATATGGTTCCTGCTACTCAGCAGTCTATCGGAAACCCCCACAAAGACGCTTTCCCTTCAGATGAACCTTCTGACCCAGGGTCCGGCGGTCTATCCCAACCTGAGATTGCTTCACCTTCATGCTTGGCTCCAGAAGAGATAGAGGTGAATAGGTTCAATGTTTCTCATAGAGTTTCAGATATTCATTTGGCTACACGTAAGCCGGCCACTAGAAAAACCTACACAGCTAAATGGAAGTGTTTCTCTCTCTGGTGTGTGAAATCCTCTTGGAACCCTTTTTCCTGCCCACCGAATAAAGTCTTGGAGTATCTCTTAGACCTCTCAAATACAGGTCTGCAGTACTCCACAGGCAAAGTTCATCTTTGTGCCATTTCGGCGTAACATGAGCCGGTACTTTCCATGTCACTGGCTCAGTTGCCTGTAGTTAGGAGGTTTCTTAGGGGTATTCTGCATACTAGATCGCCTATCAGGCGTCCAGTCGCAGCCCGAGACATTAACCTTGTGCTAGACATGCTCACTCGTAAACCTTTCGAGCCTCTAGCTACTTACAAGTTGAAGTTCCTCACTTGGAAAACGACCTTCCTGGTGGCCATTACTTGGCCCGAAGATTTTCTGAAATACATGCACTGGTCACAGACCCCCCCTGTACACTGTATTTCACAAGGACAAAGTAGTTCTTAGGACTCATCCTAAGCTTCTCCCTAAGGTTGTCTCAGAATTCCATCTAAACCTACCTTTAGTCCTTCCTACCCACTTTGCGAACTTCCAGAATGAAGGGGCGCGTACCTTCGTCGCTGGAGCTTTTTTTTAATTTCTTTCGCTCCGGTCATGGCTTGTGGGGCTCTCTCAGGCATCCAGTCCTTTATCGTGCTCGCCAGTGATCCCTTTAGACTGAGCCTCCTCTCTCCCAACCCCTCAGCTGCCACCCCGGGTTTCACCCGCCCGAGGGTAGCCCTTCGCCTCTTTGGCCTCATGAGCAAGACAGACTCCAACTGCAGGAGGGCCCTGGGAGGAACTGGAAGGCCAGTTTAGGAGATCCCGCGTGGGCATGGGGACCAATGTTGTCGCTTGCTCCACGAGTCGGATGTTTACTTGTTCTGCGCTACTGTCCCCAACCCCTGTGTGGGCACGCCCTGACGCATTGGCGCACGGCAACCCCACCTGCATTGGCCATGCCATACATGCAGCCCAGCTCTCCAGGGCATCCTCTGATCTCTACCAGGGGCCACCAGAGCACCGGACTCCCCAGTACCCTTCCCCCGGGATAGGAGAGCAGCCCTCCGGGCACTCAATCCAGTCCCTCACCTGCCGACCCCCGGCACCTGAGCTTGCTTCCGAACTGTGGTCGCCGGCATGGCGTGAGGTGTGGCGTCCAGCGCCTCAGCCCTCAGCATCACCGGGCTGGCTCATTCGCTGGATGTTGAGAGCGTTGCAGTTCTATCTAGATAGAACGAAAGAAATTCGCAAGGGTCAACAACTGTTTGTTTCCTTCTGCAAGACCCAGCTGGGTCAACCTGTCGCTATCAGATGCATTTCAGCATGGCTGGTGGCATGCCTTTGCCACTGCTATTCTATGTGACAGGTCAAGCTGTAAGGCAGAGTGTACGCTTACTCTACGAGAGCAGTTGCGGCATCTCTGGCGGAAATCTGTAACGTGCCCATTGCAGATATTTGCAATGCGGCTACCTGGAGCGCCGTGCATGTTTTCGTTAAGCACTACACCTTGGATGGCCATGCCAGATGACATCTGTCGTTTGGCAGGACCATTCTTAACGGACTTGTGTCCTAAGCACGTGAGCTGTTTATCTTCTGCTGCCCGTCTCGTGGGATTATTAGCTCGATACTCTCCCATTAGTGTGAATGAGTGGTAGAGACTTTATGTCCAGGAAGATATGGAAATTACGTATCTACCGTAATTCTTGATCTTCTTGGACGAAGTCTCCACCACTCATTCACATGCCCACCCACCAACCCCTGAGCTCACTTCTCTGTTTATGGTCTTCACTCCCTCAGTGGCTGAGCTGTGAAGACTTTATTGTTGATCCTTCTTAAATGGGTCATTCGGACTATCTTATGTCTGATTCTTACATTAGTCCTTCTGGGTTAGTTATGCTTCACCTCCTTGGAGAAAAGGTACTGAGGCGGTTGGAGGGTCGACGCCGAGATGGTCATTACCGCACGAGCTGGGGCTCAAGGTGCCACTTCCTCGCGGCTCCATCTCAGGTGCCGGCCCTCCTGAAAAAGTTTGCTCCCACTGGGTCCTAGCGTCTCAGGCAAACTCCCATTAGTGTGAATAAGTGGTGGAGACTTCATCCAAGAAGATCAAGAATTATGGTAGGTACGTAATTTCCATTTCTTGCTGCACACCTCTGAAAGCTTGGCATTCATGTCATCCCATAGCTAGACGATTGGCTGTTGGAAAGCCGGTCAAGACAGGAGACTGAGGACACAGTCTGCACATCCTCCGAGTTCCTCACCTTCATGAGGGTTCTGCTGAACCTGGAGAAGTCACAACTTCAAGCCTCTTAGCAGCTCCTCTTCATAGGGTCCTCCTAGACACTGCCAAGGCGAGGGCATTTCTCCTGGAGGACAGGAGGAATGACCTTCTCCAGATGGCTTGCTACATCTGTACAGGCTCATTCGATGCAACGGATGTTAGGCCTCATCCGTATTCATGGTACCTCTAGCTCATCTGCATATGAGAACCACCCAGTGGATGCCCAGCACACAGTGGTCTCCAATTGCTCATCCACAGTCTTTCCCCATCAAGGTGACAGAGCCGCTGAGGAGGTCACTTGCATGGTGGATTCAGGAGGACAACCTTCTTCAAGATTTCCCCCTTTGCCCCGCCGGAGTCTTAGATTACCATCATGATAGATGCATCTCTGCTCGGTTGGGGGACTCATTGCCAAGATTTTCACACTCAGGGTGTGTGGACCCAGGAATAGTCTCATCTACACATCAGTGCTCTAGAGATGAAAACAGTCCTGTACGCTGTTCGAGCCCTAGAGGAAGTCCTCTGTCACAAAGTAATTCTCCTTCAGACAGACAACAAAACTGTGATGTACTCATCAACAAACAGGGTGGGGCATCCTCCTTCCCCTTGAGCAGGGAAGCCATGAAGGTGTGTGGGAATGGTGCCTCGAACACAACGCTCTGGTTCAGGCGATTTACCCGCCAGGAGCTCAGAGTGATCTGGCAGACCACCTCAGCAGGGCAGAAGCAGATCCTTACTAGTGGTGACTTGCACCAGAAGTTGTGCAATCATTTGACGAGTAGGTCAGTCCGGACGTGGACCTTTTTGTGTCCCCACTCAACACAATACTGCCTCTAGTCTGCTCCAGAAATCCAGAACCTGGCTTTTTCCATTAGGATGCATTCATACTGCGGTGGACAAGACGCTTTCTGTAAGCATTTCCTCCTCTACCCCTAATTCAGAGGGTGCTGTTCAGATTAGAGGTGCAGGGGGGGCAAGATCATTCTAATAGCACCATACTGGCCTTGGCAGATCTGGGTTCCATTGATGAACAAGCTGTTGGATGCTCCTCCAAGGCAGCTGCTTCTACGGATGGACCTCCTGACACAGGGACTTCCTGGTTTACCCCAACCTGCACTCCCTTCATCTTCATGCCTAGCTCCTGAGGAGATAAAAGTGGTCCAGTTCAAAGTTTCTCAACGAATCTCACAGTTTCTCTTGGTGGCACATAAGCCCTCCACCAGGAAGACTTACACCACAAAAACAGTTGGGGAATTCAAGAATGCATGGGACAGACATAAGGCAATTCTGGTGGGGGTAGGAAGAAGTAGGCTGTTGGTAAAACTAGGATCCGCAGCTTATCCAGTAGGTAGGGAAATGAGCAGACTAGGTGGGCCAAGCGGCCCTCATTTGCTGTCAAAGTCTATGTTTCTGTGTATGTTTCTATGTTAAATGGAAGCACGTCTCGCTATGATGTGCTAAGATTCCTTTAGATCCATTCCAGTGTCCACCAAATAAAGTGCTGAAATACCTGTTAGACCTTTCGGATGCAGGACTGTAGTATTCAACGGTTAAGGTACATCTCTGTGCGCTTTCTGCCTGGCACGAGCCAGTCCAGAATATGTCTCTGGCTCAGCTGCCTTTGTTTAAGAGATTCCTTAAAAGGCATTCTACACACACAGGCCCTGGTCAGAAAGCCAGTTACCGCCTTGAATATTAATCTCGTGCTGGATATGCTCACTCGTAAACCCTTTGAGTCTCTAGCCACGTGTGATTTAAAGTTTCTGACCTGGAAGACTACCTCTCTGGTGGCCATCACTTCTTCTCGCAGTTTCTCTGAAATACATGCCTTGGTCATGGACCCTCCATTTACTGTCTTTCATAAAGACAAGGTGGTTCTCTGTACTCATCCTAAATTCCTACCCAAAGTGTTTTTGGAGTTCCACCTCAGCCAGCCATTGGTTCCCTCCACTTACTTCTGTAATTTCGAAAATGAAGGTGAACACACCCTTTATTCCCTGGATGTCAAGATGGCCCTTTGATTTAACATCAGTAGGACTGGAGAGATCCGTCTAGCAAAGCAACTCTTTGTGTCTTTCAGTGCGGCCCAGCTGGATCAGCTGGTATCCATCAGATGTATCTCTGCTAGGATAGTGGCATGCCTCTGCCATTGCTATTCTATGGCGTAGGTCAACTTGGAAGGTCAGGTACGCGCCCACTTGACTATTGTGGTTGATGCGACCCTGGCAGAGATAACGCTCTGTTCCCATTGCTGATATTTGCAAAGCGGTGACTTGGAGCTCAGCGCAAACCTTTGTGAAGCACTATACTCTGAATATTCATGCCAGGCAGCGCGCTTCTTTTGGTTGAACAGTCCTTAATGGAATTCTGTCCTTAGTGAGCACAGTCTCCTACCGCTGTGCTTGGGGGATAGGTTTAGCTTGGTACTGTAACCCAAAAGTATGAATAAACTGTAAAAACTTTATAAGTCCAAGAAGATATGAAAATTACTTACCTACCGTAATTCTTGATCTTCTTGGACAGGTCTTCACTGTTTATTCATACGCCCACCCACCATTTCCTGGACTTACTCAGGTTTGGCTGTGAAGACATTGTTTTGAATTTACCCTTCTTATATGGGTCAAACAGGGCTATCTTACGGCCTTGTTAGGTTAGGTGTTTATCTAGTTTTATTTATGCTGCACCTCCTTGGTAAAAATTGTACTGTGGCAGTTAGAGGGTTGACGCCGAGGTAGCCTACACAGGCGCGAGCTGATCTCTCACGGTGCCGCGCATGCATGGTCCTACCTTGACGCTGGCCCTCCTGAAAATATTTGGCTCTCGCAGAGTCCTAGCACCTCCAGACTGAACCCAGAAGTATGAATAAACAGTGAAGGCTTGCCCAGGAAGATCAAGAATTACAGTAGGTACATCATTTTCATTTATGGCCAGTGTGTGAATAGACAGCTATATCCTGGCGCTGCCTTGGATCACTGCATTGTTATTGCTTATGGCCAGTATGATGACATCTGTCTTATGTGTTGCTTGTTTAAACCCTGTGGTTGACCCTATTTCTCCAGCATTGGCAAAGGCTGATACTATTGAGCCTCAAATTCTCTTCCCTAACCAGAAGGAAAGAGTGTGAGCATAATTCCGACTTTGTTAATATGGAAGAGGATAACAAGGAAGAGGAGGGCGACATGCAGCTCTCCAGTGGTTTGAAGTCCAGCTCCACTTTTTCCTGATTCAGTGAGGATACTGTTATTTATACATCTAGAGCTCCTCCTGAGGATGCTTCTTTTCATGCTCTCCCCAGATATGTGCAGAGGACCCTAGGGTTCACTGCTGAAAAGGAAGACTCTCCTAAAACGGAACCTTTATGAGTTCCTGGAGATGCCTGTTAAGTCATGTATTGTACTTCCTCTTATATACCCTGAATTGGAGGATGCTACCATAACTGCTTGGCATAGGTCTGTTGCGCTTCCTGCTGTTCTTGGGGAAGTTGGACAAGCAGCAGCTGGCTTCTACCACAAAGGCCTTCTACTCATACCAGCTTGAGGCTGAGACTGTAGTCATTATGGCTTCTCATGACAGATCTAAAACACATCATCATGTAAGTTACCTGCTTCCTAACAAAGAGTACAAGGGGCTTGATGTTATGGGAAGACATTCCTAAGCCTCTACATCACTAGGTCTACATAGTGCCATTTGCCATCAGTGGCTCAATAGGTAGCATCTTTGACTCTGGGGTTGGAAGATCAGAAGGTCCAGGGTTTTAGCCACACACCAGGTACTTAGGGAAATACCCGTAACTGGCACTGTGGTGGTAATCACGGGAAAGGATCAGGAAAGGGCTTACAGCTCTGAAACTACATAAGGCTCCTGGGCCCAGTGGAGTGCACTTGAGGGTTCTCGGGTAACTAGAATTGCAACTGACTCAACCACTGGCAGGGCTGTTCTCTAACTCACTACAGTCAGGGGTGTGGCGGATAGCCAATGTGCTTGTTATTATTTGTATTATATTTGTGATATAAATCTATGTTTGGACTTCTGCTTAGAAACACAGGCCAAGCAGAACAGCTTCATGGGATACTGGATTTTTAAAAGAATAAAAAATGTGCTGGCCTTGCTTTTTGTCACCTCTAGCTTGTGAAAGCTGACTTCCTGGGACTATCATAAAACCAGGTTCTAGAGGTTGTAAACCAGCCACTTGTATAAAGTATAGCATTTTATGGCCTATTAGAAGGAAATCAACTTCTGACAGATACCTGTGAGACTCTTCACACAGATAGGAGAAATAGCTGTTAGGAAGTTCCTCTGAAGATCAAAGGGGTAATTCTGACCTGCCATAAAGCAGGCGCACTAATTAAAAAAAAAAAAAAAAGGTGTGTGTGTGTATATATGTGTGTATATATATATATATATATATATATATATATAATACATACACACACACAGACAGTATATTTTAAGCGGGATGCTTAGCAAATGTGCAGATGCCTATGTCTCCCATTCAGTATACAGGAACGTGAGTGAGCTCACAGCCAGCATCGCCACTGAGCTGTGACGTCACAAGCTGGGTGGGACCCCTTTTCCCCTCAGATATTGTCAAGGCTGAGGGAGAACTGTGCTTTTTACTTCTGGACTCCTGAAAAAACACATTCAAGAAGCATTTCTACTGAAGTTAGATAATTCAACCACCACTATTTACTAATTGAAACTAGGGTAGGATTAGATACTCGGTATAAGGCGGTTTGTTTATAATTGTCCATTTATTTTTATGACTGTACCATAAATGTTATATGTTCTGTGTTTTGTATTTTATTTATCATTTTTAATTCTGGTAAACTTTGTTTTCTTTGGAAATCCTGCCTGAGCCTTTTCCTCATTTTGAGTGTGAATGCTGGAACAGTGTTGATAATTCTGACAGAACTGTTAAGTACTTACAGTGTGTTACCATATACACCAAGGTAAGGAAAATACCAAGGTCTCAGTTGAGTCGGAAGGGAGATTGTGAACTAGGTTGTGTGCCTGCTGGGTTAAGTATTGCACTGCATTTCCTGAAGAGGGTGTGATATTTGGACCTGTTTCCTGGGCATACTAGCGAAAAATGGTTCATATTTGACCCTAGGACTCGAGACTGGTAGTTGATCGGACCCAAAACAGACAGGAGGGTTTCCCTGTTTGACTCCTGTCCATATATTGCATTTCGAGGTTTGGCACTGTGGGAGCAGAGGGCCTAACCCCCTGGAGTGTGTTTGTGACAAGGGGTAGTTCTAAAAGATGGGAGGGTAGCAGATACAGTTCCTCTCTACAGGGGTGGCAACAAGGAGCAACCCAGTAACTACAGACCCATCAGTCTTACTTCCATTGTGTGTTAACTGATGGAGACACCAGTCAAGGAGGACCTAGTGGACAACCTGAGTAGATCTGGGCTCCTGGGTAGTGCCCAGCATGGGCACATGCCAAGGAGGTCTTGTCAAACCAGCCTGATAATATTCTTTAACTGGGTAACTAGGGCAGTAGATAAGGGGCAGGCAGTGAATTTATTGTAATTCATCTTTAGCAAGGCATTTGACTTGGTGCCAAAGAGAAGGTTGCTGAAGAAATAGAGAATCTAGGTGCAGCAAAGGACCTAGTAAGATGGGTGGGAAGTTAGTTGAGGTGGAGAAAGCAGAAAGCGGTGATGAGTGAGGTCAAGTTGAGGGAGAAGGGAGTTCACAAGTGGGGTGCTGCAATGGTCAGTCCTGGGACCAGTTCTTTTCAGTATGTTTATCAGCGACATTGGATAACGATTACAAGGTAGGATGTGTCTGTTCACAGATGACACTAAGCTCCGTGGCAGGGTAGACAATGGGGATGTGGTAAGGGAGATACAGAGGGGCCTGCAAAGGTTAGAAAGGTGGTCCAAAATCTGACAGTTGAAATTCAAGACCGAATAGTGCAAGGTGATGCACATAGGGAACAAGAACTCCGGTACAGAATATTAGATGGGAGGAGTTAAGCTGGATACTACCCCTGAAGAAAGGGGCCAGGGAGTTATCAGAAGTGACTCCGTAAAACAGTCCAACCGACGCAACAAGGCCTACAGCAAGGTGGAAAGAATTTTTGGGGTGTATTGGGAGGGGTTTTCGATAGCAGGAGGAAAGAGGTAATACTACATTTCTACAGAACACTGGTGAGACCACATATTTAATACTGTGCACAGTTCTGAATTCCCCACCTAAGAAAAGAGATAGCAGGCTACAGATGGTGCAGCATATGGTAATCAACATGATTCAGGACCAACAAGATAGATCCTATGAGGAATGGCATGGGGCAGTGAAAATGTGCCAACTGGAGGCCAGAAAGGAGAGGGGAGACATGATGGAGACCTTCAGGTTTTTGGAGCGAATGAATAAGGTAAACTGTGAGGAACTATTTAGCAGGAGTGATGAGTCAAAAACACTGGAACATGAGTGTGGGAGATTCGTGAGGGATGTGAAAAAGTTTTACTTTACAGAGAAGGTGGTTGGGCTGGGAAACAGCCTGCCAGCTGATGTGGTAGGCATACAGGTGGCACAGAGTTAAAGGATTAATAAATCTTCTTTGAGGATATCTCATTCATCAGGCCACACCTGTGGAACTATAGCCACCAGGCACTGGGACCTCATGGAAACTTTTTTGCAAGCAGCACTCTAGGGGCTGCCCATGACAACATCCTACCTTGACACTCTCATATAGACATGGATGGCCCCTTCCCTCCTCAGTTCTTTTCCCGCTGTTGGCCATACTCACTGGACCCTGTACGGAGACAGCGCTGCTATAGTTGACTGCTCTTAGTCATTTCTCTCCCTAGTTCATTATCACTTTTCATAAGTAATACCCGATGTCGTGTATGTTGACTAAAGAGCTTTTGAAGCTCTTCAGATACTGCGAATGCGGTGAAAAGATATACTTGGGCAACTCGCACAACGTCTGTGTGTGCTGCTTCAGCGAAACCCGTAACATGAAGGCCTGCCAGATCTGCCTTAAATTTAACACCGCTACCTGGGGATGCAGAAAGAACACCTTGGAGACCCACATACTTAAACAGCAAGTAGCCAAAAAAGAGAAAGAGCTCCAGGAAAAGAGCTCCACCACGTCGCCGGCCTGGTCCTTGAGCTGTCACTCCTCGTAGCACCAGGAGAAAGCTTCAGGGCAGCACAAGCACCAGGAGAGAGAACACAGTAAGGAGAACCTCCCTGGTTCACTCATGGTCGCCTTTTCACCCCAGCACGACTGCTTCTGTACCGTCGCCAGCCGCCTAGACCATCAACCCTTCTGGGTCGGGACAGGCAGAGAGCACCGCTATGCCTAATATGGCTGGTGCATTTCCGTTGATGTTTGGTGATTGTGCCTCCCCTGTCAACATCACCGGGTGTTCCTGCAGTCTACGTGGGTGCCGATGTTCAAGTGGTACTTTCATTCTTTGAGGACATGTTGCAACGCCTGCTGCCTCCTCCTCCTCCTCCTCCTGTAAAAGGAGCTGCGTCAACAGTGCAGCTTCGGCAAGCCCTAGCACCAGTGCCTGTCAGGATGATGTGCCAGTTACCTTCTTGGATGTCAGTGGCTTCTCCTGCTCCCTCTTTGAGGGCTACTGATCATGTCGATGAGGATCATGAGTATAACTCTGGCCTCATGCAAGAGAACGTGGAGGAGGACGAGTACAGTATGCGGAGAGTTCATATGAGAGGTCCAGCTCCACGATCACTACAGGGAGTGAGGACTCTGTAGTTTATACTCCAAGGCCCCCTCCTGAAGACCCATCATTTGTCTTCATGATGCAGCAACTCTGGACTGCCATTCAGTTTGAATCAGAAGAACAGGACATCTCCAGTTTTGGTGGAGTGTCCTGGAATTGCCTGATTCCCCACCCATCATTATTACTCCTCTACTACCTGTCTTGGAGGATGCCACCCTGGTTGCCTGATACAGGCCAGATATGATGCCTGCCATACCTAGGAAGGCAGATAAAATGTATCAGGCCCCTTCAGATAGGCCCTTTTTGCAGGCCAACCTGAGGCTGATTCAGTAGTAAATGCTGCTTATGACAGATTTAAGGTGTCTAAACACTTTAGTTCCCTCCCTCCTGACGAGTCCAGCAACCTAGATTTTTTGGGGAAGAGGACTTTTGTTTCTGCCACTTTGGGCCTTAGAATTGCAAATTATCAGGCCCATATGGTTAAATACCAAAATACCCTCTGAAGGCAGTGACCTAAGCCCTACCACCTAAGAAGTACGCAAGCATCTCCTACGTTCTACCTTTGACATTTCTGATGCTTCTGTTAGGGCAGCAGCTTCTGGGGTATGCCTCTGGAGACATTCCTAATTAAGAATGGCGGGCTTTGCCAGTAATGTTCAGCAGTCCATCCTCAGTGCCCCCTTTAGAGGAAATACGTTGTTTGGTGCAGACATACAAGATAACCTCTCAAACTTGCTGGTCTTGGGCAGAACCCTAATGTCTGTGTATTCCCTCTACCACATTCAACCAAGGAGTAGACAGAGGGTGCCCTTTTGTCTGGCCAGTTAGACACCGTTCAACGGCCAGACAGCAGGGTGAGTAGAGGAGTGTCAGCTTTGCTTGCCCCAGGACCCACCCCAGGTGCTCACTCAAAAGCCCCTAGAGGCAGGGTGCAGTTGCAGCCGCAGGACTCAGATCTACCTGACCCCCAATCACAAGTGCCTTCAGGGGTGGCTGGGGGGGGGGGGATCGCGTTTCTCTCCACCTGAACCAGTGGAACGTAACATCAGATCCATGGGTCCTGCCAATAATAGAACAAGACTATGATATAGAGCTCCTGGAATCACCTCCAGATCATCCACCACCAGTGCCTTCCTTCTATCCCCGGAGCACATGCCTGTGCTACTAGAGGAGAAGAGGAGATTCATACTTTGATCATAGAACTTGTTCCTTTGGAGTGGGGGACATGGGATTCAATTCTTGGCACTTCCTGGTGCCAAAGTGCACAGGAGATGTGAGGCCTATTGTAGATCTTCGAGATAAGAATTTTTTCATTCAGTACAAGAAGTTCAGAATGGTAACTCGGCAAGACCTCCCACTACTGCAAGTAGGGGGGCTGTATTGGTTCCCTGGATATGCAGGATGCTTACCTGCATATCAAGATTTGTTCCACTCACAGGAAATATTTTGTGTTCCCTTTTCAGGGGGAACACTTACCAGTTCAATGTATTGCCCTTTGGCTCATCATCTGTGCCACAGGTCTTTACCAAATGTTTAGCAGTAATGGCATCAGCCCTCAAGAGAGAAGGACTATATGTCTTGCCCTGCCTGGACAATCGACTGCTCAAAGCTCACTCCAAGGAGCAGCTTTGCCATACTCTAGCATGCACCAGATATCTGTTCGATGCTCTTGGGATTACAGTCAGTGTGCTGAAGTTGGTCTTGACCCCTTGTCAGCGTCTACAGTACATAGGGGCAGTTTTGGACACAACCCAAGGCTTAACCTTCCTGCCCCAGGACGGGGCCGAATGTCTGATTGCACAGACCCATATGGTGTACAGGAACAGGTATGTCACAGCCAGGACATTCCTGAGACTATTTGGCCTGGTGGCAGCAGCAATTGTCACAATACCACTAGTCAGGCTGCATATGAGCATTCCACAGTGGACATTGAGTCCAGTGGGACTAATGCACAGACGACCTAGAACAGAAGGTCCTAGTAACCTCTCCTGTCTGAAAGGTGCTTCTGTGGTTGATGGAGCCCGGCCATTTGTTGAAAGGGGTTCCTTTCCTGATCCCCTCTCCTCATCAGATTCTCACCACAGATGCCTTGGGATGGGCTTGCGGGGGGGGGGGGCACATCTGAGGCCCCAAAAGACAGGGAACATTAACCAGAGTGGAAAGCACCCTCCACATAAACATCCTAGAAATGAGGGCTGTTCTGTATGGTCTACAAGCCTTCCAGAGCCATCTATCCCAGAGACCTCTACAGGTGCTAACTGACATCAGCATGATGCACTGCATCAACAAGCAAGGGGGAACTCACTCCTACCCCCTGTGCAGGGAGGCGATGAGGATTTGGTATTGGGCTCTAGAACGTGGCCTAGATCTGTCAGCAGTTCATGTTCCAAGTGTCCGGAACGTCTTGGCAGCCAGGCTAGGCAGGTCATAGTCCAGGAGGCATGAGTGGGAGCTGTTGACCTCGGTAGCAGAAGACCTGTTCGACAGGTGGGGTCATCCATAGTTGGACCTTTTTTTGTCCCCATGCAATGCAAGACTGAAGCTTTTCTACTTGTTTGTTCCAGAGCCTGGAGTTTTCTAGCGAGATGTGGTGTCCCTGTCTTGGAAGGAGAGTTTCCTTTATGCCTTTCCTTCCTTCCATGTAATTCAGAGGGTGCTATTCAAGCTCCAGATAGAAGGGGCTGCACTGATACTCATTGCTCCCCTTTGGCCTTGTCGGATCTCGTTCCTCTTACTGCAGCAATTGGTTGTGGAACCACCAGTGTCTCTGCCCCTATGCAAAGGCCTACTGTTACAGGAACAGGGAACCCTGGTCTATCTGGACCGCTGGTCACTCGATCGCCACGCATGGGTCCTGAAGTCATAGCCATTGCTGGGTTTGGGGTTTTTCAGAAGGTGGCTATTGTTTTGGTGGTTGCCAGAAAACCATCCACCACGGCCACTTATTCTATGAATTGGAAACAGTTTGCTTTGTGGGCTGCTTCTCATCAACTGAATCCTTGTACCTGTCCGGTAAATCAGGTTCTGGAGTATTTGCTGTCCTTGTAGATGCAGACTTACAATAATCGTCTATCAAAGTGCACTTGGTGGCCATTTCAGCCTGTAATGTGCCTATTAGATGGTCATACGGCTGTTCATTTGGAGGTGTCCTGTACATTTTTGAGAGGCATTCTTCACTTGAAGTCTCCTGTCTGCAATCCAGTCCCAGCTTGGGACCTGAATTTTGTGTTAGAAAAGCTTACTTTGGCCCCTTTTGAGCTGGTTACGACTTGTGGCTTACGCTGCCTTTCTTGGAAAGCATTATTTTTTAGGTGCTGTTATTTTTGCTTGAAGGATTTCAGAGTTTCAGGCGCTAATGTATGAGCTTTCTTATTTGATCTTTCACAGAAAGAGTGTGTATTTACGTACCAGTCCTGAATTTCTTCCGAAGGTGGTGTTTGAGTTTACTTTAAATCAAACTATCCACCTGCCAGTTTATTTTCCTGAGCATGCCAATCCAGGGGAAGCATTGCTCCGTCCTTTACACGTACATAGAATACTCAGGTACTGTGAACACTACATGAAGGACTGCAGGATGTCCACACAGGTTTTTGTTTCCTTTCCCCCTGGGAAAGAGGGCACACCCGTTTCTAAACAGTGACTGTCTAAATGATTGGCCAGCTGTAATACTTGGAACTTCCTGGTGTCGTTCATGGTCATTCCACCAGAGGCATGGCCATTTCTGTTGCCCGTTTCAAAAATGTGTCCGCTGTAGAAGTCTGTGCAGCTGCTAGTTGGAGTACTGTCTACACTTTCACTGAACATTACAGTCTGGACATTGCCTCTCAAAAAAGGGCAGGTTTTTGGCCTAGCTGTGCATCAAGGCTTCCTTTCTTAAGCCTGTAGGCTTCAGCCACCCAGACTGCTTTATTGTCAGCACTGCTTGATACTCATTTCATAGGAGTGTCCTGATAAGAGATATTCTCGAAGAAGATAGAAAGATTTTTGAGAGAATCTCTTTAATCAGGCCATGCTGTCTCACCCTTCATCTCCCTAAGATTTAGAGCTCTCTAACTCCTGTTTGTTTCTCCAGGATGGTCTACCTGCTGTTTGCAGCCTTGCCTGGAATGCAAAACCATAAGCTGTCTCCTGGTTCCCTAGAGGGCGGTCCTCTAAGCATGATCGCTGGTGGGGAACTGAGGAGGGAATGGGGTGTCCACATTTATATGGGAGCAGCGATGTAGGTTGTCATCATGGGTGGCTCCTAACAGACTGCTTGCAAAAAGTTTCCATGTGGTCTTCATGCCTGGTGGCTATAGTTCAATAGGTGTGGCCTGATGAGAGATTCTCTCAAAGATCTACTGTTACAGTAAGTACATAACTGTTCTCTACTCAGAGGGGTAGCAGTGAGGCAGAGGGTAAGGGGGGGTGAGGGCATAAACTCTGTCTGGATATTAGAATCCAGGATAGCATAGGGTGTGACCGAGCACTGGATGGACCGATGGCCCTTTTCTGCCAACACTGTCTTATGTTTCTGTGATAGTACAGAGTGGGGGGGGGTTACACTATTGAGGTGCTGTCCATCAGATGAGACTTTTAACCAAGATCCTTCTGCCCATCTCTGGTCACTGTCCAGGTGCAAGTAGAGATCCCATGGTACTTAACAGTGTAGAGTAGTGTAGTTTTGCCTGGTGTCATGGCCAACATTCTCCCTTCAATGAAACGGGTCCATGTAACCCACCACCCAGGATGCACGTGGAAACAAACTGTCACAACTTCATGTGTATTTCCTGGTTACAGTTACAAATACATGCCAGTCCAGTGGTGCTGAGGGTTGAAGCGCTGGACGCCACATCTCGTGCCACGCTGGCGACCTGGGTTTGGAAACTGACTCGGCTGCCGGGGGTCGGCAGGGGAGGGAAGGGATTGAGTTTCTGGAGGACTGCTCTCCCTTCCCTGGGGAGAAATCCGGGTCTTGCACCACTCCTTAGTGGCCCCTGATGGAAATCGGTGGCAGAGCAAGGAAGTGGTGCCAAATTAAGGGGGAGGAGCATTGGATGTCTGTGCTCCTGTGGGGAAACTAATGGAAAAATCCCTGGAGGACCGGGGAGACAACGAAGGCCCCAAGGAACTGGCCCCATATGCCCATTGCTAGATCATTCCTTGGGGGGGGGGGGTGATCCAGGGGCTTCTGGGAAGTCCTGGTGGGAGGGATCAAAGGTGGAGGGGAGTAGGAGGTCCAGATCGAGTGGGCACCTCCGAGAGATGCCACGGGCCGACTGAGCAAAAATAGTCTTAACAAAAAAAAATAATAATTACTACAAATATGTAATTACCAGGCTTATATGATTAAATATCAAAATAGCCTTTGGAAGTCTCAAGCATCTGTAGTTGAAAAGCTGTCCGAGGGCCCCGTTAAAAGTGAGGTCCAGCGGACTGTGGATTGGATGCTGAGAAGAATCTTTTAATGTCTGCCAGGGATGCCTCGGATGCTTTGGCCTGTACTGCTGCCTCTGTCCTTTGCCTACGCCACTGTGCCTGGTTATTGGTAGCTAGTTCTGCTATGTATGTCCAATAGTCTGTACTAAATTCCCCATTTTGAGGCCAGAAATTATTTGGCTACTATGTGGAAATGACTCTAAGGGAACTGCAGTCTTCAGAAATGACTTTTGGGGGGGGGGGTGCTGTGTAGCAGCTGACAGGCAAGACGCACACTAGAACAGCTCTGCACTTTTTCGGTGAATAAATGGATAAAACTTCCTTTTTAAGCCAGAATTAAGGAAAATTACTTACCAGAGTGAAGAGTTCGCCAACCGGTGTATTTAGATACCAATTCTCACTATGGTCCACAACCAGAAAGGAAGTGGGAGCGGTCAAAAAAACTTCATCAGTGGCTGCTGAACAAGCCGCAACTATATGGATGACAACTACCGGTGTGGAGCCCCTGTGGAAAGCCTTGCAGGGCTCTATGCTGGTGATGGACCTGAAGGCCGAATCCATCATTCAGCGCTCTGTGGGACAAGACGCTAAGCTGGAAGCAGTAATGTAGACTGCAACCTCTGAGGAGAAAACAGCAACACAGGCTATGGCTACGACTGCAAAAATTAGTGCAGGAGAATGCACAGTTAAGATACATAATGGAGGCCTTGCAGAACTCAAACAGGGCCTCACACGTGCGTATAGTAGGTCTTCCGGAAGGGAGCAAGGATGGGGATCTCTTAACCTTCTTGCAATCCTGGTTACTTGAGGTGCTTACCTTACAAATGGAGCCGGGGGCTCTTGGTGCGCTATGCGAGCACAGGCTCTTCGGGCGCTGGCGGCGCCCTTGGTGCCGCTCTTCGGCCCGTTTTGCTGTCTCGGGCGCTGGGGCCTCGGGACTCTCTCCTTGTTTTTCTGCTATTTCCTCCTCTCTAATTTTCCTCCTTTCCTGTCCAAACAGTCCTTCCTGGACCATCAGGAGATGATGTTGAGCCTGACCCAGACCTTCGGTTGGGTGATGAAGTGGAGAAACAGGATCTTTCTTTGCTACAGAGCCTGTGGTCGAGGACCTGTCCTTCAAGTCTCTGTTGAAGAACCTGGGATCCACTCTTTCTCCAGACTACAGACATCGATCCTGGGAAGATATTAAGACTCCAGTACCTTCATGCTTCAAGATCCCTCATGGATTTGACTCCTCCGATCCAGCCTTCCTTCGAGACGCTGTCTCAAATGGTATGGAATAATCCTGCTCTTATTCCCTCAGTGGCTAAATCCATTGATAAGAAGTATTCAGCTCCCAAGGATCGTCCTATTTTGGCATCCCAAGCCTTATGGATCCTATTGTAGTCCTGGCAGAGAATGACAAGGTCGTTTTCCTCAACTACTACAGCTCGACCTATTAACAAAGGGTCTCGTAAGATAGATACATTAGGTAAGAGAGTCTTTGCTGCCTCCACTCTAAGTATGTATTGCCAGTTATCAAGGCTATTTTTCTCAGTATGAGTATATCCTGTGGCACTCTATGAAAAGAATGGTTGAAGCTCTTCCAGATTCGTACTCAAGTCAGAGCTTCTTCTGACCGCGTATTAGAGGTATTGAGTCCAATAACCAACAAGTCAAAGCCGCCATGGACGCTTCGACACTGCTTCTCGCCTCAGCAGCCGCAGGATTTGTACTCGCGCCATTCCTGGCTGCGCACTTCTGGCTCACAATGATGCTCAGCAGCAGGTAATGGCGCTGCCTTTTGATGGCTCCTATCTTTTGGCCCTCAGGTGGAGCAAGCCTTAGAGGCCACTCAGAAGACTAGATCAGCCATTAAATTGGCCAGACCTCCCTGCCCCTCTGCGGGCATGTGAACAGGCGTCAGTTTCATAGTCGTCCAGTCCTTTCGAGGCAGAGGCAGGGGAAGCTTCCATAAAAGCCAACCTGCCCAACCTCAAAAGAAGACGCAGCAGAAAGCGCAGGGGCCTAAAGCCCCCAGCGCCACCTTATGAGTTGTTGGCCCAAGTTCCATCCACACTGCCCGAGGTGGAACTTTGTCCTCCGGTAGGAGGTCGTCTGATGTACTTCTACAACCAGTGGAAGTCCATAACTTCGGACAAATGGGTCCTTCGGATAATTCGCGAGGGTTATTCTCTCAATTTCTTGGAAACCCCCGCGAATTGTCCTCCCAGACGACAACCCAGGTTGTCGGCCTCTCAGTCAGACCTCCTCACCGCCGAGATCCGTGGCCTTCTGAACAACAGGGCAATAGAACTGGTGCCCCCGCATCTGCGGAACACAGGGTTCTACTCCCATTACTTTCTGGTTCCAAAGAAATCTGGGGGGATGCGCCCCATCCTAGACCTCAGAAAGTTGAACAAATTCCTCCCCAGGGAGAAATTCAAAATGATTTCCCTAGGTACCCTGTTACCCTTGCTGCATCAGCACGACTGGCTGGCCTCTCTTGGATATCGGGGATGCTTACCAGCATATCCCGTCCCACCCGACCCACCCGAAGTTCCTCAGGTTTTGTAGCTTTGGGTCAGCATTATCAGTTCAGAGTCCTGCCCTTTGGGCTATCCTCGCCCGCGAGTTTTACAGTGTTGTGCAGTTCTCATGGCGATCTCAGGAAAGGCGGACTCGAGTGTTTCCTACCTGGACGATTGGCTTCTTGCGTCCTTCCAGCCAAGGGACTTTGGAAGCCGTGCAAACGACTTCTCGTCTTCTCACGTCCATGGGAGTTCTGCTGAATTTGAAAAAATCTCAACTGCAGCCCTCCCAGAGGCTCCTTTTCTTAGGGACGCTTCTAGACACCTCTTCCGCGAAGGCTTTCCTTCCAGAGGACAGAAGACTCGACATCCTTCGGATGGCCCGTTACATCGGGGAGAACCAATCGGTTACAGCTCTCTCGATGCAACGCATGTTGGGTCTCATGGCATCCTCGGTGTTCACTGTACCCCTGGCCCGGTTGCACATGAGAACCACCCAATGGATGCTCTCCATTCAGTGGTCTCCGACCTCTCACCCCCAGTCTTATCCCATCAGGGTGACGCAGCCCCTTCGAAGATCTCTCACCTGGTGGTCTCAAGAGAGCAATCTCCTGCAAGGATTCCCCTTTGCTCTTCCGGATCATCAGATCTCCATCACCACAGACGCATCGCTGATGGGATGGGGAGCTCACTGTCTCTCCCTCCACACTCAAGGTGTATGGACTCAGTTCAAACTCGCTCCACATAAATGTCCTGGAGATGAGAGCGGTCCTCTATGCGATCCGAGCTCTGAAGGATGTCCTTTGTCACAAGAACATTCATCTTCAAACGGACAACAAAGCTGTGATGTATTACATCAACAAGCAAGGCGGTGCTCATTCTTATCCCCTTTGCAGGGAAGCAATGAGGGTGTGGGAGTGGTGCTTGGAGCACAAGTCTCTGATTCAAGCGGTTTATCTGCCAGGTATAAAAAACGACCTAGCAGATCACCTCAGCAGAAGGGAGGCAGACCCTCAAGAGTGGTCTCTCGACCCAGCCGTAGCTCGGTCCCTGTTCAAAGAGTGGGGAACTCCAGACCTGGACCTTTTTGCATCCCCACTCAACGCAAAACTGCCTCTCTTCTGCTCCAGAAATCCAGGGCCTGGCATTTTCTGTCAGGATGCGTTCAGGCTGCGTGGACAAAACGCTTTACGCCTTTCCACCGCTCTCTAATCCAGAGTACTCCTTAAGTTCGAGTCTCAGGGGACCAAGATGATTCTCATTGCTCCCTCCTGGCCTCGGCAACTATGTTTCTCTACTCAACAGTATGTTGGCAGCCTCTCGAGACCACTTCTCTTGCAAATCAGTCTTTTGACCCAGGGTTCGTTGGTCCATCCCAACCTGAAATCACTTCACCTTCATGCTTGGCTCCTGAAGAGATAGAAGTGAATGGTTCAACGCTCTCGTAGAGTCTCGACATCCTTCTGGCTGCTCGGAAGCCAGCCACCCGAAAACGCGCTCCAAATGGAAACGTTTTCTCCTGGTGTGCAAAGTCCTCTTGGAATCCTTTTCCTGTCCTCCTGACAAGGTTCTGAGTATCTTTTGGACCTATCTAACTCAGGTCTTCAGTACTCACAGTTAAAGTTCACCTTAGTGCCATCTCAGCGTTCCATGAGCCCTGTTTAGGTCCTTGACTCTGGCTCAGTTACCTATGGTGAAGAGATTTCTTGAAGTTCTTCATACCAGACCCCTGTTAAGCGTCCAGTTGCAGCCTGGGACATTAACCTGGTGCTGGACATGCTCACTCGGAAGCCTTCGAACCCCTAGCTACCTGTGAGCTGAAATTTCTTACCTGGAAGACTGCCTTCCTGGTGGCCATTACCTCAGCCATAGAGGGTCTCTGAGATACATGCCTGAGTTACGGACCCTCCGTATACTGTATTCCATAAGGACAAGGTAATTCTCCGTACTCATCCTAAATTTCTTCCCAAGGTTGTGTCAGAATTCCATCTAAACCAACCTCTGGTACTTCCCGCTTACTTCGCTAATTTCCAAAATGAAGGGGAACGAGCTCTTCATTCCTTGGATGTTAAGAGAGCCTTGCGGTTCTATTTAGATAGAACCAAGGATGTTCGCAAGACTCAGCAACTCTTTGTTTCTTTCAGCGACACCCGGCTGGGTCAACCTGTCGCTATCAGATGCATCTCATCATGGTTAGTGGCATGCCTTCGACATTGCTATTCCATGGCTCAAGTTAAATTAGAAGGTAGAGTGTACGCTCACTCTACTAGGGCGGTCGCGGCATCCCTAGCGGAAATTCGCAATGTTCCAATTGCAGATATCTGCAACGCCGCCACCTGGAGCTCAGTGCATACCTTCGTTAAGCACTATGCACTGGATGTTCATGCCAGGCGACATTCCGCATTCGGCAGAACTATCCTTAATGGGCTTCTATCTTAGACGCGTGAGCTCTGGCTCTCCTGCCGCCCTTTTGGGGGATTATCAGCTTGGTACTCTCCCACTAGTGTGAATGAGTGGTGGAGACTTATGTCCAGGAAGATATGAGAATATGTATTGTTGCATTCTTGATCTTCTTGGACGAGTCTCCACCACCATGCACCACCTCCATCCCCCGAGCTCACCGCTGTGTTGGTCTTCACTCCCTCAAATCTTTAGGCAGTGAGGACTTCTTTGCTGACCCTTCTTACACGGGTCGTACGGACCATCTTATGTCCGTTTTGTAAGGTTAGGTTTACTCTTTACGTTAGTTCGCTGCACCCTTGGTAAAATTGAGGCGTGTTGAGGCCGCGCCGAGATAGTCATTACCGCCGAAGCCGCTGCTCGCGGTGCCGCGGTCCGCGGGCGCCGTCTCTCGCGCCGACCCTCCAGCAAAAAGTTTGCTCCCGATGGGTCCTAGTGCCTCCGGCGCTAATCCCACTAGTGTGAATGAGTGGTGGAGACTCGTCCAAGAAGATCAAGAATTACGGTAGGTACGTAATTTTCATATTCTGTGCAGAAGCATAGAATGTTGAGCTTGAGCTCGGTTTTCAAACCTCTGCCTGTGGTACTTCCCAGTGTAACCGTCCGATTCTTTACTCCGCCTAACAGTGAAGTTGCTCCGGAGATTTCCTCTGCTCGATTCGGTAAAAGAAAAATAAAGCATTCGGTTTAACCACATATTTTTGTTACTTTTCGATTTCTAGCCTCTGTCTACGGTACAGGTAGTATGTAGATATGTAGTGACTGTGTTTTATTTTGCTAAAAATAGTGGAAATTGTCTTTCTTCGGTTTCTTTCTGGTTGGTCCGGTTTGGAACAGACTTTGTAAAATTTTTCTCTCTTTCTGGGATTAGTGTGGTGTTCCGGTAGCGATCAGTTTCAAAAGAACCGGACTTTTGCTGGTTCTTTTAAAAAGCCTGTGACGCGGTTTGTAACCGATTGGTTGTTTTATTACCTGGCTTGAAAGCTTCTATAGGGTGATTTGTTAGGTTGGCCATGTCTTAGAAACAAAAGAAGAAAACCGGTCTTACTGGGTTTCAACACTGCACTGAGTGTGGGGGAAGCCTTTGGAAAGGCCGACCCCCACCTCATCTGTGTTTATTGTCTGGGGTTTGACCACCTCAAGTCAGACTGCCAGATCTGTAAGAACGTTCCTAAAACCACTCTAGATAAAAGACTGCATAGACTGAAGGAAAGGGAGGCCGAGAAGTCTGTAGATCTGGATGGCCAGCCCAGTTTGGTTGCAGCCGAACCTGAGGAGGTGCCTACTGACCTAGGTGATACCTCCTCGGGCAAAAGGAGAGCCGACTCCGAGGGGTTGGTTCCGACAAAGAAAAAGCGCAGGTCTGCTGGTTCGGATCCTGTATCCCACTTTCCAGCCGTGGACGAAATAGCCAAAGTGATTAGTATTGTCGAGTTGCTTAGACCGGTTCCGTCTGAACCGATACCGCCAGTTCGGCGCTCAGTTAGGTTGGGTCCGTCTCCTCCAGATTATGACCCAGATGCTTATTATGAGGAGTGGGAGGGAGACGAAGACTATCCCAGTGATGACAATGATGATGACGAAGGGGGTTTGGATGTGCCCATTGAACCAGACATCTCCCCAGACAGGCCCTCAGGTGTCTCTCCTCCCAGGCTCTGAGTCCCCTTCACACTTTTTGTTCTACAAAAAGGTGGCACAAACCCGCAGCTTCCCTTGGTTGAAGCAGCAGAGGAGGATGAAGAGCCTGATTTTGTGGAAATAGTGGACATCCCAGAGTCTAAAAAACTGTCTATCCCTCTTCATAAATCTTTGGGGAAACATACACAAAATTTTACAAACCCCTAATGCAGTACCTCCTGTGGATAACCGAATGGACAGAAGGTATTTGTTTTCAGGCTCAGCAGCGGAGTTCCTATATAGTCATTGCAGCTATGTTGGGGTAGTGCAGGCTGGAGCATGTGACAGGGCTAACATTTCTTTGACTTCGGAAGAATTTTTTTTACATTTTTGGGATGTCCATAGAGCATTACACTTCTATGTGGACCATACTAAGGACTGTAGGAAATCCTCTTAGCTTTTTGTTTCTGTCACCTTGGGAAATGAGCGCTCCCCTGTTTCTAAACAATGCCTTTCCAAATAGTTGGAGTCCTGTATTATTTATTTTCTGGAAGCACAGTAGGGAGCTTCCTTGTCTTGTGCTTGGCAACTCCACATGTGGCATGGCCACTTCTGTGGCTTGTTTTCATGTCGTTTAAGGAGCTGGAATATGTTCTGCTGCCACGTGGAGTTCTGTTCACACTTTCACTAAACATTATAGTCTGGATTTTATCTCTTGTAGACATGCCGGCTTCGGTCTTGCTGTTCTTCAGGACACTCTGTTTAGGTTCATGTGGATCCATGCCCTCTTCTTACTCCCTGGGTACAGTATATTTTGTATTGTTTTGGAATGATTCCAGAATTGCAACTCTATGGAGATAGATGTCCTTGAAGATAGTTCAGTTACTTAGCATAACAGTAGATCTTCCCTTGTCAATCTTCACCATTCATTACTGCTTGGGTGTCAGCCGGAGGCATGCACCCGCTACGGGAGTTTTTTTTTTTTCTTCAGAGGAGTTAGCGCCGATGGCACCGCCCCTGAGAGTGACTCATCGCACGATGTGTGAGGGGCGGCTGTTAGGCGCTGCCAATTCCTCCTCCATTCCAGTTCTGTTTCTCCCGCCGTTGAGGCTGTACCTGCTAGCGCGTGTG
The DNA here is from genome assembly GCA_016271365.2 of Neoceratodus forsteri. Taxonomy (NCBI): domain Eukaryota; kingdom Metazoa; phylum Chordata; order Ceratodontiformes; family Ceratodontidae; genus Neoceratodus; species Neoceratodus forsteri. The sequence continues at coordinate 887,778,340 of CM028137.1, read as the reverse complement.
TGTTTTCTGTTCCGCGCCATAGGCCTGGTTCGTCTGCATTTCCTTCATCCTGCTGTTTTTCCCCGACGCCATTGACTGCCGATAAGTCCGTTCCTTTTCTCTCTTGACGGGGCCGGGAGATGTACTGTGTTCTTGATTATTTTTGCATCATGTCCGGTTCGGGAGCTAAGCGAAAGTTGAAAGCGGGCTGTGCCTCTATGCGTCGGTGCTCCTGTGGCAAGCGTTTTTCTGTGACGGACTGACATGACGTTTGCCTTTGCTGCCTGGGACCTAGCCATGATATGGATAGATGCGACACCTGTTTCTCGATGGACCATTGTGTTCTCAAAGTCCACACGTTCAAAATCGGCAAGGCCCTCCGACTTTTGGAGGACAGCGTCGCTCTCGGGCCTCCCAGGTCAGCTCTTTAGACCCTTCCTCCGGGTCCCTCCCCAAGCCTGTACGGTCTGGAGAGGAGGAGGTCTCCTCACCTTCCAAGTCTTGCCAAGAAGAGGCCTCTTTTGTGGTGTTGGGGGAATGCTATGGTCCCTTCCGGGGCTGTGGTGGGGACACCGCCTCAGCCGTCACCTCTTCGGAGGTGCAGTCCTCCCCCAGTGTCATGGCCCGCGGTTGCCAGGCCAAGTGCGGGTGGACCCTCGACGCCTCTTTCCAGCTACACCTTGGATCCCAGTGCCGCCTGTGGTGCTGGTGATCAGAGCACGGTGCCGTGTTGGATTTCAGCACCACTGGTGGCGCCGCAGGCCCAGTCAACTCTGCTGGCAGTGCCATGTCAGGTCCCGGCATCGAGGGCGGTGACGGGGACTCTGCTGTGGCCGTGGGTGATTCGGGACTGGGTTCTGGCATTGTCTCTAGCCCGCTGATGCTGACCGGCGCCGTGAGTGGTACCAGCACCGTTCACGCCACAGTTTCTCGGGAAACTCCTGGGGTTGTCAGTATTGAGGTCCTGCTAGTCGTCTCTTTCTCTGAAGCAGATGATTCAGACGTGGACCCGTCCTGGCTCCCCGATTCTTCAGGATCTGAGTCTTCTGTGGGACATGGTGTCAGGCGGCCCAGTGCACCTATTCCTTAGTCTCCACAGCAGTCTTCTTCTGAGGACTCCCAGGCTGGGGGTGACCTGGGGTCCTTGAGAGGGGATGGTGTGAGGGTTGGGGAGGGGGCTGTGGCAGCTGCCATCTCTGGTGCCGCCGTGCCTTCTTGGGGTGGACTCAGGGCCCTGTCTTCGGGGGGCTCCCCTGAGAGACCCCAGGGTCGAGGAGGTGGGTGTCCTCTGAGTCTGAGGGGTTGAGAGGCAGTGGTGAGGGGCATGCGGTTCGCCTGCACCCTCGGGGTGTAGGTAAGGAGCCGTGGCGCGAGCTCCGCCTCTCCCTCTTTGGCTCGAGGGACCCCTCCGTTGGCATTGCTGTTGGCTGCCCTTCTGGATCCATGCAACCCCTGGTACGTCACAGGGGAGGATCCCCTTCCAGGCTCTTCCAAGGTTTGCATCCCCAGGGTTCCATTCTGTGACCTGGTTTGTTATCCGGGACTCCGCCAGCTCTTGCTCCATTCTCCGGATTCCACAGCCTTAGCAGAGGACATTTGCCTCTTTGTAGGTGCCCCTCTCCCATTTCTCTGCAGCCACCCCCCTCTCTCCCGGGCCATGTCTGTCCTACGGGTCCGTTACCCTGGGAGACATTCAGAAGCACTGTGGCGGCCTTCCCTTCATATGTTAGATGTATGCATGAGCAGGTGTTTCACCTATTCCCTCTGCTGCAGGAGTCCTCTGGACATTCGAGTTCCCCATCATTCTCATCTCCCTCGGAGGGAGAGGAACCCTTTGCTCACCTCTCTTCTGACGCCGATTTCACTGAATATCAGCGCTTCCTTTTGAGGATGGTTGGGGAACTTCGTATCTCCTTTGTCAGGCAAGACAATACTGAATGGGAGACGCATGAATTCAGTGCCCAACTTTTGGTGGAGCCATCCTGGCCTATTCCCTTCCAGGAGGCATTTATCTGTTCCTGGCAGTCTCCAGCCGCCCCTATCCCAGCCCCGGCAGACTGCAGGAAGAGGTATTGTGCCCCATCTGAGTCCCTAGGTTCTCTTCTCAACTAGCCTTCGGGATTGGTATTCCTAGAGACTCCTTCCGGGTGCTGCCGCCTGGCGCATGACCGACCACCGGACTCCGATTCTGTACAGTTTGACTGGTTGAGGAGAATAGTGTTTTCTTCCTCTCGTGCGATGATGTGTATTGCATCTCATCAGGCACACCATGCTGCCTACAACAGGCATCTATGGTCGATGCTGCCTCAGTTTCTAGCATCAGTGCCTAACTCAGAGCAGTCTAGACAGGCCATTGCCCTCTCTGCTATAGGCCTGGAGCTGGCAAGGCACCAGGCAAGGTCATCTTATGACGCCAGTGAGGTGGCTTGCAGGGACAGCAATCTGCATTAGGCGGACGGCATGGCTTCTTCTGTCTAGGTTGTCACCCCTGGCCCGGTGTAGGGTGATTTGCTCCGCCTTCCGAGGGACCCGTCTGTTTTCCACCAGAGCTAGGAGGCTTCTGCAGGAGTTTCCTCCATCTCCTTGTATCCGGGGGACACCTCCTAGCTCTCCTCAGCCTTAGGCTTTTCATCTGATTAGTCCAGGGTCTCTGCTTTCTGTTTTCCACCAGCAGGTGGCTGAGGGTCTTGTTCACTCAGGGTTTCTCTTGTCCCCCCCCCCTCCTTTGGGGGGTGGCTTGGTACTCACCCAAGCAGTGGTGAATGGTGAAGATTGACAAGGGAAGATATGAAAATTACATACCTACCGTAATTCTTGATTTTCTCCTGCATCTTCACTATTCATTACTGATACTCGCCCACCTTCCCCTCAAGGGCCTCCTTCTTCGGCATCTCCCCCTCCCTGCTCGTTCCTCACCTCTTCTTTGTCATTTAAACAAAAAACAAACAAACAAAAACAATTATATATATCTTGATTTTTCCGTTCTTCTGGGCGGATCCTATTTCCTGAGGGAGACGGTGAACGAGTAAGATGTATTTCTATCCTGAGGGAACTCTTTCTGAATACCCCTTGGGGTGATCTGTTGGCTCATTCTTAGCCATGCTGTTCAATTCACAGTTAAGGAGATCGTCCCTTAAATGGCTCAGTCCCCTTTGCTAGGTCCCCTCTGGCATGCCTCGGTCTTCTTGTGTCAGTTTCTGCTGATTTAAAACTCTCCTGACGCTCATTACCTTGAGCTGGTGATCTCTGTCTTGCCTTCAGGGAGTCTGATTGAGTTCCCACTCTATTCTTTATGTAAGGGGTGCCCTCTGTAGGGCCTCAAACCCCCGGCACACGTCTCTGTTAACATTTAACAAAGTGCTAGTGGGCTTCTTTCCCCTTCCTAGTTAGGCACTCTCTTTTGGAACAGATTTTCTGCCTTGGCAGTCTGTGAGCTCTCAGCTAGAGTTTAAGGGGTTGGGGATGGCGGAAGCTGTAGAGAATCTGCCTTTTGTGTCCAAGCTGTGCAAGTGGTTCGGTTGAACCTTTTCTTCAGTTTTATCGAGTGGAATCCTTGCTGCCTTGTTTTGGTTCCGAGCTTATAAGCCGTAAACCAACCTCTCAATCGGCAGAGTTCTCCCTCCCAACAGCCCTCTTTCTCTTTTCCTCTCCTCTCTCTCTCTTTTCTCTGTTCCTCCTTTGGAGCCACCCACCGGCTTATGTCTTTTTCAGTTTATATCTTTTCCTTTTTCTATCCCTCGGCTCTCTTTTCTTGCCTTTATTTCGCCTCTCTGACTAACAGAACTGGGATGGAGGAGGAGTCTGCAGTGCCTAACAGCCTCCCCTCATGCATCATGTGATGCGTCACTCTTGGGAGAGGTGCCATCGGCGCTGACTCCTCTGGGGAAAAAACACAAAACTCCATAACGGTGCGGCCCGTCATTCCCAAGCAGTAATGAATGGTGAAGATACAAGAGAAGATCAAGAATTACAGTAGGTACTAATTTTCAAACCTTCAGAGAATCTCCCCCCAGAGCCACAGCTCACACTTGCGCCTTTCTCCTTACTGTCTGTAGGTTGCATCTTCCTGAAAGTCCTGCCTGCTGTCACATGCTGTGTATTCTTCCTCTGTCCTATTTTGGGATTTCTTCCAGTCCATCACCTCCCCCTTGTGACTGATTCTGGTCTTCCAGTTCCTGCCAGTAAGATGTCCTCCAAGCTTTTTTTCACCTGGGAATCATTGAGAAGATGGGCTGCCCAGATTATTTTGGCAGCTTCAGCTTCCAATATCATGGACGGCCCTGGCTAGCAAAAGTTCTGTGTTGTCCTGATGCAGACGGCTTACAGTTCCAAAAGTGTGGCTCTGTGGAGGAGATTATCTTGGAGAGCTACTGTTAAGGTGAGTAACTGAATTTTCCCATAGCTAGATCTAATATGCATGTGTGAGCCTGCAAACAGCACCATCTGGTAATGCTGGACACGTGTTGGTGTCAATGATCCATTCATTTTATTTCCAATGCTAGACACTCAGGTGACTTAGCGAGTAGTGTTCTCTGTCACATACCTCCACTTCCTCTAAAACATGGATTATGTGGTAGTCCAATGGTTTCTGTTCCCTATCCTCCCTGCCAAAAAGAGCCCTGGTGGTTAGTGTCTCCCCTTCCCAGACCCTGGTACCATGTTGCAGTGGTCCACTGGTTACCCTCCCTCAAACACTGGCTAACTAACAGTCAAGTAGCAGATGGTTGCGTCAACTCATACGGTTGCGAACCAGTGAATGGGAGGTTGCAGAGAAGGCTTGCAAGAGCTGCCATTTGCTGATAATGGCCCTGTGGGCTGCTTGCTTGGCTACCCACCTCCTTTCCTGAACACTCACCGTGTGGGTGCTCAGAAAGGGTGTTTTCTTGTTATTGAGCATGGCTCAGTGTGACAACTGCTAGAGTTGTTTCCCCACTAGAAAAACACTGAAAAAGCAAATTGCTATATTCACAGTGATTCCAGAAATGTTATTTTAATTGATAACTCCTTTTAAACACTGCAGGAGAGAGGTAGAAACCTCAGTGATGGGAGGTAGTAGTTGCCCTAAATATGGATAAAGGTATGTTTTAGCTCATTCTGTGTTTTACCACAAGTATTTTCTTCATTCATTCATGTCTAGGAAGTCCATCAGGTAAGCAGTGCAGTATTTCCCAGGCCACGCTGGATGCCCGATCTCCAGTTCCCAAGGTCCATGGCAGCAGTTTCGTCACATCAACTGTAAAGGTAGTGTGGACCTGTATTCACAGTATACCCAACTAATTTTTATTAAAAGTCTGTATGATCGTCAGTAACAAGTATTGCATTCAACTATTGTCTCCCATGCAGAAATAAAAAATATGCTCAGAATAGATATAAAAGTAAAAAGAGATCATTCCTTATCTGTACTGCAGAGACCCTATTTAGGCTACTGGACACGCTTTCAGCTGGAATCCCCATGCCTTTGGTCCTCATCCCCTAAACACCTTGAGGTGGGTATGGGAGCAGAATCTTGAACAGTTTCAGCCTTTTTTTTTTTTTTTTTTAAGGGGCCTCAGTTACCAAACATTATGGATGACGCTTCTGTTTAAATGTTGTTTTGGTGGTGGTGGTGGGGTAATGTTACTCCACCTACTCAGCCTGTCTTTTGGGAGGAGGTGTTCAATAGAATCCCAACTTTTCAACCTTTTTGTTTTTTTTTGGGGGGGGGGGGTGTTGATTGTTACTTACCACCAGCTTGTTATTTTGAGGTGAGGGTGTTCGGTGTTACACAGCTTTCCAGTGCAGAATTTTGAAGAAGGCAGCTCTGTGTTACCCTGTCTCCCCAGCTTAGTATTTTGGTATTTCAGTTTGTTCTCCCTGACCACTGCCCCTTGGGGAGGACTGCACCAGAGTCTGTTTATGAGCAGTACAAGCTTGTGTCTGCTCTTGTCCCCACAACAGAACAACTCAGCAGCTGTTGTGGCCTGGCGGTTAGTGCAGTGGACGGCGAACCAGATATGGGTTTGAATCTCAAGTCCCTTCACATAAGTAACCATTAACATTTTGCTTGAGTGGCGGTCCATGACAGTGTGTTGCAGGAATAGTAAATCTACACTGAAGCAGTTTTGTAGCTGTAAGTCTGAAAACACATATCACTTTGCCACCTGAACATTATAACACTCAGCCGAACCTTAGAAAACCATTGACTTTGGAGCTGCATTATTGTGCATCAGTAGTAACATTTTGGCTACTTGGAGTGCTAGTTGTACCTAAACACAGAAATGATTAGTAAAACACTATTGTGTTATTGGCAGCTTAAATACGAATTAGAGAGAGCTACGTGTAAGAATGAATAATTCTTGAAGCAGAGTATACTGACCAAGGGGCAGTGCTCAGTGGAACAGTTCAAAACATAGAACTTAGAAATTGTCAGCAGTTAAGGACCACTAGGCCCATTCTGTCTGCCCGTAAGCCCTATACTTGTTTGTGGCCTTTGACCCTATCTGGTCACTGGCTTTTCATCATTCCTCCCCACCTCAAGGTTCCTTTGTGCCTGTCCCAGGCATGTTTAAATTCCTCCACTGTGCTCACTCCCACCACCTCCTGTGGCAGACTATTCCATGTATCTACCACCTGCTCCATGAAGAAAAACTTTATCCATTTCCTCTTAACCTTACCCCTTCCAATTTCATATCATGTCCCTTCGTTTCTTGTACTCCTTCTACATTGGAAGATGACTCCCCTGCACTTTGTTTATGCCCTTGAGGTACTTGAATGTGTCTGTTATGTGCCCCTGATCCCTCCTCTCCTCCAGTGAGTACATATTGAGGTCCTTTAATCTCTCCTCATATGTTTTGTGGTGCAATCCCTGTACCATCTTGGTCGCCCTTTTCTGGACCGCCTCCACCCTGCCAATGTCCTTGCGAAGGTGTGGCCTCCAGAATTGCACACAGTACTCTAGGTGAGGCCTCACTAGTGTTTTGTACGATGGCAACACCACCTCCCGCCTTCTAGTGATACCTCTGCATATGCACCCCAGCACACCACTGGCCCTCCCTGCAGCCTTTGTACTCTGCACTTACATCTTTAGTTAATCTAAAATGATAATCCCCAGGTCCCTGTCTTCCTTGGTGATCATCAGCATCTCTTCCCCCCTCCCCCCATTCTGTAGCTTTCCCCAGTGTTCCCTCTTCCCAGGTGCATTATTTTGCACTTCATTGCATTGGACCTCAGTTGCTACACCTCAGACCATTTTTTCAAACTTCCCCAGGTTCCTCCTCATTTTCTCCGCCCCTTATGAAGTATTCACCGTGTTGCAAATCTTGGTGTCTCTGCAAACAGGCAGACCTCTCCTTCCAGCCCTTTCGTAATGTCACTATTGAAGACTGAACAGGACTGGCCCAAGGATTGAGCCCTGAGGTACCCCACTGGTCACCCCCACTCCCCGGATTGGATCCCATTTACCACCACCCACTGTTTCCTGTCCATTAACCAGTTCCTAACCCAGTTTACCACCTTGTGCCCCATGCCCAGACTACCCATCTTGTTAACCAGCCTCTTATTTCGGACTGTGTCGAAGGCTATGCTGAAATCGAGGTAGGCGACGTCCACCACGCCATCCCCAGTTTACTTCCTTCATCATCCAATCAAAATAATCTATCAGATTTGTTTGATGTGACCTTCCTGCTGTGAATCCATGTTAACTCAGATCCTGGGCACCATTGGATTCCAGGTGTGCCACTGTTCTTTCTTTCAGCAATGCCTCCATGAACTTCCCCACTACTGAGGCGAGGCTAACCGGCCTGTAGTTCCCCGCCTCCTCCTTACTACCACTTTTGTGTAGAGGAAATACATGCGCCCTCTTCCAGTCCTTTGGATCCTTTCCTGTGTTACTTGACTAGGTGAACATGGCTGCCAGAGGTGCTGCTAGTTGCAGCTCCCTTAATATCCTCTGGTGTATGTCATCTGGCACCATAGCTTTGTCCACCTTCAGTTTTGTGAGCTCTTCCAGGACTCTATCCACTGTGAATGGACCAGTGTCCACCTGCCCCTTCCCTTGCATCTGTTGCCAAGCTGTGGTCCCTGACCCTTCCCTTCTTCAGTGAATACTGAACAGAAGTATTCAGTATTTCAAACAACATGAAGTCTTGCTATATCATGACATATGCAGTTTGACCCAGCCTTCGAACTGCTCCGGAGGTGAAAGAGTTAACTTTCCATGCCAGGCATGGAACCTTGAGCGCGAGCTCGGTCGAGAACTCTGTCTGTTGTTCTTCAAACTCAAACTGTCAGATTCTTTACTCCGCCTCACTGAACAGTCGCTCCAGAGATTTCTTCTGCTGCTCGTTTCATTTTGTCTGTTAAAAAGTGTAATTTCTCGGTTTTTAAACCGCATTTTGTCTATATTTTAACCGCAGCCGGTCGGTTCAAGCTCTGTCTGTGGTATCGTAAGTAATAGATAGGTTTTACATTATTTCTGTGTGGAACTTGCAAACGATATTATCGGTTCGGTTTGAACCGATCAGGTTGTTGTTAAACTTCATTAAATTGCATTTAGAGTGCGGTTCCCGGTTCTTATCGGTTCTAAAAAAACGGATTTCATTACGTTTTTTTCCCACGACCCGTGACACGGTTGGGAACCGATAAGGGTGTCTTGCTTGGCGGATTGCCGTAAACGGGCAAGTTTTTGGTTAGGCTGGCACTATGTCTGAGAAACCCAAAAGAAAAACCGGGCCCACTGGGTTTCAGCACTGTAGTGTCTGTGGGAAAGCCTTTGCCAAGGCTGACCCACACGCCACATGTGTTTTAATGTCTGGGGTTTGACCACCTCAGTGCAGACTGCCAGATTTGCAAGAATTTCCCTGCAGCTACCCTGGATAAGAGAGTTGGTAGGCTCAGGGAACGAGAAGCCAAAAAGTCCGCTGACCCGGATGGCCAGCCCGGTTCGGTGCCAACCGAACCGGAGGGAGTGCCCTCTGACCAGGCGAGACTTCCGGCAACGGAGAGCTGACTCGGAGGAGTCAGTCCCAGCAAAAAGGACTAGAAAATCAGCAGGTGTGGAGCCAAAATTTCCTTCTCCAACCGCTGCAGAGATAGCCAAAGCGATCAAAATTGTCCAGTCGCTTTCCCCGGTTCCGACCGAACTGGCACCATCAGGTAAGCAGTCCGTTCGGTCGGTGCCACCGGTTCGAGAATATGATATAGAGGAATTTTATGAACCGGAGGAGGGGGAGGAAGATTATGAAGAGAGTGAATGTGATTTTGAAAGTCTGGATGTGCCCATTGAACCGGACATCTCCCCAGACAGACCTTCAGGTATGTCTCCCCCTAGACTTTCTGAGTCCCCTTCTCATTTTATGTTTTATAAGAAAGTGGCTGAAACCCTCCAGCTCCCTTTGGAAGAAGCTGTGGATGAACAGGAGGAGCCTGACTATGTAGGAATGTTGGATATCCCAGAGTCTAGGAGATTGTCTATTCCTTTACATAAATCTTTTAGGAAACAGACAATAACAATTTTAAAAGTTTCTCACACTATACCTCCTGTGGATAAAAAAATGGACAAGAGGTACACATTCTCAGGCCCTGATATGGAGTTCCTTTCACAACAATGCAGCCATGTTGGGGTAGTGCAGGCTGCAGCCTGTGATAAGGCAAATATTCCCTTGGCTTCACACCCCCCTGACAAGGACTCCAGGAGGATTGATGCCATGGCAAAGAAACAGTACATGGCAGCATCCTTGGGACTCAGACAGGCAAATTATATGGCCTATGTTGCAAGATACCAGAAATCCAGATGGGATACTGTTGTGGCTCTAGCGAAACCGGTCCCTGGCCAGCTTGCCAAGGAGCTGGAGCAGGTGGCTGCTGATGGTATTGAGGCATCCAAGGTGCAATTCCATGCTGCAGTGGACTCTAATGATATATTTTCAAGAGTCATGGCTACATCTGTGGCTTTTCGCAGAATGGCTTGGCTCAGGTGTACTAGCCTGTCACAGGATACCCAGGCTAAGGCCATGGATTTTCCTGTTGTGGGTAACTCTCTGTTTGGGGAGCAGATAGAGAATTACATGAAGAAAATGGATGAGTATAGGACCACTGATAGGAGTGCACAGGCCAAGGAAAGGCAGGCCACTCCTCAGAGGCAGCTTTCCAGGGGCAGGGGCAGGCCTTTTCACAGACCTTTTTACCAAGCCCAGGCCTCCTCTTCAGCCTATGCCCAGAGGGGGTTCTTCAGAGGAGAGGCAGACGGTACTAGCAGGCCTGCTCCCACCCCTCAGCCTAAAGCCCCTGCCAAACAGGCACCCTGATGGGAGGGCCAGGGCCGATTCTCCATTGCCTGTAGGGGGCAGGCTGGCTTATTTCGTCCAGGACTGGGAGTCTTTAACATCAGACAAGTGGGTCCTGGAAGTAGTAAGCCAGGGACTGGTTCTCGGCTTCAAAAAATTTCCAAAGATGTGAACCAGATCCTTTCCACCTGCAAATCCATCAGAGGCTCTCGCTCTGGAAACAGAAGTCTCAACCCTCCTGGCTCTCAGAGCTGTAGAAAGGGTACCTCCCCTACACCAGGGCAAAGGACTCTACTCCAGATACTTCCTTACCCCAAAAAAGACAGGAGAATGGTGGCCCATCCTGGATCTCCGATACCTAAACAAGCACCTTTTAAAACCAAAATTCAAAATGGTGACTCTGGGAATTATTTTACCCTCTCTAAGGCCAGGGGACTGGCTATTGTCCCTGGACCTCAAGGATGCCTACTTCCATGTTCTCATCAGAAGCTCCCACCGAAAGTACCTCAGATTCGAACTGCCTTCAGGCCATTACCAGTTCAGAGCAATGCCCTCGGCCTCACCTCTCTGCCCCAAGGGTATTCACAAAATGCCTGGCAGTAGCAGTTGCTCATTTAAGAAGGCAAAGATTGCCATCTTTCCTTACCTGGACGACTGGCTCATAGTGGGCCAGTCTCCAGACCAAGTCACATTACACCTTCAGGTTACCCAGCAGCTGCTTACATCTCTAGGTTTCTTCTCAATCTCCCAAAGTCAGTTGTAGAGCCTGTTCAGCTACTCACCTTCATAGAGCGCAGAACTGGACACAAAGCAGGCCAGAGCTTTCCTCCCTCTAGAAAGAGCAAAGACCCTGGTGGCTCTTGGCCTCCTCCTTCACTCTGCAGGTCTCGACCAGCAAGGCATTTTCTGCAGCTCTTAGGGCACATGGCTGCCTCCACAGCAGTAGTGCAGGGAGCAAGATTTCAGATGAGGGACATTCAGTTCCATTTGAGAGTCTTCTGGTCTCAAAGGAGAGATCCTCTAACCAAATTGATCCCAGTAACTCGAACCCTGATCCAGGCCCTACAGTGGTGGCAGGATCAGAGCAATCTGAGACAAGGGGTTCCTTTCATCCCTCAGTCTCACTCCTTGACCCTTACTACAGATGCGTCCCTCTTGGGGTGGGGGCTCACATGGGCAACCTCACCACCCAGGGATTGTGGGTCCCTCAGGAATCTCTGCTCCACATCAATCTGTTGGAACTCAGAGCAGTTTTTCTGGCACTTCAGGTTTTTTCTGCATCTGTTCAGAACAAGGTGGTACAGGTCAGAACAGACAACACCACTACAATGTGGTACATCATCAAGCAGGGCACTGTCTTTGGCCTTGTGCACCGAGGCAATGAAGTTGTGTCTCTGGCTTATTCCCGAACACCTCCCTCATGGCAGTTCACCTCCCAGGCAAGGACAATGTCCTGGCAGATGCTCTCAGCAGGATTTCCAGGGCCATCACGAATGGTCTCTGATCCCCTAGTACTGGAGGTAGTATTTGCTCGTGGGGCACCCTCAGATGGATCTTTTGCAGCCCCAGACAATCACCAACTTCCGCTATTTTGCTGCAGGCCCCAGTGTTGGGCTCAGTCCTCTGGATGCCTTCCTTCTCAACTGGGAAGGAAGTTTCTCTATGCCTTGCCCCTTCCCTCTCTTGTTCAAGGTGCTAGTCAAAATCAGATCTCAACCTTGCAAGATGATTCTGGTTGCTCCAGACTGGGCCAGACAGCCCTGGTATCCACTCCTTCTGTCCTAGAGTCCACCTTCCCTGTGTCCTCCCAGGAATCACAATCTGTTAACCTGTGCCCAGGGAGAGTTTGGTACCCGAATCTCAAATCCCTCAATCTCAAGGCCTGGCTCTTGAAGAGTTAAAGTTTGCTGACCTACACCTTTCTCAAGGTGTACTCGATATCTTGAAAGCTTCCAGGAAGCCTTCCACCAGGGCTACTTATAATTCTAAATGGAAAAGGTTTTCCATCTGGTGCTCTGGAATGCATATTTCCCCAGAATCTGCTGATTTGCCCACAGTCCTGGATTATATGGTCCAGTAAATGCTGGGGCTGAGGCCAGCTACCCTGAAGAGTGCACTTGGCAGCTGTCTCTGCTTTTATATCAGCAGGAAAGTCCTCTTCTCTTTCTGCTCACCCTGCATTCTCCAAGTTTTTCAAGGGATTGCTTCACACCAACCCTCCATTCAGGGACCCTGCTTCCGCCTGGGATCTTAATGTTTGCATTGCTCAGCTGATGCAACCCCCCTTTGAGCCTTTGTCTTCAGCAGAGCTTAAGTACTTGACTTGGAAAACTGTGTTTCTGGTAGCCATCACTTCTGCCAGACGCATAAGTGAGTTACAAGCTTTGTCAGTGGAGTCTGATTTTATCTCCTTCACAGAGATAAGGTGGTCCTCAGGACTAACAGGAAGTTCTTCCTAAGGTCGTTTCAGATTTCCACCTTAATCAATCTATATCTCTTCCAGTGTACTTCACTGACCATTTCTCCTCTGGGGAGAGGAGGCTGCACAGCTAGATGTGTAGAGAGCCCTTAGTTACTACATAGGCGTTACCAAGGGTCACAGGTTTGACTCCTCCAACTGTTCCTCACCTATGGTGAGGTTGGTAAGGAGACCTGCCACTAAAAGATCCATTGCCAGGTGGATTGTCTCTTGTATCCAATTTTGTTATCAAAACTGGGTAAGGTTCCCCTCTCAGGCCTGAGGCTCACTCTACCAGAGGTACAGCTGCGTCCTGGCTACAGCCAGGGACATCCCTATCATAGAGATATGTCAAGCAGCTACCTGGAAAACAGTTCACACTTTCACCAAGCATTACTCCCTGGACATCCAGGCTAGGAGTGATGCTCGGTGTTGCACAACTGTGCTTCAGAGCTATTTCCTAAGTAGGTTCTGTCCCTCCTCCATGGAGGTACTGCTGTGTAGTCTGCATATGTCATAATATAGCAAGACTTCATGTTGTTTGAAGAAAAAATTACTCACCTTAGTAATGTTGTTTCTTCTAATGGAGTCTTGCTATATTATGACCTCCCCCCCGGCCTGCCCCTCTCAGAACCTCTGCTTTTGGGATGTGGGTGGGCAGTGCAGTGTTGTCACTTAGTAGATGCCCACCTTGTTTTTTCACCCCTTTTTTGGGGTGTTTGGGTGTTGTGTTTTTAATTTTTGGATCCCCTGACTTGAGTCTTTGTTTTGGGACCAAAAAATGTGTTAATATTTCAGTAGCCAGTTGGCTAGTGTAGGTTTACAGCTTCCACACAGAATCTTAGTGAGTTTTGCTCGTAAAGATCTGACAGTTTGAGTTTGAAGAACAACAGAGTTCTCAACCAAGCTCGCGATCAAGGTTCCATGCCTGGCATGGAAAGTTAACTCTTTCACCTCCGGAGCAGTTAGAAGGCTGGGTCAAACTGCATATGTCATAATATAGCAAGACTCCATTAGAAGAAACAACATTACTAAGGTGAGTAATTTTTTCTTCCGCCTTGTGTAGGTTTCCCTCCTTACACTCTCCTTCATCCCCTTTGAACCTTACAATCCCTCCCCTGGTTTTTCTTCTTTCACTGATGTATTTATAGAATATCTTGTCTCCTTTCTTTACTGTCTGCGCTAATCCTTCCTCGGTCCACTCCTTTACATAGAAACATAGACTTTGATGGCAGATAAGGACCGCTTGGCCCACCCAGTCTGCCCATTTCCCTACCTATCGGATAAGCTGTGGATCCTAGTTTTACCAACATCCTTTGCACTCCTAACAGCTTTCCCCGCTTCCCTTAGACACTCAGGGTACGCCTCCCTGTCTTCCTCCCATTGGGTTCCCTGATACTTCATGAAACTCACTCTTTTATCCTTTACTTTGTCTGCCACCTCTTTTGAGAACCAGAGTGGCTTTCTCCTTCTCTTCCCTTTGGACACCAGCTTGATGCATTGGTTCGTCACTTCCACTGTGGCTCCTTTTAGTTGCCCCCACTGCTCTTCACCCCCCTCCCTTTACTTCCCTCTTCTCCAGGGCTACTCTGATACAGCTCCCCATTTCAGCGAAGTCCGCCATTTTGAAATCTAAAACCTTTGCCTTTGTATGCTATGACTGAGTCCCTGTCTCCATGCTAAACCACACTGTGACCCCAGCTGTCCTTCTTCCTGAACCTCTATGACTCTGTCCCCATTAGTCAGTACCAGGTCCAGAATCCCCCTGTCTCTGGTGGGATCAAGCACTAGCTGCCTCAGACCTGCCCACCTGTAGGGACTCTAGGATGTCTGTGCTTCTGGTTGAAGCAGCTGCCCGGGTGGTCCAATCCACATCCGGCATAGTGAGATCCCCCAGCAGCAGAACTTCACCTTTAGTTGCCATCTCATGTATTTCATCCACTAATTCCCTGTCCACTTCCTCCCCCTGTGCCCGGAGGTCTGTAGGCATCCCTGTGTGTATTGCTGTGCCATTGCCTGACTCAAGGGTAATCCACAGTGTTTCGGCCTTCCCCTGTCTACCCTGCACCTCTGTTGCCTTTATACCCTCTCTGACGTACAGGGCCTCCTCCCTATCTTTTTACCCTCCCTATCCTTCCTGAACAGAGCATAACCCGGTACATTAATGTCCCACCCATGATTAGCAGTGTACCATGTCTCTGTTATTGCTGCTATGTCCAGGTCTGCCTCTGCTAACAAGGCCTCTATGTCTGGGATTTTATTTCCCAGGCTGCAAGCATTTGTAACCATGGCCTTCCATGTTCTGCTGCAGCCTGTCCTCTCTTTGCTCCCGTTTTGCTCTACTGCCTCTTCCCTCCCACCCCAGTTTCTTTCTTATGTGGCCTCGGTTACTCTTCTTTCCCCTTACTGCCTGTTTCCTGTGCTTCTCCCTTTCTGCTTGCTTCAGTTGTCCCTGTCATCAGCTCATTTTCCTGCATGTGCTCATGGGAGGGTGATACTAAGCCTCCTGACCCGTCTGGCTCCCCACCTTGGCCAGTTTAAATGCATGCTGCTGAAGCATTCAGACTTCTCATTTAGGACTAACGTCCCCTTCCTGGACGGATGCAGGCCGTCATCCTTATACAGGCTCGCATCTGTTCAGGTGGGGCCCCAGTCCCCCATGAAACCCAAACCCTCCTTTCCACACCATTCCTTCAACCAGGAGTAGGATTTCTGGATGTGGAGTGTCCTAGCCGCCCCCTTGCTGTGGACAGGTAGCACCTCCAAGAAGGAGACTGAGTACACTATCTGTTTTAGCCCCCCCCCCCCAATCCTTCTGGATTCTGACTGTATTCACCTTGTCCCCTGTCAGATCATTTGTCCCTAGGTGACAATGACATCCAGTTCCTCCTTCCTCACTATCGCCCTTGTAATACTATGGATCCGCTTCTCATCCCTCCATACAGTGCTTCCTGGAAGGCCCTTGACCCCGCTAGGTGTCCCTGTCTTCACTCCCCTGATAGTTGAGTGCCCCACCAGGAGTAGCTTCCTCTGGGGTTCTCTACCTCCCATCCCTGGGGCTACATCACAGAGGACCCACACTTTCTCCTTGGCCTCGGCTGTGGGTGCCCCTGTGGGGCTATTCCACTCTTCCAGAACAGCATAGGAGTTACTTAGCTTGACCTGTTGGGGGATGTGCTTCAGAACCCCCACCCGACACTCTGCCTGAGCCCACCTTGGTCCAACCACTCCTCCTTCTGGGCATCCTTTGAGGTTGTGGTTGCAGACATGGCCTCTGGGTGTGTGGGGGGGTGTAGGTCCCCTGAACCCTTGCCAACTCTGCTTGGAGACGGGCAACCTCCTCCCTCAACCCAAAGAAGTGCCTGCAGATGGGGCAGCATCACATGATCCAGAATGTTCTCCTGAATGCTGCGGCTCTGCACCCACTACACTGCACCACCCCAAGTATCTTCTCTGTCCTTATTAACTATGTCCACTATCACCAGTGACACCCACCTGTAGTGTTTGTTTCCCTTTACTATTAGGTAGGTGTTATTTTTGGGAAGTGTTCAGTCAGTATCTGACTTCTTAGTGGGCTGTTTTGTGGGGAGGATGTTCAGTGTTACTCCTGCTCCCCAGCTTGTGGTTTTGTGGGGAAGGTGTTCAGTTTTCCCTTTCTTTCCAGCTTGTTGTTTTGGGGGGAGGGTTTTCATTGTTACCGTGGTACCCCAGCAGCTTTTTTTGGGGGGGCGGGTAGCATTGTTACACTGGCTCCCTAACAGACAAACACAGTACCAAATCTCATTTAAGAGTCTCCACATTGTCTCGCATCATTTTATCAAATGGATTAGCACTCTGCTTTGGTGCCCTTACACACTTTATTGACTGTAGAAGTGCGGAAGTCTGTGCAGCAGACAGACCAGCCGAAATACAGCCAAAGGGAGAGCAGGGGAAGGTTGAGTGCAGGATTCTTGAGTATATTCTTGTTTTAAAAAGTCACTAGATGATTCTTTTCTTTACTGCCAGTTGTGCCTTAATCAAGGGTCTGACTCTGTGAACTGTTTTGAGTTATATTTAAAACAAAACACTGTGGATTATATTCTAGTTCATGGTACCTTGTTGTTTTAGCAGGAGGAGTCTCTGTTTGCAGCGATGCCACCCCTTTGTCCCATTGGAAGTCATTCCAAGTTGCAAAGTCCTAAGCCCGTAACATCTGGACTCGGAGCCTTCACAAAGGTAGGCATCTAAACTGATATCTTTCTCCTTTTATCCATATTCTTTACCCTTTTTATTTCACATCCTCTTCCTCCCAAAGGGAACTGTGTCAAAGATGTGAAGTGACAGCAACCAGTGTAGTGAATTTGGTGGTTCTCAGCAGGGATTCCAGTGAACTGTAAGTGTACAGTGATCAGTTCTTCCACCCTTTACACTTATGCACTCATATCCCCGTTACAAAATACTTAGTAATGGGGAACAGAAGGGTGTTATTGAACCATTATATCACATAGATTCCACTCAGTATTTTTCCTTCCTTCCTGAAAGAAAGGCTAGAAAATACTGCCTATTTTCAGCCTCGTCCCAAAGAATTTGATGGCAGAAAAGGACTGCTTTGCCCAACAAGTCTGCCCAGTTGTTTCCTACATGTTTTGTCTCCACAGACTCTATCTGGTCTTCGTCAACCCTCCCATCTCCCTGCATCCTATTTAATATACCCCTGTGTCTATACCATGCATACTTTCAATTCAGTTCAATTTTATTTTACCAGGAGATACACCGTTGAGAAGAACTCATTTACAAAGTGGTCCTGGGGACAGAGAAACATTCAATAGTACACAGTACAAACACAAAAAAAATAACAAGTCATAAAAAGTGCGAGTGCACTGTCCAGTAGATAGGGATAATAACAGAAGTAGGATTGAACTGAATAACATTCACAGGTTTACACATCAGGAGGGAACATAATACATAAGATCAAGGTGTGATCTGCTAATACATACACTGGAGGCTAGGAGAGAACTACAAGGCTGGCTAGACAAGAGAGGAAGTGGGATTTGAGAGAATAGTAGAAAGCAAGGACGTGGAGCTCTGTAGAAAGAATGGGCTAGGAGAGAAGGGACAAGGAGAGCTGCAGTGGGAGGAGAGAGGGGTTGGGTAAGGAACCAGATGAGACAGAGGCCACAACTACAAGTGCTGTTGCTGGGGCTAATAAGGCATGACAGCCTAACTGAGGCCTAGCTGTAGCATGAAGCACCCCCTCCTTTGTTTTGGCCTCCACCACTTCAGCTATCAGTCTTTTCAAGGCATCAAGTACCCTTTCAGTGAAGAAATATTTTTCTCGCATCACTCTTGAATCCCCCCCCCTTCCCCAGCTTCATTGCCTGCTCACTGGTCCTGGTGCTTGTTCTCATTTGAAAGGACTCCCCACCTCTTCCCTATTCAGTCCTTTGACTGACTTGCATATCTGTTCATATCTCCCCCATTTCTAGGGTGTACATGTTGAGATCTCACAATCTCTCTTCTTAGGGCTTCTCATGCAGCTGTTTTAGTTGCCCTCTGCACTGCCTCTACTCTCTTTCATATCTGACATGTGGTCTCCGAAACTGCAGATGGTACTCCAGGAGTGGTCTCACCAGTATGTGACACAGTGACAAAACCAGATCCCTACTCTTGCTGAAGATACCCCTCTCAATGGAACCCAGCATTCTGCTAGCCTTACTCACTGCTTTGTCACACTACACAGCCACCTGGAGGTCCTCAGATATAACCCCTAAGTCCCTTTCTTGCTTCGTGTCTGTTAGTACCCCCCACCTTATATTCAGTGCCTGGATTTTTATGTCCTAAGTACGTTACATTGCACTGTTTGGCACAGACTGAACCTTAACTGCTATGTTTTTGGCCATTCCTTGAGTTTCTCAAGATCCCTGAGCATTGTTTCCATCTCTTCTTGAGTGTTCACCCTATTGCAGATGTTGGTATCATCTGCAAAAAGGCACGCCTGCCCTTCCAACTCTTCTGCAGTGACCCCTATAAAGATATTTAAGAGGCATTGCCCCAGTACTGAGCCTTGTGGTACCCAACTTGTCACATTCACCTCTTTAGAATGAGTGCTGTTTATACTGTCCTCTGCCTCCTATTGTTTAATCGGTTTCTAACCTTTAGCATTATGGAGCCAACTCCTTGGTTGGTCAGCTTCCTAAGGCATTCTTTGTGGCACCATGTCAAAGGTCTTGCTGTAGTCCAAATAGGCCGCATCCACTGCTGTACCCTGGTCAGTTACCCTGGTCACCCAGTCAAATCTGAGCCGTGTTTGACATATCCACCCCGTGTGAACCCATGTTGTCTATGGTCTTAAAGGCCATTATTGACATTGCGAAGGGGCTGGAAGGAAAGGTAAGCCTCTTTGTGGATGACACCAAGATCCACAATAGGAGAGAGACATGCCAAGTGGGGTGGAAAAAATGAGAAGAGACTTGGGCAAATTGTAGGAGTTGTCAAGAGTGTGGCAGCTTAAATTCAATACAAAAAAGTGCAAAGTCATGCACTTGGGCCACAGGAATCCTGGAGAGGAATGCAGAATTTGTTTGTTTTTTTGGGGGGGGAGGCAGGGATACTGCCAACAACAAAACTGAAGGGGGCCTGGGGCTAAACATAATGGATGACCTGAACATGGCCAAGCAATGTGAAAAGGCGGTGGGGAGGGCCGGAGGGATGCTGGGGTGCATAGGTAGGGGCATCAGCAGTAGAAAACATGAGATGGCGATGCCACTGTACAGACAGTTGGTCAGGCCACATCTGTAATACTGTGTTAAGTTCTGGAGACCGCATCTCTGGAAGGAAATTGACAGAATAGAGGCGGTCCAGAGAAGCGAAAAAAAAGTGGTGTAAGGAATGCACGAGAAAACATATGGGGAAAGATTGAAATACATTAGTATATTTTCCCTGGAAAAAAGGAGTGAGAGGAGGGATATTACAGAGACATTCAAGTACCTCAGGGGAATCAACAAGGTCCAGGAGGATAGCATCTTTCAAAAAAAGAGATGTGCAAGAACAAGTGGTCACAGTATGAGGCTGGGGGGGACTCGGGTAATGTGAGGAAGTATTTTTCACAGAAAGGGTGGTGGATGCAAGGAACAGCCTCCCAGCGGAGGTTGTAGAGGCTAAAACAACTGGTGAGTTCAAGAATGAATGTAATAGACAGAAGGTAACCCTAGTGATAGAAAAGAGAGGGCAAGCTGTTGATCATTTAAGATCTGGAGTTTAAGTAGGTAGAGAAAAGGGCAGACTTAGGTGGGCCAGGCAGTCCTTATCTGCTGTCAAAATCTATGTTTCTATGTTATGTAGAGTTAAGATATTCTGTCATCCTTTCTTTCAGTGGTGTTTCCACTTATTTCCTCACCACTGAAGTGAGACGGACTGGCCTATAGTTGCCTGCCTCCTCCCTGTTGCTGCTTTTATGTAGAGGGACAATATCAGCACTTCTTGAGTCCTCTGGTATCACTCCTGTTTTCAGTGAATTATTGAACAAGGCTGTCAGTGGGGCAGCCAGACTCTCCTTAAGTTCTAAGTTCTGGCAGAGCGTGGTTCCTCTTTGGAGGCACCCATGGCGGAGACAAGGAGGATGGGAACCTCCACAAAGGAGACCAACAGGAGGTGTACGGGACCCCAGCGGAAGGAAAGAACTTCTAGTGGGGGACTCAGTTAAGGGGGTAGAACTGGGGGAGGGAGGGGAGAGGGAGGTAAGGTGCCTGCCTGGCACCATGGCTTGGAGGGACAGGGAGCGAATCCTCAGGATCGCGGGAGCAGCTGCACGGGGGAGGAATCTGGACATCATTGTCAACCTAGGGACAAATGACATGGCTGGAAATGGGATCGGAGCGGTGCAGGAGGTGTTTGTGGAGTTGGGGAAGGGCCTTAGACAAGTAGCACACATGGCAACCTTCTCGGAGGTGCTGCCTGTCTATGGCATGGGTGAGGCTAGGGTGCTCTGCACCATGGGATTAAATCAGTGGGTGAAAAACAGGTGCAGAGCTCAGGGTTTTGGCTTCATTGGGGACTGGGGGTCCACCGGGAGGGATACAGGTCTGTACTGGCGCGATGGTCTGCATCTGTCCAGGAGGGGGAACCAGGATCCTAGGTGATAGGTTTAAATGCTTCATTGGCAAGCATTTAATCTTGCCAAGGGGGGAGGCACTGAAAAGGAGCAAGGAAATTCCAGCCCACCCTCCCAAGAAAACCCAGGGTGGTTAGGTAAACACCAAGATAGAGAAGTCGATAGGGAGAAGGGCAGGGGTAAATGGAGAAATAGGCAAAGGCAGTAAGGACAGGGATGGGGCTAAAAGTGATAAGGCCATCAAAAAATGGAAGGCAGTGAGTACCAACGCCCATAGTCTGGGTAACAAGCTCCCTGAACTAGTGGCCTTGATAGAAGAGGGACGCCTGGATATTGTGGCAGTCACAGAAACATGGTACACAGAGAACCATGACTGGGATGTCAACATACCAGGTTACACAGTCTACAAGAGGGACAGGGAGGGTAGATGAGGAGCTGTAGCTCTCTATGTAAGGGAAGGGATCAAAGCATCGGAACTAAAGGGTAAACAGGGAGGAGAGGTGGTACTGTGGGTCCCTCTGAAGACAGGAAATGGCACCACAATCCGTACGTGTGTTGTATACAGACCCCCGTCTCAGGGGGAGGAATTGGGCAAGGAAATGATAGAAAGCATCCTTAGGATGACAGAGAAAGGGGAGATCTTGTCTGTGTCAATCTTCACCATTCATCACCTTTTGTACATGGCGGTAATGACCCCACGGAGCTCTTTTTTTTTTTTTTTTTTTTTGGTAGGGGCGGGAGCTGGCGCACCATTGGCACTGCCCTCGAGGCTGATGCATTGCGTGGCACTCGCGGGTTGGTTGTTAGGCGCTGTCGACTCCACCTGCCTGCCATTTCTTCGTCTCCTGCTGTCGAGGTCACCAGTTGGGAAGCTGTGCAGAACTTGAGGCCTACCACCTACGCAGTTGTGACTTTCAGTCCTTATTATTCCTCAGTGTCGCAGTCTGTCGGCTCCTTTCCTGCCGGTTCTAGTTGCCTTACTCGATGTCTCTTGGTAAGACCTTTCCAGTTATTTTTATTCTTGGCGACGTCAAGTCTGTTTTTGGTGTTTTTTTCCTTGTAGGTCATATCTGGGTCGGAGAGCAAGAAGACTTCGAAGACGGGACGGCCCCCATGCAGCGGTGCCCTTGTGGCCGAAAATTTTCCATCACCGACCAGCACGACCTTTGCCTTGCGTGTCTTGTCCCGCTTCACGACGTGGATTTGTGCGACGTCTGTTTCTCCATGGACCGCCGGGTCATCGAGCAACGCGCATGGAAAGTGGGGCGAGCTCCGACGACTTTCGGGGGTCGGGTGCGCACTCGTTGGGCCAAGCCACGACTCTTGGCCTTCCTCCGGGTCCCTCCCGGTTCCCACATGGACGGAGGAGGAGGGAGCCTTGGCTTCCAGTAGCCTGGCTGCTGTTGAGGCTCCTTCCGCGGTGCAGGAGGCCTGTCCTCTCCTTTTTGGGGCGGGCGGAGGCGCCACGGCGGTAGTCGCCTTCGGGGTGAAGGCCTCGTGTCGGACCCACGTTCGCAAGGCCCGGTCGGTGCCGCCCTCTACGCCATCGGTCGACGCTGCTCGCAGAAATATGGCCCTGACGGAGCTGTCGCCAGCACCGGTTTGTCGCTCAGCGCCGTGGAGAACAGCACTGATAGTGCTAGTAGTGCCGTGGGAGCCTCTACTGTGCCGTCTTTGTACTCTTCTCGCCTCGGTGCCGTTCACCTTGCCGAGGTTGAGCATGGCACCGTGTCTGGCTCGGGACGTGGTGCCGTGGGGGCTTCGGATTCCGCTGTTGGCGCCGCCCCTGCCCTTGGCACTGTTCACGGTGCCATGGAGCCAGGCGGCTCCAATGGCACCGTCGTAGCCGTCTGGGCCGTCCCTGCCCTCTGCGCCGGTCGCGGCACTGTGGGGCTGGACGGCGCTGTGACTGGTTCTGACTCCAGGGCTGTGTCTTCCGCGGATACCATTCGCAGTTCTGTGGGGGGCACTGGCACTGGCTCGGGCGTGGTCTTGGTTTCTGGCACCCCATTTGGCAAGGATGGCAGTGGGCGCCCTCCTACGGTCTGGCACAGGGCCTCGGTCTCTACCTCTCCGGAGGCGGAGTCAGACTTTGAGTCAGACGAGCAGTCTGATTTCTTGGGGTTGACTGTTAATAATAATAATAATAAAATGTATTTGATTAAGCGCCTTTCAAATATTTCAAGGTGCTTTACAGTCTTCATACATTTATCATAATCAGACAACTATAACAATACAACAGATAAATAAATAAAATGATTTAAAATACAACAGGGAAGGCCTGAATCCATAAAAATGATTTTAAGGCCTTCTAAACCCATCCACAGTTGAACTTTCTCGGAGCTGGCGGGCAGAGAATTCCAAAGGTGGAGCCACAGCCAAACGCATCGGCTCCAGAGGACTTCAAATTCACCTCGAATCTCCAGCAACCCTCGTCAGCCGAGCGGAGCTGTCTCAGAGGGCGTAAGGCACCAGAAGCTCTTTCAGGTAGTTGGGACCAAAGCCGTGTAGGGCTTTGTAGGTCAAAAGACCCACTTTAAAGGTGATCCGCCACTGTATAGGCAGCCAGTGCAGAGTGCGCAGCACAGGGGTGATGTGAGATCTTCTAGACACCCCAGTCAACAAACATACTGCAGCATTCTGCACTAGCTGCAAGCGGCGGATTTCGACCCCAGCAAGCCCTAGGTACAGGGAGTTGCAATAATCAAGACGTGGTGTCACCAAGGCGTGGACCAAAACTGGCAAATCGCCAGGTGGAACCAGGTGCCTCATCCTGGAGATGTTTCTAAGATGGAAAAATGAAGTCTTGACTACTGCAGACACCTGATAACGGAGGGTCAAACCAGTGTCAAGCTCCACACCCAGGTTACGCACCCGTTCAGAGGTAGGGATCTGGTCTACCCCCAGAACTGATCCAGAGGGGGACCCTATCCCCTGACCTCAGCCCCTGCGACCAGGGTCCACCACCATAACCTCGGTCTTTACCGGTTCAACTTTAATCCACTGATATTCATCCAGTCTTGGATATCAGCGAGGCAGTTATTCAGCACCGAGATAGCACTAACCTGTTCGGTGCAAAGACAGGTAGAGCTGGGTATCATCGGCATAACAATGAAACCTCAGCTCATACCGGTCTTACAATGTCCCCGGGGGTATATATATACTGCGAACAACATGGGAGAGAGCACCGAACCCTGAGGTACCCCACAAGAAAGAGAGACAGCCCGGATAAATGTAAACTGAAACCACTCTCTGAGTTCTCCCAGGAGGTAAGATGAAAACCATCTGAGGACAACACCTGAGAGCCCACAGATGGACCTCAGGCAGTCGAGCAAAACCCATGGTCCACAGTATCAAAAGCTGATGATAGATCAAGTAGAACCAAGATAGAACGGTGTCTCCGATCTCTCGCCATCAGGAGATCATTGAGCACCAGACCAAAGCGGTCTTGGTGCTATGCCTTCTGAAAACCCGACTGGAGGTTTGTATAAACTATGGATGGTCAAATGGTTGTCAAGTTGAGCCACAACCTTTTCAATAACCTTCCCCAAAAAGGGAGGTTAGAGATTGAACTGATGGTTGGCGAAATCATTCAGGTCTAAGGAAGCTTTCTTCAGGAGGGAGTCACCACCCTTCTTTCAGAGAGCTAGGAAAACTCCCATTTCCAAAGAACACCGAATTATACTGAACAAGGACTGGGCCAATAAATTCACTCATCCTAAAATCAAGGAAGTAGGGCCCGGATCCAAACTACAACAAGTTGGGCGCATCTCAGAGACAATCCTCATAGTCTCCACGAGGTCAGGAAGATCAAAGGAGCTCCAGGAAACTCCAGGCTCTGGGACAACACCCCGATCAACTGCAACAACCATAGAGTGAGGCTGGGGACACTGTCTCCGAATGTCTTCCACCCTATTCGCAAAGAATCGAGCGATCTCCTCACAGTCAACCTGCGTAAAAACTTGACAGAACTGCTGACAGGCTGGGTTGCACAGTCTGTCAACAGTTCTGAAGAGCTGAGCCGGTCGATTCTGAGCGACAGAGATTTCCCTGGACAGGAATTCTGCCTTCTTGTGGGAAATTTCAGTTTGATAGAGCTTGTAATGCTCTAGCAAAATAAGATGAGTCGGCATCAAGGCAGTCTTCCTCCAGCGGCGCTCCAACCTACGCCCTAACCTCCGCAGCCCTCTCAACGCCCCATCAAACCAAGGGGCGGCAGGATGGCATGGAAGGGGGCGAACACGGAATGGAGCTATCTGGTCCAGGGCATCTGAGATGGCCCCATTATAGGCCACTACCAGCTGCTCAGGATCAGAGCACAATTCGTCACACAATGAGAGGTCAATAACCGCCAACAGGTCTTCAGGGACTATGTCCCGCAATGGATGGTATTTGATCATCTCCACAGTGGCCGACCTACCCAAGGGGGCCACAAAGTTGAATCCAACTGAGTAATGGTCAGACCAACCGACTGGTTCCACCACCAAGTCGGAAGCCTCGACCCCCAGGAGGAAGACCAGATCAAGAGAGTGCCCTCCCTTGTGAGTAGCTGTGGAAACAACCTGAGTGAAGCCAAGAGATGACATCACCTGGAGGAAATGTTGACCAAAAGGTGAAGATTCGTTGTTGACCCAGGCATTGAAGTCGCCCAGCACCATCAATCTGGGGGATTCCAAGGCCATGTCGGCGGCGAAATCTGCCATTTCCTGCAGGAAAAGCTTCTCATCCCCGGGTGGATGGTAGATGAGAGCAATCCTGCACCTCACCCCAGCTACCACAATGCACTCAAACGATCTGGCCTCCTCAACTGAAACTTCAGTTAGACCCAACTCGGTCTTGAAACAGACCGCTACCCCGATCCAATCTCGGCGGTGTAAAACCGAGAACCGGTGGGAACAGCGGCCTCTAAAACTGAGGGCTGCATTCCCATCAACCAGGTCTCTGTAATGCAAGCCAGATCTGCCCTCGCAACAAAGTCTGCTATAAGAGCAGTCTTATTGCAGACAGATCTGGCATTGCACAACAGCGCCCGAGTTGGGCGAGGGTGACGAGCTGTCCCGACCACTTGCCCTCTAAAAGAAGAGGTGCCCTTGGGTATGGGAACTAGAATGGGATTACCGCTGGTGGTTACTGTTGGTGCGGGCAGCCCTGTAGTGTCCTCGACAAGCCGGAGTCAGCCCTTCTGAGGTGGGGTCGGTGGCTGCCGAGACTGGGGTCAGGGGTGCTGACCAGCGGACAGTGGTGCAGGCCACCATTGCTCTGCAGCCCGGTCTTGGTGGGTTCACTGACGCCTCAGCAGTGGTACCCCCGCCTGTGGTGTGCCTGGATCGCCCAACTTTGGGGCCGATCAGGGCACCTACGGGAGGGGAAGGTACTGTGCCCTGGATAGCTTCTTCGGGTGCTGGCCAGGGTTGTCAGCTACCTAGGCTGGCCATCTCGAGGAGGAGGGCTCTCTCGGATTCCGAGGGGTCGAGGGGCATGGGGTCTGCACGACAACCTCGGGGGCCCACTCGGGCTCTGGGAGAAGCTGTAGTACGGATCTCCGCTCTTTCTCTTCGATCTCTTTGCGAGAGCCCCGTTCTTTTGAGGTAGGGAACCGTCCTTCTGGACCTATACGGCCCCGGTCACCTCACGGGGGGGATTCTTACGGGCGCAGCCAAGGCAGTACCGAAATGGTTGTTCAGCTGTCGGCTGTGGAGTCTTCTGGAGCACCTTCTTCTTCGGGTGCTCTTGATCCGCTCCCTAGCCCAGGCGGAGGTCAGCCAACATCTCTTCTCGGCTCTGTCACTGTCCCTCTGCCACATTCTCCTGCGCTCCCAGGCATCCTTGGTCCTAGCGAGCCCCTTTCCTGGGAGCAGTTCAGGGCTGTGGCTGCTCTGTTCCCAGCTTACGTCATTGCAGTGGACAGTCAGATTT
Organism: Neoceratodus forsteri; assembly: GCA_016271365.2. NCBI lineage: Eukaryota > Metazoa > Chordata > Ceratodontiformes > Ceratodontidae > Neoceratodus > Neoceratodus forsteri. The sequence continues at coordinate 887,751,636 of CM028137.1, read as the reverse complement.
TTCAACCTCCCCCCGAGCAGCCGCCCTCTGAGCAGTCGGTGCCCTTCAACTCTTCATCCCCCCTCTTCTGGGGGAGAGGAGCCCTCTGTCCACATCTCTCCAGCCACTGATCTTGCTGAGTATTAGCGTTTCCTCGTGAGGATGTTGGAGGACTTGCACCTCACCCCTGCCACTTTAAGCAATCCAAAGCACTCGGCGCACGCCTTTCTAGGCAAATTCAGCGAGACCACCCTTGTGGTGCCCCCCCCCCTTGCCTGCTCCCTTTCGGGAGGCGTCATGCTCCTGGCAGATGCCCTTCCGGAGTTCCTGCCCTAGGGATCTCTGCCAGAGGTATGTGCCCTCCCAGTCTCCAGGTTCCATGCCTCATCCATGAGTCCGGATTGACACAGTTGGACACTCCCGATGGGCTTCGCGCCCTTCACCGTGACCGGCCCCCAGATCAAGACTCCTCGGATTTTGACTTCTGGGGTAGGAGGGCTTTGTACTCGGCACGGTTGTTGCTTTCTATTTCTGCACATCAGGCCAACTAGGCAGCCTATGACAGGTTCTTGTGGTCCAGGCTAAGTCAGCTCCTAGCCTTGTTGCCTGACACGGAGCAAACCAGACAAGCCATTGCACTCTCTGCACGTGGCCTGGAGCTAGCAAGGCACCAAGCGAGGGCATTCTGTGATGCCAGTGAAGTAGCTACCAGGGTTGTAGGGACAGCGATCTGCACTAGGCGGATGACATGGCTGCGTCTTTCCCAGTTGTCACCCTTGGCTTGGCGTAGGGTGATTAACTCTGCTCACCAGAGAACCTAACTCTTCTCCCATAGAGTGAGACGGTGTTTGTCTGGGCAAGTTCCTTCCCCTCCGGGGGGTCCCCATCTCTCTCTCTCCCCACTCTCCCTCTTAGTGTGTCACCCACTGAGAGCTAAGGGACTCTGTCCCTTAGGGTGTAAAAGAACACCCCCTTCGGGGGGGCTCGGCACTCAGCCAAAGGTGATGAATGGTGAAGATTGACACAGATAAGATATGAACATTACATACCTATGGTATTTATGATCTTTCTGTGTGTCTTCACCATTCATCATAATCCCGCCCTCCATCCCCCTGGGGCCTCAGTCTCTGGGTCCCCCTCCCTCTCTGTGCCCGACCTCGCCCCCCTCCTTTCTTTGTCAGGAGTGGGGTAAACAAGGACACATGGGGGATAATGTTCTGGGGAGAGTGGTCAGCATGGGGGGCAATCCTTCTCCTGTGCGTTAGCTCCACCACTGTTGGGTGGGAGTTGGCAGTTGCCTTCCATTCTCTCCTCCTCCTTGTTCCTGTCCATCTTATTTTTCCTTGTCCTTTGGACTATCCTTTATTACCGGAAAAAACAAAACAAAACTCCTTTTCCTTTTTCACCAAAAATCTTTCTCTGAGAGGGTGTTAATTCTCTGTGCCCTGTCCTTCTTCCAGAATAGCCGATTTTGCTCAAATGGAGTTTTTGCCAGCCATTCTGTGCCTTGAATTCTGGCAAGAAACCTTTGGCTACTCCTTACAGTTCCTATACAGTCTGGAGACGGACCAGGGTCTGGGATGTGTTTAATCTTTCCCCTCTCATCCTACTTCCTAAACTCTTTTTTCCACCCTACCTCCCTCCTCTATTTCCAGAGATTGGGGCCCCTCCCAATCCTTTTAGTTTCCGACTTCTTCCTCTTCTGTCCTCTGTCGTTATTTCTCCTTTTAGTTTATACATCTTTTCCCTTTTTTGTCCCTTGGACTTCCTTGTCCCACACTCCACTCCCTTCCTCTTACCTCTCCGGCGACTCAGAACTGGCAGACATGGGAAGTCGACAGCTACTAACGGCCAACCCGCGAGCGCTACGCAATGCGTTTGCCTTGAGGGCAGCACCGATGGTGCGTTGGCTCCGCCTACCCAAAAAAAAGCTCCCGCGGGGTCATGACCTCTGTCCTTGTACCCAAAGGTGATGAATGGTGAATATACACAGAAGGATCATAATTACGGTAGGTACGTAATTTTCATATATTGTTGATGGGGGACCTGAATATGCCAGATGTTAACTGGAGCACCTTTGCTGCAGCCTCATCCAAGAACAGGGTCATTCTTGATGCCCTACGGGGGCATGCCTCAGACAGCTAGTGTTGGAACCCACTCAGGAGGAAGTAATCTTAGACCTGGTACTCTCAAACGGTGACGGAGAGAGGATCTCAAATTTAGAAGTGGGTAGCCGTCTGGGAACAAGTGACCTGCAAACAGTGTGGTTCACGATAAACACAGCCGTAGAGTCAAGCCATACAAAAGTGAGGGTACTGGACTTTAGGAGGGCTGACTTTGTCGAAATGGGTGAGTGTCTCAGAAAAGCACTGGCAGATGGGCAAGAAGGAGGGGTGGAGGAACAATGGGGAAATATCAAAACTGCCATCACAGAGGCAACAAGCCTTTGTTAGAAGCAAATAAATCAAAATGAAGGAAAAAAACACTATGGTTCTCAAAAGAGGTGGCGGGGAAGGTTAAGGAGAAAAAGATAGCACCCAGGAAGTATAAGGAAACACAGAAGGAGCAGGACAGAGAAATGTACCAGTTAAAGCAGAAAGAAGTGGGGAAGGCAATCAGAATAGTGAAGGCTCAAACTGAGGAAAAGATAGCCAACGCGATTAAGAAGGGGGATAATACCTTTTATAGGTACATTAGGGAGCGAAGAAAGACCAAGGGAGGGATAGTAAGGCTTAATAAAGGTGAAGGTGGGTGGGCAGAGGGTGATAGTGAAAAAGCAGGGATACTGAATGAATACTTCTGCAAAGTATTCACAAAAGAAGAGGAAGGGGAGGTACCTAATCCAATCAATAGGAGCACTCTGGATGGGGGTCGATACCAGTCCATTCATAGATGAAAGGGTTCTGAAAGAACTCCTAAAACTGAAGGTGGACAAAGCAGTGGGCCCTGATGGGATTCACCCCAGAATTCTAAAAGAACTAAGGGTAGAACTAGTGACACCACTGACTACCCTTTTTAACAAATCATGGGAGGATGGTGTGGTACCTAAGGACTGGAGGAGGGCAGATGTGATTCCCCCTTCACAAAAGTGGGAGCAAAGCAGATGCAGGAAACTATAGACCTGTTAATTTGACCTCAGTGGTAGGGAAAATGATGGAATCACTTCCGAAAGAAAGAATTGTTGAGTACCTAGAGGCCAGTGGGGCACAGTACCCAAGGCAGCATGGGTTCACAGTGGGAAGGTCATGTCAGACGAATCTAATCGATTTCTTTGACTGGGTAACTAAAGTAGTAGACCAGGGAGGGGTTGTGGACATGGCCTACCTAGACTTTAGCAAGACATTTGACACAGTTATTTATTTATTGCAGTTGTTTCTCCAGGAAAGGCACACTGAGCAACAAGATGCTCGTCTCCTGGTGCGACCTGGGGGGGGGGGTACACATGGATATGATAACATGCAGGTTATCAAGTGAACAGTTAACAGAAGCAAATAAAAAGCAGCATAAGGATACACGATTGCATGAATATACAAGCAGTGCACATTGAATGCTTAGGTTATTATGGTATCAAATAATTTTTGTGACAAGAAGCAGCAGACAAGGTAAATTAGCACCGTAGTAACAGCTGTAAACAGAGGATGTATATCACAGTTATAGTTATACACAGTACATAGGGCAAAATAGGCCACAGTCCCACACAAAAGATTAATAAACAAATTAACCAGCTTGGGAGTGGGTCCCAGAGTGGTAGCCTGGGTAAAAAATTGGCTAGACAACAGGACACAGAGGGTAATAGTAAACTGAGTTGACTCCAAAGAAAGGGGGGGTTACCAGCAGGGTACCGCAGGGTTCAATACTGGGTCCGGTCCTTTTTAATGTCTTTATAAGTGACATTGCAGATGGACTGCTGGAAGGAAAAGTATGCCTCTTTGCAGACGACACAAAGATCTGCAACAGAGTTGATACACAAGGGGGGGGGGTGGAAAGGATGAGAAGTGACTTGGCGAGGTTGTAGGAACGGTCAAACATATGGCAGCTTAGATGAAGTGCAAAGTAATGCACCTGGGAAACAAAAACCCAGGAGAAGAGTACACGAAAAATGGAAAGGGACCTGGGGTAGTCATATCAGGTGACCTAAAAGTAAGCAAGCAATGTGAGAAGGCAGTAAGGATGGCTGGGGGGATACTGGGATGTATAGGAAGAGGCATCACCAGTAGAAAACAGGAAGTTGTTTATCCCTCTGTATAGACAGTTGGTGAGACCCCATCTGGAGTCCTGTGTGCAGTTCTGGAGACCCCATCTCTGCAAGGACATAGACCGGATGGAGACAGTCCAGAGGAGGGCAACTAAAATGGTGCAGGGTCTGCACCAGAAGCCATACGAAGAGAGACTAAAGGAGCTTAATATGTATACCCTCGAGGAAAGGAGGGAGAGGGGGACATGATAGAAACTTTCAAGTACTTCAAAATCCAGGAGGGGTAGCATCTTTTAGAAAAAGAGATATGCAAGAACAAGGGGGCACAATTTGAAGATGGAGGTGGACGGCTAAAGGGCAACGTGAGGAAGTATTTTTTCACAGAGAGGGTAGTAGACGCATGGAACAGCTTTCCTGAAGAGTTAGTGGGGTCAAAAACGGTGGGGGAATTAAAAAATGCATGGGACAGACAGAACGCAATTCGGGGGTGGGGTAGGAAGAAGTAGACTGTTGGTTAACTAGGATCTGCAGCTTATGCAGTAGGTAGGGAAATGGGCAGACTGGGTGGGCCAAGTGGTCTTTGTCTACTGTCATAGTCTATGTTTCTGTGTTTTAGTACTCTTGAGGTGAATCCTTTCCAGTTCCATAGCCTTCTTCACCCTAAGGTTTGCAAGTCCTTTCAGCACCCTTTCCTCTTAAAAATGGACTGTGCCCACACCTCTCCCCACCTTATCACTGTTTCTCCCTGCTGGTTTGTTCCCCCGGTGGTCTGTCCCCTCCACTCTCCAGTGTGAAAACTGACCAGAAGTACCTGTTCAGAAAGTCAGCTTTTTCTTGGTTTCTTCTACAGTGTTCCCTTCTGCCCTTCCAATTCTTACTAACCTTCCCTTTGTTTTAGGCTTCTCAGTTATGTACCTGAAAAAAGTCTAATCCCCTGTAGCAACCCCTTGAAGAATGCTTTCCATCTGTGCCTTAGTCCCACTCACTGCCTTTCCTGCTACCTTTCTAAGAATACCTCCCTGTCCCTCTCTCTGTTGCCTAATACCTCTTGACTGCAACCTTTTCTTTTACCACCTCCTTTGTGAACCATTATGAGCTTCTTTTCCTTCTGTTTTTCACTGTGCCTCTACTCCTCCCTGGCACTCCTCTGTCCCACTTAGGCAGCTCATGAAACAGTCACCCATTTCTTTAAAATCTGCTCTCTTAAAGTTCAGAACTCTTGTCCATGTGTGGGTTGACTGTGCTTCTATCTGCATGTTGAACCACACTGTATGGTGATCACAGGTACCTGTGGGACTGCCCACTGTGATTACTTCAGTGCTATTGAAGACAGTTGTGTGTGTGTGTGTGTGTGTGTGTGTGTGTGTGTGCGCGCGCTCACCAAATTCTTTCCAGAACAAAAAACTCGTTCACTGATAAATACTATTGCTTGATGATGCATTTATTGCATCCACCTCAACGTTTTGCCAATTAATATCTGCTTCTTCAGGGGATTAGCTTATTATTGCATCACCTTTAAAAAAAAAAAAAGGAAAGAAAATATTTTATTAAATATTTTCCACAGCCATCTACTTTAAATTAATACAGTGCATCCCGCTTAAGCGTATCCTCGGGAGTAAAGAAAATTGTGCGTTTTCGCTGGCTGTGCGCTAAACCGATCCTCTATACTTTGTATTGCAGTACTGCACTGGACCCCTGATAGCGCAGCAGTGGATCTGGAAACGGATGTGGGTGGCATGGGAGGGCAGTAAAGCATAATTGTAGTATATGGCTCTTTATTTTTTTTTTCGATTTACGAAGTTCTCCCAAAACGGGTTCATTTTTGGGGGTCCGATACAGTCTATACACTTTTACAGGGACAGCAGAAGTGGAGGAAGGGTGTCTCCAAGTTAGCTTGGTGACATCCTGAAATGGAGCCACCAAGGGCAGCACTACCAGCCCTGGAATTGGCTCAGAAGCAGCCTGATTCTCCACAAAAATCGGAGCTCTTGGATGTTCTCCAATCTGGCCTCGATGTAGGAAAACGCATCTTGAGGTCTTCTTACGACTCGGCAGACATGGCAGCAGCCACCGGGGTCTGCCTCAGAACATACTGTTGGCTCAGAGTCTCTGGATTTAGGCAGTATCTCCAGGGCATTGTCATGGATGCCCCCTTTCACGGGTCTGTTTTGTTTGGAGAGGACTCCAAGAAAATCATTATGGGACTTGAGGATTTGGGCAAAGCTGTATAATCTGCATACCAAATGTACAAGTCATACCCGCATCCAGCATGATGGAAGTCTTTTCGTTGCCCCAGAGGTCAGCGATCCAAAGGGCAACAAGCAAGAGAACCCTTTAAGCACAAGGCCCCCCTCTCAGCCCTCAGGCACCTTGGGTCCTCGGAACGCGAAGTCCTCCCAGGTCTCCCTGCCCCCTCCTAGAGCCTCTGCCTGACTCCCTGCTTGACTTCTCTCCCAGCAGAATCCTTGGGGGAAGCGGTAGGGGGTTGGTTCTCCCTTTATCTAGAGGGGTGGACCAAAGTAACTTCCAATGCCTAGGTCCTCCAGTTGATCGAAAGGGATCACCTGCTTGAATTAGTGCAGGTTCCTCCAGACTCTCTCCCGGCCCCTTCTACCTACTCCCCATCCCATACCATCCTCATTGAAGAGGAGATTCAGACCCTCCTGGACGAGCATGTCATAGAGACTGTTCCCCGTCCCAATGCTGGAAAGGGCTCTCCTCCCACTTCTTCTTGGTCTCCAAGGAGACGGGGGATCTCCGTACCATCCTAAACCTAAGCCTCCTGAACAATTACATCAGATACAAGAGGTTCAAGATGGTAACCCTGCAGGGCCTCCTCCCCATGCTTCATCAAGGGGACTGACTCTGTTCCCTCAATATGCAGGACGCTTACCTCCATATCTTGGTACTTGTGGCCCACAGGAGGTTCCTGCGGTTCACCTTTCTAGGGGAACATTATCAGTTCTGGGCCTTGCCCATCAGCCATTCCTCGGCACCGCAGGTATTCGCCAAGTGCCTCGCGGTGGTGGCTGCAGCTCTCCGGTGCCACAGACATTACGTCTACCCCTATCTGGACGATTGGCTCCTAGCAGCCCCCACAAAGGATCAGTTTCTGACCACCCTGTTGGACACTTTCCTTATGTTCAGAGATCTGGGAATCATGCTGTACATCGCAAAGTCATCCCCTTGGCCCCTTCCAGCATCTGCAATGCATATGGGCCATCTTGGACACACCTCAGGGAAAGGGCCCCCCCTCCCAACAGGGCAGGTCGACTCCGAATGCTGGCTCAGAGGTTTTCCTCTTCCTGCCAGGTTCTGGCCCAGACAGCGCTGCAGCATCTCAGTTACATGGTGGCAGCCATAGTGACAGTCCCATTTGTTTGATTATTTATGAGAGTTCCACAATGGACTCTTGAGTTCAGTGGGACCAAAGGTTGGATGACCTCGATCAGCCCGCTTAAATCTCCAGTGCAGTGAGTCAGACCCTCTCTTGGTGGCTGACTTCCCCCAATTTGGAGCGGGGAGTTCCCTTTCAGAAGGGTTTCCTACAGCAAATCTTAATAAAGGACACGTCAGGTCTAGGATGGGGAGCCCATCTCCAAAACCGACAGACACAGGGCTCCTGGTCTTCTCTGGAACAGAGCCTGCATATCAGCGTTCTGGAAATGAGGGCAATTCTTTACGCTCTCCAGGCGTTCCAAATGGATCTTTCTCCGGGGCTCTTGTTGATTCAGATGGACATCATGTCCATCGTCTTTTACATCAACAAACAAGGGGGGGCCACTCCTATCCTCTATGTTGAGAGGCCATGAGAGTGTGGCTTTGGGCCATATAACATGGTTTATTCCTCACAGTGGTCCATGTTCCAAGAGTCCAAAACACCTTGGCTGACAGACTCAGCCGCTTTCGGTCCAAGGTGCACAAGTGGGAGCTCCAGTAGTCCATAGTGGAAGATCTGTTCGAAAGATGGGGATGTCCAGATCTGGACCTCTTTGCGTCCCTGTCCAACGCCAAGCTGCTAAATTTTTGCCTGGTGTTTTTTTGGCGAGACACGTTGTCCTTTTCTTGGACAGGGAGATTTCTGTATGCCTTTCTTCTCTTCCCTCTTCTTCAAAGGTTCCTCCTCAAGCTCCAGGTGGAGAGTGAGGACATAATTCTAATTGCGCCACTCTGGCCACGTCAGAGTTGGTTCCTGCTGCTGCAGCAGCTGGCAGTGGAACCTCCTGTTCCCCTGCCCCTATCCTCCCACTTGCTGTTCCAGGAGCGGGGTTCTCTGGTCCGTCCGGATCTCAGATCCCTACATCTGCATGCATAGCTTCTACAGATGTAGTTATGACCCATTTCGGAATCTCTTCAAGGGTCTCAGAAGTCTTGGTCACAGCTCGAAAACCTTCCACTGGGGCTACTTATGCCATGAAATGGGAGCTTTTCTGCCTGTGGGCTTCTGCTTGTGACGTGGACCCGTTCTCCTGCCCTGTTAATTCTATCCTGGAATACTTACTTTCCCTCTCTGATGCCAGCCTCCGTTATTCCTCCATTAAGGTGCACCTTCCGGCGATTTCAGCCTGTCGTACACCTGTGGAGGGCAAATATGTTGCCCAACTGGACCTGCCCCATACCTTTTTGCATGGCATATTTCATTTAAAACCTCCCATTTGGGACCCTATCCCCCATGGGATCTTTTATTTTTGTTGGAGAAGCTCAGCCTGCCCCTCTCTGAACCCGCCACAGACTGTGTGCTTCACTTTCTGTCATGGAAAGTATTATTTTTCGTTGCTATTACTTCCGCTCTGAGGATTTCCAAGCTGCAGGCTGTTATGTGTAAAGAGCCCTACCTGTTTTTTCACAAGGACAGGGTGTCCTTGAGAACCAGTCCTAAGTTTCTATCCAAAGTGTTGTCTAAGTTCACCCTCAATCACGACATTCACTTGCCAGTGTATTATCCAGAGTATACTAATCGGGGGCCCTCCCGCATACCCTTGACATCCATAGGGTTCTCTGCTATTATGTGGATTGCACTAGATCCACAAGGAAGTCAGAGCAACCGTTTGTCTCCTTTGCCCCAAGGTTATTAGGCTCACCTGTGGCTAAACAGACTCTCCCAAAGTGGCTAGTGAATTGCATCACTTTTTGGTACAACAAGTATGACAAACCCTAAGCGGGATCGTTTAAGGGTCACTCCACAAGAGGGGTTGCTGCTTTGTTTGCATCCCTCAGGAATGTTTCAGCAGGTGACATTTGCACTGCTGCTACATGGAGCTCAGTGCATACTTTCATCAAACACTACGGCCTGGATATTATCTCTCGTCAGAGAGCAGGCTTTGGCCTTGCAGTCCTTCAGGGACTCCTCTCATAAAGGCTCTCATTGAGTTTTGCTCCTCCACCTTTTCGACCAGGTTCTCTCTTGTACTGCTTGGTACTCAATCCTTATTGTGTAGCCTGCTGCAAGAGCTTCAACTCGAAGTAAGATAGTACAGTTCATGAAGACCATACCGTAACAGTTCTTGAGAAAGAGCTCTTGCAACAGGCATTGCTCCCTTTCCCTGGTCTTTTTGCTTGGGAACTGTCGAACCCCCTTGGTTCTCCAAATTCTGTTTTTTTGCTCAGCTAGGTCTCCAGCGGGAGAACTGAGGTGGGGCTGGGGACCACCACCTTTATTCTATAGGTTGACATCTGAGGCAGTCCCCGCTCTTTACTGTTGGCTAGAAGTTTTCCTTGGGGTTCTAGTGCCTGCGGCATAGTCCTTATTGTGTAGCCTGCAGCAAGAGCTCTTCTTGAAGATCTACTGTTGCGGTAAGTTCTTAGGTAACTGCACTTTTCATGGTCTTTCCAATCACCAACAACGTACACCTGTCGTTACTGTCCATATTAGCACAGGTAAGGAGATTTGATGCGCTCCTTCACCTTTTTACTTCCAGAACTGGCTTCAGACATGAATGTTAGAGTGTCGTCAGGGGTGGCCCTGAAATAAATGTCAGATTTGCTGGCATTGCAAATGTCTTTTGACTGGAAGTCAGACAGAAGCCATGGCAGCACCATCTGAGCTCAGTCATCAGCCCATGCACTATCGCCCCCCCCCAAACACCATAGGCTTGCTTATTATGTTGTGCTACTGCTTAAAGTGGCATAACCACCCATTGCTGTGTTCAGATTTGGGTTTCCCTAATGCCTCATCTAACTTCTTAGACTTGGCATGCATTAGGGTACCTGAGACCAGCTTGTCAGCACCGCAACATTTTGAAATCATCACAATAATAAAATCTAATCCACGGGGGTGTCCTTGCCCTCCCGTTTTCGTTTACAAGCCATATTGGAGTTGCTATGGAACTCTGATAAAAGATAGATGCCATTCTCTGGAACATGGAAATTGGGAGGCTTACTGGAGCCATCTTTGTGGACCTTTCCAAAGCGTTTGACATGGTGAACCACAATATCCTTCTTGACAAACTTGGTAACCAGGGCTTATCCCACACCACCACTGCTTGGTTCAGAGACTACCCCTCTGCTCGCACCCAAATTGTCTGTTCTGGGGGCTCCACCTCTTCTGCTTTGATGGTCTCCACTGGTGTTCCCCAGGGATCTATCCTGAGGTCCAGTCTCTTTTCTGTCTATGTGAACTCACTCCCCCAGAACTGCCTCTCCTGCCACTCCCTACTATACGTAGATGATTTAATCCTCTACCATAGTAACTTGTCCTTGACCGACCTCTCCTCTACACTCACCACCAGTTACTGTAATGTTCACAAGTGGTTCACTACAAGCAGACTGCTGGTTAACGCCAAGAAGACCAAGGCAATGGTGTTTGCCTCCAAGCCCAAACTTATCAAATTAGCCCTAGCCAATAACACACTTAACATCCATTCCCCTGATGGCTCACCCCACGAGAACGTCAGCTCCTTTAAATGTATTTATTTTATTTAGTGATTCGGAAAAGACCTTTGAGCACAAGCTCTTTTACAAAGGTTCCACGCCGTAGATTGCAAAACAAAGTACAATAGGAGAAAGCAAAGGTACATTACAATGAACGATGCAGCTTGGATTCAGAACTTACAGAACAACTCAAAACATAGGTACAAGTTAAAATAACAAGAAAAACACTTTATGAGGGTGGGGGTGGGGATAAGCAGCCGCAAAGTGCCTTGTCAGTAGTTCAGAGGGACGGGGATAGCTGGCAGTGGGGTGAAGAAAGGAGGTACGAGAGAGAGAGGTATTTACTGTGGTGGAGGTGAAGGGTGGGGGAAGAAGGGCGATAAGGTATAGGGAGAAATGGTGGGGTGAGGGGAGGCTGAGCTGAGAAGACATGCTAGAGTAAATGGTGGGGTGTGAGGGGGCATGGTCAGGCAGCCTGCAATAGTAGTGACTGTAAGGGAAACTCACGGGACTATGAGTTGGGGGAGGGTGGGTGGCGGGTGCGAAGGAGCATGATGCAAACTGATTGCTGAGGGCAAGCCATGAGAAGGGACCGAGGGAAGGGGTACCTGAGGCCTGCCTAGTGCGTGCTGGGGGACAGAGAGAGCCGGTGTGGTTGGACTCTGGCAGGTGCACTTAGAGAGTATTATTAGGTGCTGTTTGAGGTAAGTTGTACTAGACAGTTGGTGGCCAAGAGGCACCCAGCGAGTTCATTCATCCACAGGGGGGGCCCAGTAGACAAATGCACGTTGCCCAAGTGAGGTGTGTCAGAAGGGGATAGCCAAGGCCCCTCTAGTCCTCCCTCTCGTGACCTGTAACGAGTTGGCTGCCTTGATCAAATTGCCTACACAAGGTGGTGTTTTACCCAATAGAGCCTTTCCTAGGATGCAAGTCTGGAATTTGACCCTGTTTCTTAATGACATCCAGTTTGCACGTTCGTACAGAGTACAGGTGTGCGTGCCACGCTCAGCGTCCAGGGTGAGTCTGCAGGCTTTGTTGAGCGCAGTCTGAACCCTCTTGAGTGCTGTATCCATTGCTGCCCCATAGACCACTAGTCCATAGTCAACAGTAGATATAATTGAACTGTGGACTGAGAGGTGGAGGGCCCCGGAGAAAGGTATTGCCTGTGCCTGTGCAGGACACCAATCTTGGTACTGACTGTCTTGACCAGAGAGTCAATATGGTGCGCAGACGTGAGGGTATCATCTATTATGACCACCGGATACCAAGCAAGTCTGTGATCAGGGCTGGGCTGTTGCAAAACAGCAGCTCCAGACAGCCCTAAACATCGGGGATTCTTGTGCCAGCTCTTTAGCAGCCACAGTGGCCACTCGCCACAGGGCCTGGCTGAGGCTATCCTCCTTTCTGGCGGATACCCAGCACAAGTTAGCTGACGTTCCTTTCCTTGGCACTGACTTGTTCGGTCCAGGAGTGGCCGGTCACCTTCAGTGTATTGAGCAGTCCAGTGCCACTTTGGATGGTACTTCTGCAAAAGGTTCTTCGGGCAAGAACCAGCAGAAAAGAAAGAAGCCATTTCAGCATTCTTCCCCTGCGGTAAGGCAGCCCTCCTATCAGGGAGGCCAGCAGCAGCAGGCTCAAGCTTGGCACCCATGGCCCAAGCAAGGTCCTCAACAGCCCCATAAAGGAGGCTGAGGCGCAGGTCCAGGAGCCTCCTCCTCCTCCTCTAAGCCTGCTCAGTGACGGGTTGGGGGTTGCCACCCCTACACCCATCACGCCAGCTCTTGGTTCTCCGGGGGGGGGGGGGCAGCTCCGCCACTTTTATTCTGCCTGATCTGATATCACTTTGGACAGGTGGGTTTCCGAAGTGGTCAGGCAGGGACTTCCTCTAGAGTTTGAGCAGTACCCTCCCAGCTGAGCCCGCGCCCCTCGGGAGGAAAGGATCTCAGCTTGCACTCAGTTGGCTCTTTGAGACGACATAGCTCAGCTCCTCTGCAAGGAGGTGATATCTCCAGTGCCGGATCCTCCTACAGACCCAGGCTTTGTGTACAGGTACTTGCTGGTGCCCAAGTGGATGAGGGGTTGGCACCCCATCCTAGATCTCTACGACCTGAATCAATATCTCAGGTCTCGCACCTTCCGGATGGTAACTCTGAACCAGATCATATCACCCCTGGAGCGAAACATGTGGTTCTGTTCACTGGATCTACAGGACGCATTCTTTCACATCCCAATCCATCTTGGCTCGGAGCACGACACCCAGGCCTGCTCAGTTTGCCAACAGTTTAATAGCAGGACCCAGGTCTGCCGCCAAAAGGCCCTTCAGGGATTCCTCCTCGAGGAGAAATTAAAAAAGATGGAGAAAACACCTTCCTCCAAAGGGGAATCTTCTTATAAATCTGATAAGCACTGGACAAGCATCGGGACTCGGACATTGCGAAATCCCCAAGCAGGGCCTCCGAGTCCAAGACCAGCTCTAGCTCTGCCCGGTCTGATAGATTTCTTTCCCGGGCTCGCTCCCAGCCTCCCCCGGTAAAGATAAGGTCTTCAGGGGGCTCCTCCGCCTCCCTGCATCCGCTCAAGACCTCTCAGGCGTTGGATGCTTCTAAACCTGCTCCTTCGGCCAGGCACAAAACGTCTTCCTCCAAATCGCGAGGTGCGTCTGACCGATGCCGGGACACTGACTTCAGGTCCGTATCCCAATCTCCTAAAGCATAATGTCCCTTAAGCGGACAACGGAGTCCAAGAAGGCGTTCGATCCAGCACCTGATAAACAACCGACTACTACACCAACGCCGGTGGACACCGGACGTCAGGGGTTCTCGGGCGAAGAGGCTACTGCACCGCCAGATGACCAGACGGGCAACACGCAGGACGCCGGCCTGCCCAGGGAGCCAGATCCAGTGCTTCCCCTGGACCTGACGCCTGACCCCGACGACAGGCCCACACCGACGCTAGGTCAATTGTCAGGTATGAGCATCCAGGAGGTGAAGGATTTGTTCACCTTCTGGTGGGAAACCATCAAGATGGACGTGGTTCCTCCTAAGCCTCAGCCTCCTCCGCCTCCTCCTAGGGGCGCCGAAGGTGACAGACCCCCGACCCCCAAGGAGCCAACTCCGCTTCCTCGGGGCCAATCGAGAGACAGGAAACGCCCATCACGCTCTCCCTCAGGGTCCCCAAGCCCGAAGCGATCCAGGGGCAGACGTCGATCATCGGGAGATGACTCTAGACCGGATACGTCCGACATCTCCAGGTCTCTATCTCCTTTTAGTCCCCCATCACCAGACCCACGGGACCTTCCAAGGTCTCCTCCAGATGATCCCTCCTGTTCGGAAATCATGAGGCACATCCAGGACAATACGGGATGGGAGACTGAAGAGCTAGACCCCGAGAGACAACGCCTTGCCTGTTACCTCAGGCAGAAAGACCCGAAGCCTATGGTGGTCCCACTGTTGGTGGACACCTTTACGGACGTCACCAAGGCAGCTTGGAAACGTCCACATTCCACACAGACTGTTCCAAAGAAGACTGACTGCCTTTGCAGGGCTCCTGCAGAGGACCAGTATTTAGTGCAACAACCCCTAGCCGACTCCCTGGTCATTACTGCATCTCATGACAGGTCCCAGCGGCCTCAACATTTGAGCACCAAGCCTCCGGACCAGGAATCTAAGCAATTAGATTCCATGGGAAGACGCGTGTATGCGGCTGCTGCATGCTCTATTAGGTCTTTGAACTGTCTGACGCACATGGTACAATTTCAGAACACCCTCTGGGATCAGGGCCAAGACCTTCTTAAAGATCTACCGGATGGCGAAAAGAAGGAGGAGCTGCCAAACCTCCTCCAGACTGGGTCTGACGTGGGGACCCAGATTCTCCGAGTCGCTTTCGACTCAGCAGCCAGGGTAGCAGCCACAGCCGTTGGTCTATGGAGACACTCGTGGCTGAGGGTCTCTGGATTTACCCCGGACGTCCAGAAGAATCTCTTGGACTTCCCTTATAATGGAGCAGTCCTCTTTGGTGAGGAGTCCGAGAAGGCCATCACCAAATTGCAGGACACTGGGAAGGCAGTCAGAACTGTACAAGCCATGTACAGACCAAAATCTGGTTCCTTTCATAGGAACCAGAATCATTTTTGCGGCCGCCAGCAAAGGCAATAGCCACGTTCCGGCCAGCAACCCAGGGGCAATTTTGGTCGTAAGAATCAAGCCAGGTTCCCCTCGGGCCAGGACCCAAAGCATTCAGATGCAGCCCAGCCCGTGGGAGCCAACACCACCACCACAGCATGACTCCTTCCCGGCCCCTGCCCCTCCTCTGGATCAAAGGGGCGAGAAGGTCGGGGGTTGCATCTCTCATCACCTTTCAGGATGTCAGAGGATCACCTCCGACCGGTGGGTGTTGCAGTTGGCCGAATGAGGTCACTCTATAAAGTTCCTCAATCACCTGCCATCCAGACCTCCCCTGCTCTCCCGTTACTCGGGTCAGCATGCTCTGCTTATTCAGCAAGAGATCTTGGCCCTCCTACACAAGAAGGCCATAGAACATGTTCCACTGAACCAGAGAGGAAATGGTTACTATTCCCACTTCTTCCTGGTTCCAAAGAAATCGGAGGGGATTTGCTTCCGATTTTGTATCTCAGCAATCTCAACAACTTTGTGCTGTACAAGCATTTCCGCATGGTGACCCTGCTGGGTCTCATTCCCATGCTCAAAGAGGGTGCATGGCTGGCGTCGCTGGATATGCAGGACACTTACCTACATCTCCTGATCACTCAAGCGCACCACAGATTTCTTTACTTCAAGTTTCTGGGGCGCCACTACCAGTTCCGAGCCCTCCCTTTCGGACTGTCTTCGGCACCTCGGGTGTTCATGAAGTATATGGCAGTCATGGCAGCAGCTCTCAGGAGAGGGGGCCACTACATTTTTCCATACCTAGACGACCGGCTCCTCGTGGCACCCTCATGGGAGGCCCTGATGTCTGCAATACAGGATACCTGTTCCCTCTTCCTATCGCTGGGCATCACCATCAATCAGGAGAAGTCGTGCTTTGTTCCGTCTCAGAACTTACACTTTATAGGAGCGGTTCTGGACACAATTCAGGGAAGGGCATTCCTTCCCCAGGACAGGGCGGAACGCATCATATCCCTCATAAGGGACATAAAGGAAAAGAAGACGGTACTAGCCCACACCGTCCTTTGCCTGCTCAGTCACATGGTGGCTGCCATTGTGATGGTTCTCCTAGCTCGACTCCATAAGCGGGTCACACAGTGTATGCTGAGAGCACAGTGGGACCAAAAGCAGGATCATCTGCAGCATCCAGTCCGGATCACGAACACAGTCATCCGAGACTGGCATTGGTGGCTTGTCCCAGACTACCTCTCGACGGGAGTCCCCTTCACTGCGCCACCTCCTTCACCGACTCTCTCCACGGACGCCTCAGGGTCCGGATGGGAGGTCACCTCAACGGGGTCAGGACTCAAGGCTCCTGGACGTCTCTGGAGTCCCATCTTTACATAAATATTTTGGAGATGAGAGCCGTTTTATATGCCCTGCAGGCATCCCAGACGGAGATTCCGCCGGGTACTCTTTTGGTTCAAACAGACAATACCGTGATGATGTACTATCTCAACAAACAAGGAGGCACTCATTCCTACCCCCTTTGCAAGGGGGCTTAGAGGGTTTGGACTTGGGTAGTGCAACACGCCGCACACATCATTGCAGTACATGTTCCCGGTATGGACAACACTATTGTGGACAGCCTAAGCCGATCACAGGCCAGGGTCCACGAATGGGAACTGCTTCAGGAAGTCGCAGAGGACATGTTCCACAGATGGGGGACACCAGAATTGGACCTCTTCGCTTCCTCATTCAATGCAAAACTGCCCAATTTCTGCTTGCTAGATCCAGGGCCTGGTGTCTTCTGGCGAGACGTGTTGTTCCTCTCTTGGACGGGCAGGTTCCTCTACGCTTTCCCGCCCTTTCCTTTGATCCAGAGGGTTCTGTTGAAGCTCCGTCAAGAGCAAGCGTGCCTTATTCTAGTAGCACCCTTTTGGCTCAGGCAGATTTGGTTCCCTCTCTTACATCAGCTGGCCCAGGAACCTCCGGTGCCTCTGCCAGTTTGCTCTCACCTTCTGTCCCAGGAGACAGGCTCCTTGGTCCATCCAGATCTTCGATCTCTGAAACTGCATGCCTCGCTCCTAAGGACATAGCAGTCCTGAGATACAGGGTCTCTCAGGAAGTTGCAGACATTCTGGTGGCAGCCAGCAAACCCTCTACTCACGCTACTTACACTATGAAGTGGCGTAGATCTTATCTGTGTCAATCTTCACCATTCATCACAGATGGGTACTGGCCGGAGGTCAGGACCCCGCGTGAGCTTTTTTATTTTTTTAATTTTTATTTTTAAAGGGGTAGGCAGAGCCGACACACCATCGGCGCCGCCCTCGAGGGCCGGCGCGCTGCGTGGTGCTCGGGGTTGGCGATCAAGCTGTGTCGACTCCCGCCTGCCTACCAGTTCTTCGCCTCCCGGCCGAGGTCACCCTGCGGGAAGCTTCTTCAAGATTTTAGGACTTCAGCCTTTCGAAATCGACGTTTTCGGTCCGTTGGTTGCCTACCGGTTCTGTGTTCTGCCTCCACTCGACATCGCCCGGTAAGATCTTTCCTTTTTATTTGAATTCTGCGACGTCGAGTCTGTTTTGGTGTTTTTTTCTCCGTAGGTCATGTCTTGGTCGGAGGGCAAAAAGTCTTCGAAGACGGGTCGGCCCCCCATGCATCGGTGCCTGTGCGACCGAAAGTTTTCCGTCACCGACCAGCACGACCGGTGTCTTGCATGTCTTGGCCCCCTTCATCACATGGACTCGTGCAACGCCTGCTTCTCCATGGACCGCCGGGTCCTCGAACAGCACGTGTTGAAAGTGGGGCGAGCTCCGCTGACTTTCAGGAGTAGGGTTCGCACTCGTCGGGCCAAGCCACGCTCTCTCGGCCCTTCCTCTGGGTCCCCTTCCGGTTCTATACGGACCGAGGAGGAGGGAGCCTTGGCTACTTGTAGCCTGGCCATCGCCGAGGCTCCTCCCGCGGCGCAGGAGGCCCATCCCGCTTCCTCCCGGGAGTGGGCAGGAGGCGCCTCCATGGCAATTGCCCGCCGAAGGTGAGAGGCTCCCTGGTGTCGCTCCCTTGGTGGAAGGCCTGGGTCGGCGACGATCCTGGAGCGCCGTCCAGATCCTTCGGCGCCATAGGCCCTGTTGGCGCCCGTTGGCACCGACTTGTCACTGGCGCCGTGGGCCCTGTCGACGCGCTCGGCACCGTGGGCCCTGTCGACGCCCTCGGCCTCATGGTCCAACCCCCCCACAACCATGGATTAATTCCACAGTAGACCCATCCTTTCTCGTGGCTTAATCCTTACATGTAGGGGCACTCTAAAAACAAGTGTTGTGTTTCTTGTATTTGATAACAATTGTCCTTTGGGCAGTATCTCTCTCAGGTCTGTTCATGTTGATTATTTGCCTTGACACTTAGATGACCATAGTTACAGAGCTAAGTGCAGTCCCACGCAAAGGGGGGAATTCTAGGATTTACCAATTGTTGTAAAACTTTTTTTTTACTTGCAAAGCAGGACAACTTGGGAAGACTATCTCTGCCCGACTTTCTTTTTGCAGAGTAGCCGAATAAATTTGTTTTCTAACTTCTGAAGATGTGTAGGGGAAAGACCCCATTTAATAGCTAGATTGACACTATCTAGATCATATTGTGGGATAGGCATTGCTTTGGTCAGTAGTCTGGGGGTCTTGCCTACCCATAAAGGGAGGCAAAGATGGAGCCATGTGTCGACCAGATTTCCCCACGCTTTTATACCTGGCCTCAAACTGAGGTTAAGATTGTAACCAAAAAATATACTAGAATAAAAGGCTACTGGGTGTATCATACCAACACGCTCTTGTGAAATAGGGCGATACGTAAGCTCCCATTTTATTGGATTCAATCTTGATCCCCAAAAAGCTTGAAAGAAAATACTATACAGACTTGTTATAGCTTCTTGAGGGGGAGAATAAATGTAGCAAAGGTACAAAAATATGGGAACTAGTAGGGTTTTAATTAGCACTACCCTTCTTTTCTTGGAAATCTGTTGTCCTTTCTGGCTGCCTACCATGCTGTTAGCCAGTACCATTTTCTTATCCCAGTTAGCTTTGGAAATGTTTCCAGACCCAAATTCTATTCCTAAAATTTATACAGTGTCTCCAGTGACTTCTGTCCCTGCCAAAGTCCCAGTGGGTGGTAAGGGAGTTATACCCAGAATTACCCCTTTACTTTTTCTAAGGTTAATTCTAGAACTGGAGAATTCAGAGAATTGCAGTCTGTCAAGGCATCTGTTGAATAGGTGGTAGATAAAGTTAAAACCAAATCATCAGCATAAGCTAGAATTTTTACAGGTGGAGAGTGTAGGATTGCCACGATTCCTTTTAAATCACTATTCATTTAACACATTCTGATCAAGACATCTGTCCCAAACACGTACAACATTGGACTCAGCGGGCATCCTTGTCTGACTCCCCTACCAATCTTAACTCTCCTTCCATGCCACCCATTGACGTTTGGGGTGTGGATGCCCTCAAACTGGCCACGCGACACCCTCCCTCTTCTCGTCCCTCACAAACTCTTCTACCACCTGTCCTATACCCTGCAAAAGTCACCAGTGCCCAGCATAACCCTGCCCTTCCCTTTCATTCATCGTAAGCTATGGTACCTCTTCCTCCTGGCCCTACTGCTTGCTGGTGATGTTGAACTAAACCCAGGACCAGTGGGTACCCTCCCTCTATATAACACAACCTGGAATGATACCAAAGGCCTTCGCATCGCACACATGAACATAAGGAGCCTCCTTCATAATATTGCTGAACTTGAGGCGTGGTCTGTTCAACACCATTCTGATATCCTGTGCCTATCTGAAACTTGGCTAAAACCCTCCACCCCTGATGCTCTCTGCTCCCTGCCCAACTACAATATCATCAGACAAGATAGACCTTCACCCAAACATGGAGGAGGTGTTGCCATCTTCTATAAGCCACACCTTTTGCTATCCCATAATGAAATGTCTACACTATCTCACTGTGAAGCACTTCATGCTACACTGCAGCTAGGCTCAAAAAAACTACGCATAGTCTGCACCTATAACCCTCCTGCTAGTGGCTATAAGGGTCTTGAAGAACTCCTCTCCTTAATAGACTGCACCGTCAGTCATAACGAAGTCCTTATTCTGGGTGACCTCAACCTGAACTGGTCTAGTACCATAAACCAGTCCTCCCACACCCTGGTACAAGGCCACAACCTTCACCAGATGATCACAGACCCAACTAGGGTCATGGCTCCCCCCTCGGAACAGTACTCTGATCGACTGGGTCCTAACTAACCGGCCAGACAGCATAATAGGTGCAAGCACCCTTGCAGATGCTATTATGATCACTCCCCTATCTACTGTATCTGGCACTCTACCAGTAAACCATCTCCACCCCCCAAAACTCATTACCTTCCGGAATTTGGCCAATATTAACTTAGAGCAGTTTACTTAAGATCTCTCACTGATTGACTGGTCCCCAATCTACGCTTCTACTAATGCCCAGGCTGCCCTTGACTACTTCTTGAGCCACTTTAGCCCTCTCCAAGACATCCATGCTCCCCGTGTCACCCGCTGGATTCGTGGAACCCAGACTAAATGGTTAACAAAAGCCCTATTTACCCAAATAAGAGATAGAGACAGTATAGCGCAGTGGTCTAAGGCTCTGAGTTGCAGATCTGGTGACATCCAGCAGACCCGACCTGGGTTTGAATCCCACAGCTTCCACTTGCATACTGTGTGACCCTGAGCAAGTCACTTAACCTCCTTGTGCTCTCAGGTCGCTCCTGTAAAAAAGCTTTCAGCTTAGTGTGCTATACCTGGTTAAACAACTAAATAAACAAAAAAAAAAGAGACAAGGCTTGGCGGCGTTTCAAGATCACTGGATTACAAACTGACCACAACCTATATCGCTCTCTAAGAAACTCTTGCAAAAAAAAAAAAAAAAAAAATACGCTTAGCCAAAAGTTCCTACTGTAAGGACCTGCTTATAAAAGCCTCAGGTGACTCTAGGAAATTTTGGTCCACCATAAAATCACTCCTCGGTGCCAACAACAGGGCACATACCAGTGACATGCTGTTAAATGGCATTCACTGCAATGACCCGTCAACCATAGCTAACTCTTTTAATCACCACTTCTCAGATCTCTCTAACTACCTCAACCCCCTCCCTCCTGTCCCCAGCACCATATCCTCTGGCGATATCAGCCCGATACTCACGCACCCACCTTTTAGGTTCCAGAGTATAAAGAGAGGTGAAGTGTTAAAACTGCTACTCACTGTTCCTGACAGCACCAGCACAGGGTCCGATGGACTCAAACCAAGGCTCCTAAAAGCTGCTGCCCCACTCATCGCTTCTCCCTTAAACAGAATTTTCAACCTATCTCTATGCCATGGCATAGTACCAAATATATGGAAAACAGCCAAAGTCACACCAATCCCAAAAAGGGTGACCCCAAGAAATAAATAACTACCGCCTCCATTGCAATTCTCCTGTTCTTAGCAAACTCTTGGAAAACTAGTGGCCACCCAATCCATAGAATATCTCCATAGATACAACCTTCTGTCTAGCTCACAGCATGGCTTCCAAGAGGGCACAGCACCTCTACTGCCCTCCTCAAACTCACCAATGACATATATGCCTCCATGGACTTGGGCCTCCTAACAGGTGCAGTCTTCATTGACCTAACTAAGGCATTTGACCTGGTCAACCACTCCATTCTTCTAACTAAACTACGCTCCCTGGGCTTCACCACCGATGCAGTGGCCTGGTTTGAAAGCTATCTGTCTGGCAGGAAACAAGCGGTAGTGTTTAACTCTGCCATATCAGACCTCTCCACCATTAATGTTGGAGTGCCCCAGGGCTCAATCCTTGGGCCCCTACTCTTCTCTATCTTTATTAATGACATCCCACTCCTTGCAAACAATTGTTCATCACTGCTTTATGCTGACGATCTAGTTATTTACCACAGTGCCAGAACTGTTGCCGACTTAACCCATCCTCTTGCCGTTGCTTTTGCTAATATTCAGTCCTGGCTCACCAATAACCAACTCATCCTCAACTCCAGTAAAACTTACTCCATGCTCTTCGGCTCCTCTGCCAGACTTAAAGCGAATCAAAATGCCCTAACTATCCCCTGCGCGGACGGATCTTCTCTGATTAGCACCAACTCCTTTAAATACCTTGGCATTACTCTCGATCCATCCTTCGACTTTGACCTACACATTACAACCACCTGCAAGTCAGTTAATGCCAAGATAGGTAGTGCCTACCGAACTAGATATTCCCTTACCCCATCTGCCAGACTTGCTGTGGCACAAGGCTTTCTTCTCCCTGCCCTTGCTTATGGCTCAGTCACCTACCTCTTTGCCTCCAAATCATCCCTCCATAAGTGGGACACTACCTACAACAGCATCTGCCACTATGCTTCCGCATCTCCACGTTACAAACATCATTGCCGGCTCTATAATGACCATGCCCCTCTGCTCACAGACTCCAGGCCTTCGGCTCATTAATTGACAATATTGTCAGATCTGGCCTCCCGCAATCCCTTTCATCCCTACTGGATGCTCAGCCTCTCGCTTCAAACAACATGAAGTCTTGCTATATTATGACTAATGCAGTTTGTCCCACCATTAGAACTGCTCCGGAGGTGAAAGAGTTAACTTCCATGCAGTGCATGGAACTTAGAGTGCGACTCAGTTAGAAAAGCTCTGTCAGGGATATTTCAAATCGAAACCGTCCAGATTCTTTTCTCTCACCACTGAACAGTCATCCGGAGATTCCTCCTGCTGCTCGGTTCATTTTCTAGGTTTAAAGAGTATTTTCTCGGTTAAATTCAACCGCGATTATCATTATTTTAACCGCAAACCGATTGGTTCAAGCTCTGTCTATGGTATTGTAAGTAATAGATAGGTTTTCTGTGTGGAACTTGTAAATGTTTATCGGTTCGGTTTGAACCGATCAGATTGTATTTAAACTTCATTCTGAAGCGTTTTAAGGCTTGTTAGAGTGCGGTTCCCGGTTCTTATTGGTTCTAAAAAACAGATTTCATTACGGTTTTTCCGACCGTGACACGGTTTGGGAACAGATAAGGGTGTCTTGCCTGGCACTGCGAAAAAAGCAAGTTTTGGTTAGGCTGGCACTATGTCTGAAAACCCAAAAGAAAAACCGCCCACTGGGTTTCAACACTGTAGTGTCTGTGGGAAGCCTTTGCCAAGGCTGACCCACACACCACATGTGTTTATTGTCTGGGGTTTGACCACCTCAATGCAGACTGCCAGATTTGCAAGAATTTCCCTGCAGCTACCCTAGATAAGAGAGTTGGTAGGCTCAGGGAACGAGAGGCCAAAAAGTCTGCTGACCGGGATGGCCAGCCCAGTTCGGTGCCAACCGAACCGGAGGGCGTGCCCTCTGACCAGGGCCAGACTTCCTCGGGCAAATGTAAAGTTGACTCTGAGGAGCCAGTTCCAGCAAAGAGAACTAGAAAGTCAGCAGGTGTGGAGTCAAAAATTCCTTCTCCAACTGCTGCAGAGATAGCCAGGGCAATACAGATTGTCCAGTCACTTTCCCCGGTTCCATCCGAACCGCCACTATCTGGCAAAAGGTCGGTTCGGTCGGTTCCACTGGTTCAAGAATATGATATAGAGGAGTTTTATGAACCAGAGGAGGGGGAGGATGATTATGATCAGTGTGAATGTGACTTTGAAAGTCTGGATGTGCCCATTGAACCGGACATCTCCCCAGACAGACCTTTAGGAGAATCTCCCCCTAGGCTTGCTGAGTCCCCTTCTCATTTTCTGTTTTATAAAAAAGTTGCTGAAACCCTCCAACTTCCTTTAGAGGAGGCTGTGGATGAGCAAGAGGAGCCTGACTTTGTAGAGATGATGGATATCCCAGAGTCCAGGAGATTGTCTATTCCTTTACATAAATCTTTTAGGAAACAATAAAAATTTTAAAAGCTCCTAATTCTGTGCCTCCTGTGGATAAAAAGATGGACAGGAGGTACACTTTGTCAGGTCCTGATACAGAATTTCTTTCACAGCAATGCAGCCATGTTGGAGTAGTTCAGGCTGCAGCCTGTGATAAAGCTAATATTCCCCTGGCTTCACATCCTCCTGACAAGGACTCCAGGAAGATTGATGCCATGGCCAAAAAACTATACATGGCAGTCTTTGGGACTCAGACAAGCAAACTATATGGCTTATGTTGTGAGATACCAAAATCTAGATGGGATACTGTCATGGCTTTAGCCAAACAGGCCCTGGCCAGCTTGCCAGGAGCTGGAGCAGGTGGCTGCTGATAGTATTGAGGGCATCTAAGGTGCAATTTCATGCTGCAGTGGATTCTAATGATGTATCCTCTAGAGTTATGGCTACATCTGTGCTTTTCAGATTGGCTTGGCTCAGGTGTACTACTTTGTCACAGGATACCCAGTCTAAGGCTATGGATTTTCCTGTGTGTGGAAAATTCTCTGTTTGGGGAGCAGACAGAGAATTATTTGAAGAAAATGGATGAATATAGAACCACTTATAGGAGTGCACAAGCCAAGGAACGGCAAGCCACTCCTCAGAGGCAGCCCCCCAGGGGTAGAGGCAGGCCTTTTTACCAGACCTCCTCTTCAGCTTATGTTCAGAGGGAGAGGCAGACTGGGTACAAGCAGGCCTGCTCCCACCCCTCAGCCTAAAGCCCCTGCCAAACAGGCACCCTGATGGGATGCCCAGGGCCGGTTCTCCATTACCTGTAGGGGGCAGGCTGGCTTACTTCGTCCAGGACTGGGAGTCTTTAACATCAGACAAGTGGGTCCTGGAAGTAGTGAGCCAGGGTCTGGTTCTCAGCTTCAAAAAATTTCCAAAGATGAGAATCAGATCTTTTCCACCCGCAAACCCTCTAGAGACTCTTGCCTTGGAAACAGAAGTCTCAACCCTCCTGGCTCTCAGAGCTGTAGAAAGGGTTTCTCCCCTACACCAGGGCAAGGGTCTGTACTCCAGGTACTTCCTTACCCCAAAAAAGATAGGAGAGTGGCGGCCCATCCTGGACCTAAGATATCTGAACAAGCACCTTTTAAAACCAAAATTCAAAATGGTGACTCGGGGAATGATTTTACCCTCCCAAGGCCAGGGGACTGGCTAGCTTCCCTGGACCTCAAGGATGCCTACTTCCATGTTTTTATCAGAAGCTCCCACCGAAAGTACCTCAGATTCGAACTGCCCTCAGGCCATTATCAGTTCAGAGCAATGCCCTTCGGCCTTACCTCTGCCCCAAGGGTATTCACAAAATGTCTGGCAGTAGCAGTTGCTCATTTAAGAAGGCAAAAGATTACCATCTTTCCCTACCTGGACGACTGGCTCATTGTGGGTCAGTCTCCAGACCAGGTCAAATCACACCTGCAAGTTACCCAGCAGCTGCTTACCTCTCTGGGCTTTCTTCTCAATCTTCCAAAGTCAGTTCTGGAACCTGTCCAGGTACTCACCTTTATAGGTGCAGAACTGGACACAAAGCAGGCCAGAGCCTTCCTTCCCCTAGAAAGGGGACCCTGGTGGCCCTGGCCTCGTCCTTCACTCTGCAGGTCTCTCGACCAGCAAGGCATTTCCTGCAGCTCCTAGGACACATGGCTGCTTCCACAGCTGTAGTGCAAGGAGCAAGATTTCAGATGAGGACATTCAGTTCCATTTGAGAGCCTTCTGGTCTCAAAGAAGAGATTCTCTATCCAAGTTAATCCCAGTGACTCAACCCTGATCCAGGCCCTTCAGTGGTGGCAGGATCAGAGCAATCTGAGACAAGGGTGCCCTTCATCCCTCTATCTCACTCCTTGACCCTTACTACAGATCGTCCCTCTTGGGATGGGAGCTCACATGGGCGACCTCTCCACCCAGGGTTGTGGTCTCTCAGGAATCTCTGCTCCACATCAATCTGTTGGAACTCAGAGCTGTTTTTCTAGCACTTCAGGTTTTTTCTGCATCTGTTCAGAACAAGGTGGTACAGGTCAGAACAGACAACACCACTACAATTTGGTACATCAACAAACAAGGGGGCACTCGGTATTCGGCCTTGTGCACCGAGGTGATGAAGTTGTGGTCTCTGGCTTATTCCCTGAACACTTCCCTCATAGCAGTTCACCTCCCAGGCAAGGACAATGTCCTGGCAGATGCTCTCAGCAGGATTTCCCAAGGCCATCTCGAATGGTCACTGGATCCCCTAGTACTGGGGATAGTTTTTGCCAGATGAGGCACTCCTCAGATAGATCTTTTTGCAGCCCCAGACAATCATCAACTTCCACTTTTTTGTTGCAGGCCCCCATTGTTGGGCTCAGTCCCCCTGGATGCCTTTCTCCTCGATTGGGAAGGGAAGTTTCTCTATGCCTTCCCTCTCCTGTTCAAGGTGCTAGTCAAAATCAGGTCTCAGCCCTGCAAGATGATCCTGATTGCTCCAGACTGGGCCAGGCAGCCCTGGTACCCACTCCTTCTGTCCTTAGCAGTCCATCATCCCCTGTGTCTCCCCAGGAACCACAATCTCTTAACCTGTGCCCGGGGGAGAGTCTGGTATCCGAATCTCAAATCCCTCAACCTCAAGGCCTGGCTCTTGAGGAGTTAGAGTTTGCTGATCTACAACTTTCTCAGGGTGTTCTCAAATCTTGAAAGCTTCTAGGAAGCCTTCCACCAGGGCTCCTATAACTCCAAGTGGAAAAGGTTTTCCATATGGTGTTCTGGGAAGCATATTTCCTGAATCTGCTGATTTGCCCACTGTTTTGGACTATATGGTCCATCTTAATTCTTTGGGACTGAGACCAGCTACTCTGAAAGTGCATTTGGCAGCTCTGTCTGCTTTTATTTCAGCAGGGAAGCCCTCTTCTCTTTCTGCTCACCCTGTATTTTCCAAGTTTTTTAAGGGATTGCTTCATACCAATCCTCCATTCAGGGACCCTGCCCCTGCCTGGGATCTTAATGTTTGCATTGCTCAGCTGATGCAACCCCCCTTTGAACCTCTGTCTTCGGCAGAGCTTAAGTATTTGACTTGGAAAACTGTATTTCTAGTAGCCATCACTTCTGCCAGGCGCATAAGTGAGTTACAGGCTTTATCAGTGGAGACTGACTTTATTTCCTTTCACAGGGATAAGGTAATCCTCAGGACTAACAGGAAGTTTTGCCTAAGGTGGTTTCAGATTTCCACCTTAGCCAATCTATTCTCTTCAGTGTTCTTCACTGACCATTCCTCCTCTGGTGAGAGGAGGCTGCACAGCTTAGATGTTAAGAGGGCCCCAAAGTTACTACATAGAGCGTACCAAGGGTCACAGGTTTGACTCCTCCAACTGTTTCTCACTTATGGTGAGGTTGGGAAAGGGAGACCTGCCACTAAGAGATCCATTGCCAGGTGGATTGTCTCTTGTATCCAATTTTGCTATCAAAAACTGGGTAAGGTTCCCCCTTCAGGCCTGAGGGCTCACTCTACCAGAGGTACAGCTGCGTCTCTGGCTGCTGTCAGAGACATCCCTGTCTTAGAGATATGTCAAGCAGCTACTTGGAAAACAGTACACACTTTCACCAAGCATTACTCCCTGGATATCCAGGCCAGGAGGGATGCTCGGTTTGGCACAGCCGTGCTTCAGAGCCTATTCCCTAAGTAGGTTCTGTCCCTCCTCCATGGAGGTAGTGCTGTGTAGTCTGCATTAGTCATAATATAGCAAGACTTCATGTTGTTTGAAGAAAAAATTACTCACCTTAGTAATGTTGTTTCTTCTGATGGAGTCTTGCTATATTATGACCTCCCCAGCCTGCCCCTCTCAGAACTTCTACTTTGGGTATGGGGTGGGCAGTCCACTGTTGGTACTTTTTGATGCCCCCTTTTATGTTTTTCCACCCCTTCTTGTTGGGGTGTTTGGGTGTTGTGTTTTATTTTATCTTATTTTTTCTGGTCCCTTGACTTGAGTCTTGGTGTTGGGACCAGAAAAATGTGTTAATATTTTAGTAGCCACTTGGCTAGTGTAGGTTACAGCTTCCACACAGAGCCTTAGTGAGTTTTGCTTGTAAAGATCTGACGGTTTCGGTTTGAAATATCCCTGACAGAGCTTTTCTAACCGAGCTCACGCTCTTAAGTTCCATGCACTGCATGGAAGTTAACTCTTTCACCTCCGGGGCAGTTCTAATGGTGGGACAAACTGCATTAGTCATAATATAGCAAGACTCCATTAGAAGAAACAACATTACTAAGGTGAGTAATTTTTTCTTATGGCCTGCGTTCGACTGACCAAGCTCTCTTTCACATACCTAGGCACAGTACCAATATGGGTGCATGCGCCTTTTCCAACGTTGCTCCTAAATACTGGAATTCCATACCCCAAGCTATTCGACAAACAGCCTCCCACGCCACTTTTAAGTCACTACACAAAAAACACTTACGCTTTATCAACCCCTGCACCTGCTATAATCCACCTTAGCTCCACTCTTCTTCCCCTGTTGCTCTGTTTCAATCATCCTTATTCCCTCCCTCCCTCTCTCTGCTTTCTCTCTCCCTCGCTGTCTCGCATCTTTTATTACTTGATATCTTGTCTCCTTGAATGCCTGCTATTGCTAACGCCCATGTTCCCACTTAACTTTATTTTGAGATCCCTGTACTACTGTGCTGTATTTTCATCTTACTGTTGTAAATCTATTTGTGTTTGTCAAAATTTTTGTCTCCCCATACCTGAAGTCTTGACTTGACTCTGTACTGTACTGCTTTCATGTGCTGTGTCACATACACAATTTTGTATATCTGACTCTGTACTGTACTGCTTTCATGTGCTGCGTCACATACACAATTTTGTATATCTAAAATGTACTCTCCCGGGTCGTACCTGAAAATAGGCATTTTTGTGCCTAGTGCACTTACCCGGTTGCCAAAAGCAAATAAATAAATATGTAGCTTGAATCCAAGTTACAAAGGTGTTTAGGACCCCAAAGGCAGCTAAGGTGGAAAAAAGAAATTTATGGGACAGCCTGTCGAAGGCCTTATCCTGGTGCAGACTGAGAACATAACCCTGAAGATCTCCTTTCTCTGCTTTAAAAAAAATAATTCCCTTAATAATATCAAGTTATCATATTGTTTTTGGCCTGCAACCGCACAAGTTTGGGGAGGACTAATAAAGTACTGGGCTACCCTGGATAACCTAGCTAATAGTATCTTACTCAAAATTTTTAAATCTGTATTGAGTAGACTGATTGGATGCCAATTACCAAGTTCTTGTCTAGGCCCTTTTTTATGTAATAAGACCAGCAGTGCTTCCTGCATCGATGCAGGGTATCTGGCAGATTGTAATATGTAATTAAAAAGTATAACTGTTACAGGAGCTAGATCCTCACAAAAAGTCTTATACAAACCTGACCCCAGACCATCATTCCCGGAGGTAGAGGTTTGATAGCTGGGCAATGGCATATTGTACTTCACCCAGAGAGATATCTTGTATCAAGTACTGTGCATCAGGTTCTAAAACCTGGGGCAAACACAAAGTTGCAAGAAGGTCATGTGGATCGGATTCGAAAGGGGGGACCAGGTAGCCCCTCTGTATGCTGTTCTACTGTTTGCAACAGCTCCTGAGGGGTGTGCACCAGTTGTCCAGTGGGGGAGAGGAGTTCACTAATAATTCTATTATCCACCCTCTTTTTACATTCCTTGTATGGGTCTAGAGAACCTTTTTGAACTCGAGTTCCAAATCTAAGTTCTTGGTCGAGGGATTTTGCATGATCATACTGTATCTCTGACATTTGTATTTTAATGTTATTAATTTGTGAGCTGTAATCGTGCTGCGTCTAGTCAGATTGAGAAATTAGTTGCTGTAATTGCTGACGTAATTGCTAGTATTTCAAATATTCTTTATTGGCAACATAGTGAGACCTCTGCTGGAAAAGGATTCTCCAGGAATTTTTTGTATCCTCCCACCATTGTAAAATGTCGTCATAACACTCAACAGCTGATAGCCTTGCAGTCCAATCTTGTTTCCATTTTTTTCTGTATTTTGGGGTCTTCTAGTAGGGATTCATTAAGTCTCCACTGGTTTTTCTTACAATGGGGAGCCTTGTCTCATGAGACCTGCATCGTAATGGCTACATGAGCTGAAACTCACTGGGGCAGGTGTGAATATGGGAAATCTCTGGTACTGGGGATATAAAAATGAAGTCAGTGCAGGTTTTTAGGAAGCCCCTAAAATAGGTATAACCTCTTTTGGGATGTAGTTTCCTATAGGCATCAAGAAACCCTGCTGTATTAAGTATGTGCTGCAATGCAATGGAATCACAAAATAATTTCTTAGTCTGGAGACCCCTGTCTGCTTGTGTTAAGCCGCAATTAAAATCTCCTAACCAAATTACTAGCCGGGATGTATGAAGAAATGGCTGTGTTTCCTGAAACAAAGCTACTCTCTGGGCGTTAGATTGAGGAGCATAAGTAGCTATTAAGCGAAACCTCTCTGAAAAATAGTATTCAGGAGTAAGCCCCTACCTGGGTGAATATCAGTAAGTCTAGACACTTGGAGCTGGGGGTTGGAAAACAGAATGCCAAGCCCATCACATGAGTCAGTGCCTGTAGACCAAAATGATGGCCCTGAGATCCAAGTCTTTGAGGCTTGTTGAAGCTCTAGGTGCATTTTCAAATATGTATCTTGGATACAAATTATGTCACTCTTAAGTTTATAGAGAGAAAGTAAAGCTCCTGATCTTTTTTCCACTCTTAATACCGTTGACATTAAGTGTACTTATTGTAAGGGTATGCATTTAGGCTGGGGAATAAAAGGACAGAGCTGAGAGGTGACAAAAATAAAAAAAAAAAACTATGGGGTTCTAGAAGTACGATGTTGCCGGGTCCTTTTAGCAATAGAATCCACCTCCCCCTACACCGTATCAGTATTAGAGGTGATAGAGGAGGTATCTGTACCTTCATCCTCAGAATCCCCTTCCATTCTGTACGAAGCTAGTGGTCCATACTTTTTGCCCTTTTTCCAGGCCATAGGGTTGGTGTCCTGTCTGGTCTTTTCAACCTTCTGAGGGATTGTTTTTTGTCTTACAGTTTTGAAAGTTAAATCCTTTTCTCCCAGGGGTGGGGGGAGGCATGATTGCGGGGCCTGGGTTTACTTCATCTGACCGAGTTGGAGCCCTGTGTTCCGTGTTTTCAGGGACAGACATTTGATGAGAACTGGAGGGGACTACCACCGGGAGGGCTACGTCAGCTTGTGTGGAAGGGTCTGACACTGAAGGAATCTCACTTGGGCAAGGGATGGCAGTATCTGGCCTGATAGGTTGCTCTGCGAGGCGTTTAGCCTGCTGATGTTTTGCTTGGTTAATCAAACTTTCATGGGAAGGGCAGTCATCCCTGTTGTGAGACTCCATGGGGCAGTGTCCATAGGCATGCCCCGTGCGCCCTCAAATTTTGCATTTGAAAAGGTTTAAACAATTAGTGGCTAGATGGCCATACTCTAAACAGTGGCTACAATGAGATACATTACATGCAGAGTGTGTTCAGGACCCACATTTGAAGCAAGATCTGGGTTGGCCGTTATAAAAGATGGAACCTTAACCCCGCCCCAAAAAAAAGGAGCTAGGAAGGTGTACTGGGCCATTATTTGTAGAGAAAAGTTTTACTTTAACCTTCTAACCTCCATCCCAAATCTGTTCACTATCAAGGATAGGAACTGGTTTCCCCAAAATTTCACAACGCTGTCTTAGCCAGAAAAGGATGCCTTTGACATTCACCCCTTCGTTTTTTAAACATCGCAGTAATATGCTTTAGAAGAGGTTTCGTCAATGGTATCCAAACGGGGGTCTTTTTAAGGACTGATACTGAGCATAGAATCGGTCCAAATTAGACACGTTCTTAAAACTAATATCGTAATTACCATTATCCAGTGTAATAAGGGCAAATATCTCAGAGGAGAAAAACCTCATGGGTTGTTTCAGTAAGGATCTAGATAAATAAATCCTATCGGGGGGGGTTCTAGGCCTCCCTTGTACAAAACTCTTAACAGCATTATGCCAGGGGCTGGCTCGCCCTTATTCGAAAACGATCTGAGAGTTTAAACATAGGATCTAGGTTGGGCCTGTCCTGATGGTTTTGCAAGAGTTCCTCACTAGGGCCTAGCCATGAGGGGGTTTCATCCTCTGCCGGAAGTTCTTGGGGAATAACTACCTGGGGAGACTGTTTAGGGGGAACAGAATCAATAGGCCCATCAGACACAATTTCAGTCATATCAATAGCAGTAACATTTAAAGAAGAATTACCCCAGGGTGTGTTGGAGCCCGTGTGAAGATCAGTGTTGGTGGCTACTTCCGTAGAGCTGTCTTAAAGCATGTCTTGAAAGGTAGGATCCTCTGGGTTAGGCGACCAACTGCCATTTGTTTCCTGCATCCAGCCTGTGTTTTCCAGGGCAAGGTTGGGAGACCAGTTGTTAAAATCTATTTCAGAATCTGGGATCAATTCAGGACAGTGCTTATTCCAGAGTTTAGCCTGTTGTCTGCCCGAGAAGAAAAATACAGTCTCTGTATTACCCCCTAGCTCTAGGTTCAACGATAATGTTAAGACGTGTCCCAGTGGAGGTGCGGGCCCATTTCCCAGGCCCCAGTTGTTGTTTCGTCGAATTTGGTGCAGTGAGTGGTACAGACGTAGTTGGAACAGAAAGCGCCGGGCGAGATGGCTGTTGTCACACGGTTTTCACTGCCAGCCACTTGTTTCCCTTTGTCTGGGTCAGAGTCCGAAACCACCGCTACTGGAGAAGTTGCTGTCATGGAAGCCTGAATTCCAGAGGTATGACTCATCGTAGTTCTGACAGCTGGAACTGCGACAGAGTTTGTGGTTCCGATTCTAAGTCATGTAGTTTTTTTACATATTTCTTTCTTTCTGCCTATAGCAATTGCAAGCGATCCCGGACGGTTTCTGTACCCAAGAAACTTTTTTTTGGACCAGTCTTCGTCGATACATCGTCCTCAGAGGAGTTTGTTGTTTCTGATCAGAATTACTTCCATCGTCGGTAAACTCATCTGCGGCATGCGCCAAGTCAACGGCCTCTTGTGTGGATAGGACAGGGGAGGAGGCCTTCTCCCCTGCTACCTTGATGCCTTAACGTCCATACCTTCTGGCGTTTCAGCTGGACTGGTCATCCTGAACAGACAGCCAATGGGTCCCCCTAGTGGAAGTGGAGGGGAATTTCCCTGGTGCCCTGGCCAAATCCCCCCCATTCACTAAAAATACCTCCAACAGCTTAATCCGGTTCAAGGTCAGTTGTCATTCATCTGTATACCCCCTCCACCCCCAGTCGTGCCTGAAAATAGGCAAGAAATTGTCTAATGCACTTACCCGGTCAACAGAAACTAAATAAATAAATACATACCAGAATGCCCTCTGGAAAAAGGCTAAAGTGGCAGCCCAGGCCCTTCCAGAGGGCCCCCAGAAATAGGAGATGCTTAAGGCCCTCCAGACCAGAGCAGATGTGGGTAAGTACCTCTTAAGGTCTACCTATGATATTTCCGATGCCTCAGCTAGAGCAGCTGCGGCTGGCATCTGCCTCAGAAAGCATTCTTGGCTTAGGGTGTCAGGATTTGCCAGTGATGTCTAGCAATCCATTCTGAATGCCCCTTTCAGAAGTTACAAACTCTTAGGGGCAAATGTGCAGGATTTTCTTCTGATCCATAAGCCTCGAGGAGGCCTTTTAAGGTCAGCCCACTCCCTCTACTACCACGCCCAGCCTGAAAGTGGGCAGAGGGTCCCAGGTCTGCGCTAGACAACAGGGCAAATGCAAAGCAGCTTCATCTTTGCTTGCCCCTGCCTCCACCACAGGAAAAACCTCTAGAGGTGGAGGTGCAGCCCCAGCCGCAGGACTTGCTTCAGCCAGACTCATTCTTAGACCCCCACTCTCTGGTACCCAGCCAGGAAGAGGTAGTAGGGGATCACCTTTCCCACCTGGACCATTGGAGAGAAGTCACAATAGATGCTTGGGTCCTACAACTCATAGAGCAGGGTCACACTCTAGAGCTTCTGGAGCTGCATCCAGAACTTCCGCCAGTTCCCTCAGCCTATCCTCCAGGTCACATATCAGTGCTGCTAGAGGAAAATACATACTCTGCTGTGCAAGAGGGCCACAGAACCAGTTCCCTGGGAGCAAAGGAACAGGGGGTTCTATTCTCATTTCTTCCTAGTCCCAAAATCCATAGGGAACCTAAGGCCCATTCCAGATCTGAGGGATCTGAACTTCTACATTCAATTCAAGAAGTTCAGGCTCGTTACTCTGCAAGGCCTGCTGCCACCCCTGCAAAAGGTGGACTGGATATGCTCTCTGGACGTGCTGGAAGCCTATCTGCTTATCAAGATTTGTCCACCCCACAGGCGGTACCTCAGGTTCCTGTTTCAGGGGGGGAATATCATCAGTTCATGGTATTGCCTCTTAGCTTGTCAATTGCGCCACGGGTATTTACCAAATGCTTAGCAGTTGTGGCAGCAGCCCTCCGGAAAGAGGGTGTGTATGTTTTCCCCTAAGTGGACGACTGGTTGCTCAAAGCTCAGTCCCAGGAACAACTGTCACACACCCTAGCACGCACCAGACAGGTGTTAAACGTCCTAGGGATCACGGTCAATCTGCCCAAGTCAGACTTGACCTCTTGCCAGCATCTGCAGTACATAGGGGTGATACTGGACACTGCTCAGGGCTTAGCGTTCCTGCTCCAGGACAGGGCGGAGCACCTCAGGACCCAGGCCCAGCTGCTTTACAACAGCAGATATTTCATAGCCAGGATATTTCTGAGACTGTTGGGCCGGATGGCAGCAGCTGTTATCACAGTACCCCTGGCAAGGCTGCACATGCGGATTCTGAAATGGACCTTATGAGTCCAATGGGATCAGTGCATTGATGATCTGGAACAGAAGGTTCTAGTAACATCGCCTGTAAAGAAGGAGCTTAAGTGGTGGATGGAACCCAGCAATTTTGCTCAAAGGAGAACTCCCTTTCCAAAACCTCTCCCCTCATCAGATCCTCACCATGGGCGATTTCGGGTGGTGCTGGGGGTTGCTTCTGGGCTATCACCAGATCCAAGGTACATGGACAGCAGTGGAAAGTTCCCTCCCCATAAACGTCCTACAGATGATGGCCGTTCTATACAGCCTGCAAGCCTTCCAGAATCACCTGTCCCCGGGGCCTCTGTTGGTGCAGACGGACAACATCAGTGTAGTCCACTTTATAAACAAGCAAGGGGGAACTCATTCTTATCCTTGTGCAGAGAAGCTAAGAGGGCTTGGTTCTGAGCTCTAGAACATAGTCCAGAACTGCCGGCAGTCCATGTTCCAGGTATCCAAAATGTCCTGGCAGACAGGCTAAGCAGGTTGTAGTCCAGAGTGCACAAGTAGGAACTGCTCTCCTTGGTAGTGGAAGACCTATTCGACAGGTGGGGTTGTCCAGAGTTGGACCTTTTTGTGTCCCTACACAACACAAAACTGATTCTTTTCTGCTTGCTTGCTCTAGGGCCTGGAGTTTTTTGGTGAGATGCATTGTCCCTCTCTTGGAAAGGGAGGTTCCTCTACGCAGTTCCTCCCTTCCCCATGGTTCGGAGGGTGCTGATCAAGCTCCATTTGGAAGGGGCAACTGTGATACTTGTTGCTCCCTTCTGACCTCATCAGATCTGGTTCCCCTTTCTGCGGCAGTTGGCAGTGAAACCTCCAGTACCTCTACCCCTGTGCAGAGGCTTGCTATCACAGGAGCGGGGCACCCTGTTCCATCCGGACATCAAGTCACTCCATCTGCATGCGTGGCTCCTGAGGACACAGTTATGGCTAGATTCGGAGTGTCACAAAAAGTGGCAGATGTCCTGGTGGCCACTAGAAAACCTTTCACCAGGGCCACTTATTCCATGAAGTGGAAGCGATTTGCTATGTGGGCAGCTTCCTGTCACATGGATCCCTTTACTTGTCCAGTGAATCAGATTCTAGAGTACTTGCTGTCCATTGCATTTCAGATGCTGGACTGCAGTACTCCCTCTATTAAGATGCATCTGGCTGTGATTTCAGCTTTCCATGTGCCTATAATTGCTGTATGGTAGCACAGCTGGAGGTGGCCTGTACATTTCTTAAAGGCATTCTTCACCTGAAGCCTCCCATCCGCAATCGAGTCCCAGCTTGGGACTTTAATTTTGTTTTGGAGAAACTTACTTTGGCTCCTATTGAGCTGGCTGCGACTTGCGAGCTGTGCTTTCTGTTGTGGAAAGCATTGATTTTAGTTGCTATTGTTTCTCCTCTAAGGATCGCCGAGCTTCAGGCTCTTATGTGTGAGCCTCCTTGTTTGATTTTCCACAAAGACAGGGTGTCTTTTTTGTACCAACCCTAAGTTCTTGTCAAAGGTAGTGTTTAAGTTCACCCTGAATTAAACCATCCACCTGCCTGTTTATTTTCCTGAGCATGCATGTCAGTCAGTCAATCATTTTTATTTTACCAGGAATAGCATCATTGAGCAAGCTCATTTTCAAGGTGGTCTTGGATGGGCACAACAGAAAGACAATACACTACATAAACTGGTACAGTCCAAGTAACAAAACACATTACAATCGGGAAAGGTCAAAAACAAAACAACATACAATACAGTGCAATTGTGGTCTATATAGAATGTTCTGTGTGGAATGTCTACTTGTCAAGACAATAAGTACTTTGTGGTTTACAATCAGTTAGTACAAAAATAAGTGCTGTACAGGTGGTGGTACACGCCAATCCAGGGAAAGCATTGCTCCATACTTTAGAGGTACGTACTGTAGAACACTCTGTTATTATGTTCATCGTATGCAAGACTGCAGGACATTCTCTCAACGTTTTGTTTACTTTGCCCTTGGGAAAGAGGGCATACCAGATCATCTTCGGGGGTATCTCAGTCATCACGTTACATCGTAGGAACTTCACCGTCATTTAATGAGGACTCCACATGGAGGATTTTCAGCAGTACAACTGGGCCCGCTGACGCCCTTGTCAGCCGACGTCACCAACCCTATAAAGGTGGAGGCAGGCTGCGCGCCTTCCTCAGTTCTTTCCCACTGTTGACTTGCAAGCACAGTCTCTGCGGAAGAGCCATCGCAGTGTTCGCACGTTTTTGCAGCCTTCAGCCTTTTTCTATACAACCCTCACAAATCTTTTCAGAGATTTATTTTTGTTTTTTCTTTTATGTTGCGAGTTTAACCTTCAGCTTCTCTCTTCCATTGCTACCGCTGCGGAAAGATTGCCTCCCAACGATGAGCATTCTGTGTGTGTTTGCTGTCCTTGGCCTGATCACGATGCCTCAGACTGTGAGTTCTGCCAATAGTTTAACCAAGCCACCCTTAGGTGATGCAGAAAGGCTCTCTGCACCCTCATGGAACAGCAGGTTGCCAGTTACAAGCCTGGGTCTTCTGGAGCCCTGGCCAACCAGTCGCCCTTCGGGTCCAAGAATGCCAAGGCCTCCCAAGCCAAAGACAGGTCCTCGGGGAAAAGTCATAAAAAAGACTGGGATTGTGACCACTACCCCACCCCGCAAACAGCCATCCTGTTCCCCATCTGCCTCTCCTTCGGGGGCTCTTCGGTGGCGGCAGCCCCGATGTGTCCAGGTCCTGGTTCACTCTAGATCCATACCAACAACTCCTCCGCCCGATTCTAAGGGCACTCGGCCATTGACCTCCAGGTCATTGACCCCTCCTCTGTCGATGACGGGCTAGTTATTGACGACGGCCTCTTCGAGGCCCGATCCTTCCCCGTTGAAGACTACGGGCTCGTCGGGCGTGCAGTTGGATCCAGCGACATCAGTGACATTGACCCTTCTTCTGCTGACCATGGACTTGAACGACGTTTTAGTCCACTTCACTAATGTGATTGTCCAGCAGTTTGGCGCCTTTACCAGGCCTTCATCACCAGCGCCTTCACCAACGCCTTCGTCTTCGATTCCTATTCATCAGCTCTGGGAGCCAGCCCAAGGACCGTCGATGGCGAATCCAACGCCAGACCTGGATGAAGAGGTCTACAAGGAGGAGAAATACCACCCTGACCTCATACTTCCAGATGAGGTAGAGGAGGAGGAAGGGGGAGGAAGAGCAGTATTACACCTTAGATAAATAAGTCCACTGCTGCCTCTGTCAATGAGGAATCTGTCAAGCATACCCCCAGGTCTCTGCCTGAGGATGCATCATTCTTCAATATTATGAAGCAACTGTCTTCCACTATGGGGTTTCAGACAGCAGAGTAGGATGCCATTAGGAAGGACCTGGGGATTACCTGGAGATCCCTGAATCTGCTCCAAAGATTATTCCTCCCATGCTTCCAGCCCTCAGGAATGCTACCACAGCGGCCTGGCATAGACCAGATATGGTGCCAGCTATACCCCACAGAGCTGATAAGCTCTACAGTGCCCCTCAGGGCATTCCTTTCTTGGCTGCCCAGGCTGAAAATGACTTTGTGGTCATCAGGGTGTCACATGACAGATCTAAGGTGCCCAAGCACCTTAGTTCCTTGCCCCCAGACAAAGAATTCTGCAGGGTAAATCTTTATGGCAAAAGGGCATATGCTTCCTCTATCCTTGGCCTTAGGATAGCAAATTGCCTATCCAACATGGTGAAATTCTGGAACACCAGTGCCAGAAAGGGCAAGACGGCTGCCCAAGCCCTTCCTAATGGTGC
The DNA here is from genome assembly GCA_016271365.2 of Neoceratodus forsteri. Classification (NCBI taxonomy): domain Eukaryota; kingdom Metazoa; phylum Chordata; order Ceratodontiformes; family Ceratodontidae; genus Neoceratodus; species Neoceratodus forsteri. The sequence continues at coordinate 887,712,860 of CM028137.1, read as the reverse complement.
CTAGAAACAGGAATTGCTCCAATGCTTCCAAACCACAGAGGATGTTGGGAAGCATCTTCTAAGAGTCATCTTCTGTTAGGCGTGGCTGAAAAAGGGCTGTGCCCAGTCCACTTCTTGGTTAAAGATAAAACAAACAAACAAGAGCCATCAATGATTTATCTGATACTGTTGCCAGGGCGGCGGCCACTGCATCAGCCTCTGTAAACATTCATGGCTCAGGATTTCTGGGTTTGTTGCTGATATGCAAAACAAGGTGCTGAACGCCCCTTTTAATGGCACTAAACTTTGTGATCCAGATGTTCAGGACATTATTAACGTTCTGCAGGCCTTGGGTACGGCCATTAAGTCCGTCCATTCCCTTTACCACACTCAACAGCATGGTAGGGGCACCCTACTTTCCGTAAGCAAGTTAACAGACCAGGCTCCAGCTCCCATCCTCAGGGCAAACACAGAGCCCAGCCCTCCTTGCCTGCCTCCTCCTATACTGGAGCGGCAGCCAAGCATCCCAGGACTGAGGGTCCAGCCTCCTCCGCTGGCCCCGCCTCATCTTGACTCCTTGCCGGAGCCCCCTCCTTTAGTCCAGGCCCAGGAAATGGCAGTCAGAGGTCAGTTGTCCCTCCATTTGAATCAGTGGAGAACCATAACCTCAGACGCCTGGATCCTGCAGATCCTAGAGTGCAGTCATACTCTGGAGCTCGTCCAGCAGCCTCTAGATAACCCCCCATTTCTCTCAAATTACCCCTCGACTCATCTGTCTGTTCTCTGGGAGGAAGTGCAGTCTCTCCTGCACAAGCAGGTGATAGAACTGGTGCCAAAGAGGCATAGAAACCAGGTTTTTTTTTTTTATTCAAGATTCTTCCTGGTTCCCAAAAAGACCAGAGTTGTGAGGCCAGTCTTGGATTTGAAAGACCTCAGTCTTTATGACCAGTACAAAAAGTTTGAATGGTAACCTTACCAGGCCTGTTCCCTCTCCTCAAATCCAGGGTTTGGCTCTGCTCACTGGACAATCAGGATGCCTACCTGCACATTGTGGTCTTCCTCCCTCACGAGAGGTTTCTCAGCTTCGCCTTTCAGGGACAAAGCCCCATCAAGGGAGCAGCTGTTGTCCACTCTGGAGCATACTGTTTAGCTTTTTCAGTATCTGGAAATCTGTGCTAGTTCTGTTCCAAAGACTACGGTGCATTAGGGCAGTCCTGGACTCCGGGCAGGGGAAGGCCTTCCTACTCCAGAGCAGGGCAGAATGCCTCATATCCCAAGCACAGGTGGCTGCCCACTGTTGGTACATCCCTGCCAGGCAGTATCTACAGCTCCTAGGACTTATGGCAGCAGCCATTCCTACGGTTCCGTTAGCCAGACTCCACATGTGCACCTTGTAGTGGATCCTCGGTGCAGTGGGACCAGCGGACGGACGAGTTGGACCAACTAGTCCTGGTCTCCTCCCCTGTATGCAAGGTACTTCAGTGTTGGATGGTCCCTTTGAACCCCCTTCAAGGGGTCCCTTTCCAGCTTTCCTCACTGAGTCAGATCCTAATCACGGATGCCTCGGGTCTGGGCTGGGGAGCCTACTGGGCCCTTTCCAAACTCTGGGATCCTGGTCCCAGTGGGAAGCCACCCTGCATACCAGTGTCCTGGAGATGAGTGGTGCTTTATGCCCTGCAGGCTTTCCAGAATCATCTGGCCCCAGACCAGCTGTTGGTGCAGTCGGACAATCTGAGTGCTGTCTACTGTATCAACAAGCAAGGTGGGACTCACTCATATCCCCTTTGCAGGGAGGCCATATAAGTGTGGTATTGGGCAGTGGGCCACTATCTGACACGATCTGGCATACACGTGCCAGGCATCCTAAACACCCTGGTGGACAGCCTCAGCAGGACTCAGTCCAGCATACATGAATGGGAGCTTCTCTCATCTGTAGCAGAGGATCTTTTTGACAGATGGGGTCATCCAGAGTTGGACCTTTTTGTGTCCCCACACAGTGCAAAACTGCCCAATTTCTGCTCGCTAGATCCGGGTCCTGGAGTTTTCTGGTGAGACACTTTGTCCCTGTATTGAAGCGGGAGACTTCTGTACGCATTCCCTCTGTTCCCACTAATACAGAGAGTACTGATCAAATTGCAGATGGAAGGGACCATCCCTCTGCCCCTTTGCAGGAATCTGCTGACCCAGGATCGGGGGACCCTTATCCATCCCAATATGAGGTCCCTCCATCTGCATGCATGGCTCCTGAGGACGTAGTCATCGCCAGGTGTGGGGTCTCCAGCAGGGTGACGGACATCCTAGTGGCTGCTTGTAAGCCCTCCACTCGTGCCACTAATGCCATGAAGTGGAAACGGTTTCCCATCTGGGCTGCCAAACTTTCCCTTGACCCCTTCACCTGCCCAGTGAAGCTTGTCCTGGACTACCTGATCTCTTTGTCTGACTCAGGCCTCCAGTATTCTTCCCTCAAGGTGCACCTTTCATCTATTTCTGCCTTTCACGAGCCCTTGGGTGACCGCACTGTTGCTCAACTGGATGTCTCCCATACCTACATCTGATCCGTTCTCCTGTCTTGGCTTGGGATTTGAATTTAATTTTGGAAAAGTTGACCATGTCTCCTTTTAAATGAGTTGTGATTTGCGATTTGCACTTTCTCTCTTGAAAAGTGCTCTTTTTAGTCGCAGTTACTTCTGCTCAAAGAATTTGAGATCTTATTTCGAGAGGGCTCTTGCAGTCAGTAATTACATATAGGACTGACCCGGCATGCGTCAGGACCCCATGGAAAAATTTCTAGCTAGCAGTCTCTGGCCTGGGACCACCCCCACGTCAGGTGACCGACGTCGTGCGACGTCAGTATAAAGTGGCGGTCCCCCATGCCCTCTTTCCAGTTCTTTCCCTCCATCAACTTGTGAAAGTACCTCGCGGTAGAGTTCCTTCACTTGTCAGTCTTCTGTCGGTCAGTTTTACTGAACTTTTTGACCATTTTTATCGATTTTTGCTTCTAAGCGTCCGTACGTCCCAGCCTTCCAAATTGCATAAAAATAAAGTCGACTCGTGCGGTTCCCAACTGCCGCATAAGGACGAGCACTCCCTGTGCCTCTTCTGCTTAGGCCCGGACCACCCTGTGTAGAAGTGCCAGCACTGCCAACAGTTCAATTTAGCCACCCCACCCAAAAATGGAGGCAGCAGTCCTTGGAGGCCCATATTCTCAAGAAGAATATGGCTTCCATAGAGAAGGAGTTGATGAAGTTAAGGCAGGCTTCCCCTTCCCCCAAAGGCCATAAGAAAAAGGACAAGCACTGGGACTCAACCTCCATGGCCTCCGCGACTCCGGCTGGAGTTGCAGTTCTTAAGGTAACGTCCCGCTCCTCGATGACCATCTTGGCGGCGCCCAAGACGGTGTCGCCCCTCTTCACGCTCGGGCCCTCGGGTGCCTCCGAGGGCATAGGAGGCTTCTGCTTCCAGGAAGGCCGCTGCCACATGACTGATCGTTGACCGGTGTACTAAGTTTGGCGCTGGTGTCACCGCGCGTCTGCCGGACAGGATCAATAAGACACCGGCTCCTTCGGGAGGGCACACGGTCACTAGCACACCTGCCAAGGTCGCATCTCCAGTGCGACCCGCGTCCCAGAGTTCCGATAAGTCTGATGCCGGCTCCTACCCAACAGTGGCCAACGTCCCTCTGCTGGACACTGCTCCAATGCCGGGCCCGACTCCCGCGGGCCGCCTTTACCTGGCCCGCCTGCTGGGCTTTTCCCAGGGCCTTCTGCTCCATCAGAGTCCCTGGCACCCGGGTATCCAACACCGCTTAATCCGGTGCCGCCCTACCCGGTACCGCAGTATCCGACACTGCAGTATCTGGCACCACTTTATCCAACGTTGCAGTACCCGGCGCCTCAGTACCTGACGCCGGGCTTTCCTCTGTCTGGTTACGGATGCTTGCCTTACAGATACCCTCAGTATCTGTATCCCCCTCCTTCTCCACCACCCTCACCACAGCCGCCGGTGGACTTGAAGGAGACTCTGGCTGCCTGGTGGGCTGAGGCCAAGGCTCAGCTCACCAGGGAGGTAGAGAGCTGTCTTCTGGCGCCGGACCCTGCACAGGATCCCCTACACCAGAGACGGGAGACTCTCTCTCCCTTACCCAACACCAGCGGGCACCAGGGGTCGGGAGTATACGCTTCCCAGAGGGCTTCCCAAGGGGACTGTTCCTCCCCCATGTCAGGAGGAGTCTTCCTCCTCTCCGTCGGAGACCTCTGACTCGGACTCAGGGAGATGCTCCGACCCTGATGACAAGCCACGTACTCCAGTTCGTCCCAAGCCAAGGACTCCTCCGAAGTCTCCGGAGGGTCCTTCCTTTTTAGAGTTACTGAGAAAGATCCAGGAAGTTCATCAGCGACAATCTCTCGAGTCAGATCCACAGCGTAAGAAACTCGCTGCCCACTTGGATCTGTCCGAGACCGCTCCGACATTGATTCCACACTGGATTAAGCCTCACGCAGGCCTTGTTTCCACCATTTGCAAGTAACCATCCGCATTAGCCCCCCCTTCCGTAGAAGGAAGATTGGCTATATCAGACTCCTGAAGGAGTAGATTATTTGAATGTACACCCCAAGGCGGACTCGGTCGTGATTAGTGCCGCTCACGGCCGTTCTGCCAAAAACATCTCAGCTCGTCTCCACCTGACAAGGAGTCCTGACTTCTGGACCAGTACAGAAAGAAGGTGTACGCTTCTTCTACCCTGGGTACTAGGGCCCTGAACTATGTTGCACGTATGGGGGACTACCAGAAGACGATCCTGAGTCAGGTGGAATTAAAATTGGACTCCCTTCCTGAGTCCCAGACCAAACAGGAAGTGGCTGACCTTGTCTGCTCTGCTTGTTCGGCTAGTTGGCACATGCTTCTTGCCACCTATAATGCAGTGGATGCAGCTGGACGGAGTTCAGCTTTCGCCGTAGGTCTTCGGCGCCATGCCTGGCTCCGGGTGTCAGGGTTGGTCCCTGAAGTGCAATCCGTCATTCAGGATGCGCCCTTCAGGGGTTTGGTTCTGTTCGGCGGTGATGTCAAGGACATCATCACTGACCTGCAGGAGAAGGGTACTGCACTCAAGTCCATGGAGACTCTGTGCAGGCCACCTCAGGGACAGCGTCGCCCTTTTCATCGACGTTCTTGACCAAAAGCAAAACCTCAGGGCAAGCGGGCTAACAAGCGTTGGGCCCCTCCAGCAACCAAGACTCCCCTGTCCAAAAAAAGCTGCAGGAGCCTCGCCCGCTGTGCTGCCCCACACCTCCTGACTCCTCCCCTCTCCCACAGCCTCTGGACACTCCAGAGGAACTAGTAGGAGGGAGGTTCTCCTTTCATCTACCGGTTTGGGAGAGGATCACATCAGATGCTTGGGTACTGCAACTGATAGCAGCAGGACACTCAATAGAGTTTCTTCAGAAACCACTCCGAAGACCACCCCCCAAGTCGTCTTACTCCCTGGAACATCTTCCTCTGGTCCTGGAAGAAAGTTCCTCCCTTCTCGCGGAGGCGGTGATAGAACCAGTCCCCACCCACCTTTTGGGGGACAGGTTACTATTCCCATTTCTTCCTAGTTCCAAAGAAGACTGGAGACGTGAGGCCTATTTTAGACCTCAGTTCCCTGAACATGTCTCGTGGAGTACAAACGCTTCAGAATGCTCTCCTTGCAGAGCCTTCTGCCGCTTCTTCGGCAGGAACAGTGGCTGTGCACTTTGGATATGCAGGATGCCTACCTGCAAATCCCCATCTGCCCTTCCCACTGCAAATTCCTTTGTTTTTCTTTTCAGAGGGGACCACTACCAATTCAAGGCCCTCCCATTTGGTCTTTCTTCAGCTCCCCGAGTATTTACCAAATGCCTGTCTGTGGTAGCGGCCCACCTGCGTACCCAGAGAGTGCAGGTATTCCTGTACCTGGACGACTGGCTCCTGGCGGCCCCATCCAGGGAGGAACTTCTACGCTCTCTTTCCTTTACCCTGCAGGTTTTCACCAGCCTGGGTATCACCATCATCATCCAGGCCAAATCCCATCTAGTCCCTTGCCAAAGACTCCAGTTTATCGAGGCAATCCTGGACACGACTATCGGCAAGGCCTTTTTGCCTCCGGATAGGATAGACACCCTCCAGACTCAAGCACGTTTGTTGTCCAGTCACAGAAGGGTCAGTGCCAGGTCAGTCCTGTGCCTACTCGGGCTCATGGCAGCTGCTATCCCGACAGTCCCTTACGCTCGGCTCCATATGAGGATCGCTCAATAGACGCTTCAGTCTCGGTGGGACCAAACACTGGACGACCTGGACTAGGAGGTTCTAGTCTCCGTTCCCATGGTCAGGGACTTGCAATGGTGGATGGTGCAAGAGAACCTTTGCCGGGGAGTTCACTTCAATATCGAACCCCCCTTTCAGACATTGACAACAGATGCCTCAGAAGGAGGCTAGGGAGCCCATCTAGGTTCTCGCAGGACTCAGGGCACCTGGTCCAGACTCTAGCAGACTTTACACATAAATGTGCTTGAACTCAGAGCCATCCTGTATGCTCGCCACTCCTCCATTCTCCCCGGTCATCTAACAATCCAGACAGACGTGTGTAGTCTGGCACATCAACAAGCCGTGAGGAACTCGTTCCTACCCTCTGTGCAGGGAAGCAATGAGAGTTTGGAATTGTGCTGTTCAGCACAACCTTCACCTGACGACAGTTCATGTTCCGGGAGTAGAAAACACGCTGGCAGACCACCTCAGTTGGTCTCCAGCCAGAGCCCACGAATGGGAACTGGATCAAGAGGTAGTAGACGACATCTTCCTGCTTTGGGGAACCCCTCAGATAGACCTGTTTATGTCTCCTCAAAATGCAAAATTTCCCGCCTTCTGTTTGCTCACTCCAGGGTGAGGCATTTTCTGGCGGGACACTCTGTCTCTCGACTGGAAAAACAGATTCGTCTATGCCTTCCCTCCAGTTCCCTTAATTCCGAGGGTCTTGCACAGACTCAGAACAGAAGGAGCCCGGATGATCCTCATCGCTCCATTCTGACCCAGGCAAGTCTGGTTCTCTCTTCTACACCAATTTTCAGAGGAACCTGTGCTTCCTCTTCCTCTGTCACAGCACATGCTGACCCAGGATCAGGGGACCCTTGTTCATCCAGGTCTCAAATCCCTTCAGTTGCATGCGTGGCTCCTGCAGACGTAGCTCAAGCCCGGTTCGGGGTTTCTCCGCTCGTAGCAGATATTCTAGTAGAAGCCAGAAAGCCTTCCACTAGGTCCACCTACACCATGAAGTGGAAACTATTTTCGATTTGGGCCTCAACAAAGGACTTTGAGCCTTTCTCTTGCCCAGTTGAAAGAGTCCTGGACTACATGCGTCATCTCTTTGACCAGGGTCTCAGCCATTCCTCTCTGAAGGTCCACGTGGCAGCAATTTTGGCCTACCATGTCCTTTTTGGAGACAGGACTTTCACTTAGTTGGAAGTCTCTAAGACTTTCCTCAGAGGGGTTCTCCGTTTGAGACCTGCTCCACCTTGGGATCTGAACTTTGTTCTCGGGAAGCTTACTGTTCCTCCTTTTGAACTGGCAGCCTCAGCAGACTTGAAGTTCCTCTCTTGGAAGACTCTCTTCCTAGTGGCCATTACGTCAGCTCAACGAATTTCTGAGCTTCAGGCCCTGATGTGCAAAATCCCATATTTGATTTTTCACAAGGGACATGTGGCTCTGCGCACCAACCCTAAGTTTCTGCCTAAGGTGGTAGCGGAATATATGCTGAATCAATCCATTGAGCTATCTGCTTTCTTTATGCAACACTCCAATCAAGGGGGAGTACCTCTTGCATACTTTGGATGTTCATAGAATACTGAGATACTATACCACTAGGACTAAGGAGCTTAGGAAATTGGATCAGCTTTTTGTCTTGCTCAGAAAAGACAGGGCAATGCAGTTTCCAAGCAATGTATTTCTAAATGGTTGGCTCATTGTATCACCTTCTGTTACGACAAGTACCACAAGACCTTGCCGGGTCAACTCAGAGGTCACTACACCAGAGGAGTAGCCGCCTCTGTGGCTTGTTTCAAGAATGTGTCAGCGGCAGACATCTGCGCAGCCGCGACTTGGACTTCTGTCCATACTTTTACGAAACACTACAGTTTGGATATTGCCTCTCGCCGTAGAGCAGGCTTTGGGTTGGCTGTACTCTAAGGTCTTCTTTCTTAAGACCCATTCAGCCGGAGGTTCCATTTGTTGGATAGTTTTCCTCCTCCTGAGTGCTTTTCCTTTTTTCCAGACTGCTTGGGATTCAGTCTTGTATGTAATTACCTACTGCAAGAGCCCTCTCGGAGTAAGATAGTACAGTTACGTAAGAACTTACTGTAACAGAAGATCTTTGAGAGAGGCTGTTGCAGTAGGTAATGCCTTCCCGCCCTCCATCCCCCTTAGCGTTTCAGCTCCTTTTCCAGGAAGAGAAATATCCGCTTCTCTCTTGTCTTGCCTTGTTTGGCCTTTGGTGGACCACCCCCTTATACTGACGTCGGTCACCTGACGTGGGGACGGTCCCCCGCCAGAGACTGCTAGCTAGAAATTTTTCCATGGGATCCTGATGCCTGCCGGGTCAGTCCTATATGTAATTACCTACTGCAAGAGCCTCTCTCGAAGATCTACTGTTGCGGTAATTCTTACATAACTGTACTTTCAGGCCCTCTGGTACGAGGAGCCTTATTTGATTTTTCACAAAGACAGGGTGTCTTTGCGCACAAATCCTAAGTTTCTTCCTAAGGTAGTTTCTGAGTTTACACTGAGTCAATCCACCTTCCTGTTTGTTTTCCAGAACATGCCAATCCAGGGGAAGCACTGCTCCATGCTTTAGATGTGCGCAGAACTTTGAAGTATTACGTGCTCAGGACTAAGGAGTCCAGAAAGTCTAAGCAGTTGTTTGTTTCTTTCACCCCAGGCAGAGAGGGCTCTTCAGTTTCTAAGCAAAGTTTATCCAAAAGGTTGGCAAATTGCATTGTGTTCTGCTATAATAAGTATGGCAAAGAATTGCCTGGTGCTGTCAAAGCTTACTCCACCAGAGGTATGGTTACCTCTGTGGCTTGTTTCAAAGGGGTCTCAGCCACTGACATTTGTGCTGCTGCCAACTGGAGTACAGTCCACACTTTAACCAAGCATTACAGCCTTGACATTGCTTCTAGAGTCTGTGCAGGATTTGGCAGGGCTGTTCTGCAAGGACTTCTGTCTTAAGTTTATGGAGTTCCTTGATCGGTTCAGTTTTCTAGGTCTTCTGTCTTAAGTTTAAGAAGCTTCTTGACCAGGTAGGTTCTTCCATCTCTCCTGTCTTAAGTTTATGGAGATCCAGCCTCCCAGACTGTCAATATACTCTTGTCGCTGCTTGGGACTCGTTTCTACATTGTAACCTGATGACTGAGATACCCTCCGAAGAAGATAGAACAGTTAAGTAACAACTCACCGTAACTGCAGATTTTCGAGGGAACCTCTATCATCAGGTCTATGCCCTCCCACCATCCCCCCTTTTTTGGGGCTCCTGTTCAGAACCTGGCTATTTGCTGTGTCCACACTTCTCTAAGCACCGCGTCCCTTGCTGTCCTTGGATAGGGCATCAGCCTTGCTCCCTTCATCTCAGGAGAGAAAGAACAGTATACCCCTCCGACAGCAACATTTAGACAGCGACTGCAGCGTCAGGTTACTGTAGTGTCAGCACTGGACCCCGGCACTGTATTCTGGGGGTCTTGCATCCCCTTCCCCTATCAGCTGTGACTCAGTATTGATTATATTTAGTGGGGAATTGTGTGTGGGGGGGGGCACAACCACTGCATTAAGGGGTTCGAGGCCAAACCCACTAAGAAAACATGTTACAGTGTGAGAAATCGTATGCCGACTGCAAATGTGGTTGACATGACGGTTTTGCTGTACGGTCAGTCGACAAAAAATTTGTCGATGACCGGTTGTAGATCCAGAAAGAACTGAGGAGGGTGCAGGACTGCCTACGCCTTTATAGGGTTGGCGACGTCGGCTGACATCGATAGCATGGGCAGGCCCAGTTGTACTGCTGAAAAAATCTTCCGTGTGAATTCCCCATTCTCTGACTGTGAGGTTCCTACAGTGTAATCCGATGACTGAGACCCCCTCGAAGATCTGCTGTTAATAAGTTGTTAGGTAACTGTTCTGTTTGAAACAGTGCCTGTCTAAATGGTTAGCCAACTCTATTATGTTTTGCTACAGGAAGTATGATAAAGAAACTTCCTGGGGTCATGAGTGGCCATTCAGCCAGAGGCATGGCCACTTCTGTTGCCTGTTTTAGGAATGTATCAGCTGTAGAAACTTGTGCTGCTACAACCTGGAGTACTGTCTGTACTTTTCCTTAACACTACTGTCTGGACATTGCCTCAAAAAGAAGGGCAGGTTTCGCCTGGCTGTACGTTAAGGCTTCCTTTCTTAGACCTATAGTCTGCAGCTGCCCAGACTGTGTCTCTGTCAGAACTGCTTGGGACTCATTCCGTAGGTGTGGCCTGATTAAAGAGAGATCCTCAAAGAAGATGGTACAGTTGTGTAAGAACTTTCCATAACAGTACATCTTCGAGAGAATCTCTTTCATCAGGCCATGCTGTTTCACCCTATGTTCCCCTCAGACTCTGAGCTTCTTCACTCCTGTCTCTCTTTCCAGGATGTTGTACCTTCTGCTTTCTACCTTGTCTGGTAGTGGAAACCTTCAGCTCTCCCTCGGTTCCACAGGAGGAGGTCCTATGAGTATGATCTCTGGTGGGGAACTGAGGAGGGCGCAGGGCCGCTCACGTTTCTATAGAGTAGGACGTCGGCATCTGGTGTCATTGTGGGCGGCCCCTAGTAGATTGATAGGAAAAAGTTTCCATGTGGTCCTGGCGCCTGATTGCTATAGTTCCATAGGTGTGGCCTAATGAAAGAGATTGTCTCAAACATCTACTGTTTCAGTAAGTTCTTACATAACTGTACTTTATGTATTTTTGTACATGTAAAGTGGTTTGGCAAAGGGGAGAGAGATGCTTTGCAGCATAACAGGATTTTGGCAGTTTAAGCTAACTAAATGATCGAAACCATAGCTTAACATGTATTTATAAAAATAATACACGTTAAGTCATAATTTTGATCATTTTGGGGAAAAATGCTGAACTAAGAGGATATCAAATGAGCACTAATTAGCACTGTACAGAGCAGTGTAGACCTCTGCCTCTCGCTCCTGTTACATAATCATGTATCACATTTGTGGGTTTTTTTGAGGGAGCTGATGGGGTGGGTTTTTTTGAAAAAGAAAGACTTTTGTTCACATTTTTCAACTACTTCAGAACTGCATTTATGTTAATTATACAAATGTAGTTTTAACATCAATGTAAATAGTAACATTTCCTTTACTTCTGTGTGATGCCATATTTGTGAAATGTTTACTGTAAAAATAGCTTGTTTAGGTGTCCTTTAAACCTGCCATCAAGACCTGCGGATACCTCCCTAGAAAGATGCAATCCATACCTCCCATAGAGGCTCATGTCTTTCCAGTTTGATCCCTAGTCCCTTGTGTATCCAAATACTTCCTCCATGCACAGTGCCTTCAACCATTCATTAAAAGCTTTTTGTATTGTTTTGCTGTATTGTTGTTTATTGTGTTGGTTGTTATGTTACTTTTTTGGAAATTAATAATGTATATTCAGTTGAAAGCCCTGGTGTTGTTTCCTTGCCTCTACCTGGCCATACACAGATAACACCTCAGAAAAAGCCACCGTGTATGCTGCTTGCTTGAGACCCCTCTCCAGGTCCCTGAAATTTCCCTTTACTACTCCTACCTCTTGTTGTACTATATCATTTGTTCCAGTATGGACAATGATATCCAGCTCCCTCCCAGTTCCTGCTGTCCTAGCAATCCTCAGTATCCTTTCTCCATCTCTCCCAGCAGAGGCACCCCTCAAGAACCTCACCTCCTTATCTTTAATCCCCTCCAGATATTTATTTATTTACTTGCTTTAGGTAACCGGGTAAGTGCACTAGGCATAGCAATGCCTATTTTCAGGCACGACCCGGGAGGATACAGGGTTACAGAGATAACAAAACAGTTTGTGGAGAACAACAAAATGGGTGGAAGAACAATGGCTACAGATTGGTACAGTATCAAACAAGCTTGCAGTACATACGAGTCAGCAAATAGATAACAATAAGTAAAACATAAACAATAAAACGGGATAACAAGTGCAGGTTCACCCATCTTAAGGATACAGACTGCGAGAGATAGCTCTGCTATGCACAGATGTGAAGTACAACTGGGAGAATGAGTTGGAACACAAAATAGACAATTGGCTTTAATTGAGACTAGAGGTGGACGGTGCTGGAAGGACAGTTAAGAGGGAGAGACCCAGGGGATGAGTGCCTTTTTTTTTTTTTTTTTTTTTTTGTTTAGGGAAGGAAGAGCAGGGAAAAGAGGGACATAAGAGGGGGAAAAAAAGGAGGGTGGGTAGGAGAGAGTAGGGGTGGTGATGGGAGACCTGGGTAAGGTGGAAAAGGACAGTTGGGAAGAAAAAGTGGAGAAAAATAAAATGTGGAGGTGAAGCAGCCAGGGGAGGATGATAGGGGTTCTACAGAGGTTGGAAGCAGGCACAGGGGGTAGAGCCAAGTAGATGTTCGTACTGCGTCCTCTTTTAAGTGGCATGGGATGGAGCAAGACTAACTGATTGTGGAAGAGAGTTCCAGTATTTTGGCACAATATGTGAGAAAGCCCGTGTACCCATTGCTGTTTTGCATCTGGGGATGTGAAAAGGTGCTTGTCCAGTGGATGGAAGCTCATAGGAGGCAGTTTGTGTATTCAACATAGAGGCGAGGGACTGGGGAAGGCAAGATCTGGTAATGCTATCAATGAGAGATTTGAGTGACTGGAGCCGATGAGCAGAGGGGGAGAGCCATGTTAGGTCAGCATAGAGCTGGCAGTGGTGTTTGTAGCGAGGGGACACAGAGGCATATCCACAGATTATATTATAGGTGGTGTCCCACTTGAGAAGAGAGGTTTTTGAAGCCCCAAGGTAGGTAACTGAGCCATAGGATTGTGCCAGAAGAAGAATGCCCTGTGCAATAGCGAGCCTGGCTGATGGGGCAAGGGCATAACTAGTTCGATAGGCATCACCAAGTTTAGCGTCTACGGCTTTGCATGTAATATTGATGTGTTGATCAAAAGCCAGAGATTCATCAAGCAGAATGCCCAGGTATTTGAAGGAGCTAGTGTTGACCAGTTGTGAGCTGTCGGAGCAGGAGATTATGTGGGGGTTTTGGTTTGTTCCAAGTCTGGCAGGGGAGCCGAAGAGCATTGCATGCATCTTATCTACTTTTAGAACAAGGTTGTTTTCGATGAGCCAGGACAGGAACTTGATAAAATTTGAGGAGAGAGAGCAGTTTATGTCCGAGGTGTTCCTGCAGTGGAATAGAGAACAAGGTCATCCGCATATAGCAGAGACAAGCAGTTGGGGGAGAGAGTGGGGAGGTCATTTACAAAGAGAGAGAAAAGTAGGGGGCCCAGAATAGATCCCTGAGGAACATCAATATTAGTGGTAGAGCGTTCGGACAGGATGGAGTTGTAATTTATGGCCTGTCTCCTATCTGACAGGTAGCTATTGAACCAGGCCACTGCCTCTGTGGAGAAACCAAGGCACAAGAGTTTGTTGAGGAGAAGGGGGTGGTTTACCAGATCAAACACCTTAGTTTAGTCGATAAAAATCACGCCGGTGGTGAGGCCTTTGTCCATTGCGATAGATATCGTTTGTAAATTTTAGAAGAGCAGTGACAATACTGTGGCCTTTGCGGAAGCCATGCTGGGAACTGGAGAGAAGACTGTGTGTTTGTAGAAAAGAGATGGTTTGAGTAGCTACTAGTTTTTCCAGTATTTTGCTAAGTATTGAGAGAATGGCTGTGGGACGGTAGTTGGCCATATTTGTGGGGTCTCCCTTTTTTAGTATGGGAGTGACTTTTGCTGTTTTCCAGATGTCTGGGACATAGCCATGGCATAGTGATAGGTCGAGAATTCTGGCTATGGGTGAGTCAATCATGGGGGCACCAATTTTCAAGAGTTTGGGCACAAGACCATCCGAGCCCGTAGCGGTATTATCGGGGATGCCTAATAGCATTTTTAGGACTTCCTGTCTAGTGATAGTCGAAAACGGAAATTGGGGTAGTTATATTGGGATCCACTGTCTGCGGGGGTTGGAGGACTACATGGAGGCGGTGGTAGGGAGAAAGACACATATTTTGATAGGTCAGAGAATTGCAGGTTAAATGAGTTAGCAGTGGTGGCTGGATTGTTGCAGTGCACACCATTTATATTCATATCGTTGGAGATTTTGTTTTGTTTGGCTCCAAGGAGAGTCTTGATAGTGGCCCGGGACTTTCTGGAGTCACCTGCTGCATTTATCAACAAACCTTTGCAGAACAAACTCTTAGCATGGTGGATGTTTCTTTTACGTGAGTTTCTCTGAGCTCTGTAGTCATTATGGTCAGATGGGAGGCCCGAGACCTTGAAATGCCGCCAGCTCTTGTCCCTAGCTCTGATTTTGGCGAGTAGGTCCTTGATGAACCATTTGGTGTGGGTACCACGTACACGACGTGTGGTGAGGGGCACCTGGGCATTTTGGATAGACCCAAACAGGGTACGGAAGTGGTCTAGGACTGTTTTGGCATCGGTGGCTGAGTAGATGCAGCTCCAGTCGAGCATGGTGAGATCGCTCTGAAACTGGGCTATATCAAGGTTGGCTAGATTTTGAAAGCTTATGAGTCGTGGTGGGGGTGCAGGTTGTCTAATAGAGTGCCAGACACAGTATATTGGGGTGTGGTCGCTTATGGCATCAGCAAGGGTACCTGCCGAGAGTATACAATCAATGCGATTGGTCAGAGCCCAGTCGATTAGAGTACTGGGTCTTGGGGAGGCATGATCCTAGTGTGGTCAGTGATAAGTTGGTGGAGGTTGTGTCCTTGCACTGTTGTGTGGAGGGATTTATTTTGTTTCCTAGTCCAATTGAGGTTAAGATCTCCAAGGATAAGGACTTTGTTGCGACCCACTGTGCATCGATGTGTGAGAGGAGCTCCTCGAGACCAGCAGTGCCACCTAGTGGTGGGTTATAAGCACATACAATATGAAGTTTTTTGGGGCCAAGCTGGAGGGTGGCAAGGGTGGATTCACAGTGTGAGAGGTCTGGTGATGTTAGAGAGATTAAGGTGTGTTTTGTAAAACATGGTGACTCCACCACCCCGTTTAGAGATGGGCCTGTCTCACCTGGTAAGGTGATAGGTAGTGAGTATGCGGAGTCGGGGGTAGAGGGTTTGAGCCAAGTCTCTGACAGACTAATGATGTCTGGGTCGTATTATAAGACCCAGGCTGCTAGTTCAGTTCGGTTATGGAGGAGGCTTCTTATATTCATGTGAACAAAGCGAAGACCCTTTATGTCATTCCATGATGAATCCGAGTAGGAGAGGGGATCGAGAGGGCCAGGGTTGGGTTCAGTATCCCCAGAAAGTATTTATGCAAGCAGGAGGAGATACCATAGTTTGCGATGGATGATTGGCGAAGACAGGGTTGAGAGACAGAGAAGGCCCTTTTTTAAGTAGAAGGCTACGTGATAGAGGTAGTTGTGAGGAATAAGTAGGGGTGAGTTATCCTTGGAAGTATTGGGGCGTATTAACATATTGGAGAAAAAGAAGTTGTTTAGGTCTGTGGTGAAAACCTCCGATGGGGGTTGGGGGGTACCAACCCATTGGGAGCCATAGGAAGAGACCCAGTATGAAACCAGAAAGCAGTAATGAGTGTAGTGTAGGAGCCATTTGATATAACGTGGGTTAGCGAAGAGTGTCATAGGATAAATAAGCTAGGATACTTGAACAGGCAGTTTTGGACAGGCTGTGTCAGTAGGTGGTAGGAGAAGAAAGGTAGAGTTTAAGCTGGGTTGTAGCTGAAAATCGTCTGTCAAAATGATCAACTGCTAGGAGAGTGTGATAGGTTTATCAGGTGGGCGCCCTCTATAGGCGAGTGCCTATAGGCTGCAAATGGTAAAATGGGGAGTTATTCAAAAAAGTCAGGTGACTCGTCCAGAGGTGTATAAGACAAGCCTCACAAGGGTGTGAGTGGTAGGGGAGCAGACGCACAGCGGCTGCAGGAGGAAAGCACTGCGTTCAGCAGAGTGAGGGAGAGATGAGTTTACCACCGTGCAGCACAGGGTAATTTGCAGGTAAGCCGACTCCGAATTGAATACAGTAGCACAGCAGGGGACACTGAGCTGAATTTAAGACACCCTGCAGCTGAGTACAGCTTTTACTATTAATCCGGTGCGAGCACAAATTAGAAATGAATTTGGTTCCGGTTAGGGGAGGTGAGATACCCTCTGGTGCACGTCCGAACATGAATTCAATTAACAAATGCTGTGTCAGAGGTAATGCTCATGGCTGGTTGTAGGCTGCATTTGCACCAGGACCTTTACAGTGTGCTGCCAGTAATTAGAGAGAGTCCTGGTTCAGGACAGAGATCCCGAGTTCAGGAGGGATCCCTAATTATTAGCTAAAATGGCCCCCAATGGAGAAAAAAATGAGTTTAAACTGCTGGCGCCTTCTCTCTGACTGCGGAGGAAAAGGTGCCAAAATTCAGAAAACGCTGAGAGGGGGTCCTGTGGCGCAGTTCAGGACGGCGCTTGGGAGGCTGTACCTTGCGGCTGTGTGTCCTCTGGGCTTGTGGAGTAGCTACTTCCGAGGGCAGGGTGATGCCTTCCTTGTAGCTGGGGCTTGCGGCTGTGTGTCCTCTGGGTGGGTGGAGTAGCTGGTCCCAAAGGCAGGGTGATGCCCACCTTGTAGCCGGGGCTTATGGCTGTGTGTCCTCTGGGCAGGTGGAGTAGCTGCTCCTGAGGGCAGGGTGATGCCCTCCTTGTAGCCGGGGCTTGCGGCTGTGTGTCCTCTGGGTAAGTAGAGTGGCTGCTCCTGAGGGCAGGGTGATGCCCTCCTTGTAGCCGGGGCTAAGGAAGGGCAATAGTTGCAAACTTACTAAAACTGAACCAGCTTAAGCTGTTGATGGTATTTTTAGTGAATGGGGGAAACTTGGCCAGGACACCGGGGAAATTCTTCTGCTGTTTTTGTAGAAGTGCTATGAGATCTTAAATGTTCACATGAACAAACCACTACAACAGGCATATAGGACCTTGGGTTAATGTTTCATCTGAAGGGCCCCTTCCCCACGGTACAGCATTCCCTTACTACTCCACTCAGGTGACCATGTTTATGGTATTGCCCCCAGTCACAGTGTGGGATTAGATCCCATGACCTTCAGACAACAGGAATACATCAGTGAGGTACCCTACAAATGACATTGGTCCACAGGAGTGTACTACCCCAGAGATAGAACTGTATGCTATATAATTGTGGAATGTAGAGTGTTAGTTCAAACTCTGCAGTGTAGTCATGCTTCCCCTGGTGATCTGATGCCCGATGTGATACCAAGTGAGGCACACTATGGCCCTGTGCCACAGAGGGTATCTCACTTACCATATACATATACATCTAGGTGGAAAAACACTTGGGGCTGGGTGTTGGACATATCACAGAGGTGAGGGGCTTGGGCCTCTGGAAAGAAGGATGCGAGTCACCCATCATTCGTGCACCCCTTCCAGCTGATGGAGGAGCAACATTAGTCAGCCTGCAGAAGGCAGCTGCTTGCCCCTCACCCCAGCCAAAGGAACTGATGCAGCCATTGTGACCCTAGTCATTGGAGCAGGGGATGGCAGAAATGGGGCAAAAACAGGGGTGGGGAGAAAAATGCTTGAGGAATGATTTTTCCAAAACCAGTGCAGCAGCCCAGGGTTCTGCCAAAGAGGCTCACAATTCTAAGGCAAGGGCTTGAGATTGTATTACAGGGACTTGAGATCTCACTGCAAGGAAATGTGCCTCAGGGGTTCAAGATTTTGTTGCAAGCTCCAGCCTCATGAGAGATACAGTACATCTTACTTCGAGAGGGCTCTTGCAGTAGGTAATAACCATTAGGACTAAGCCGCCAGGCACTAGAACCACACAGAAAACTTTAGCTAGCAGTGTCTGGCAGGGGACTGCCCACCCGAAGTCACATGACTCACGTAAGCATGATGCTATATAGTGAGCAGTCCCCATGCCCACCCTCCAGTTCTTTCCCGACATCGACCTGTGGACGTCAGACCTCGTGGAGAACACTGCTTCTGTCGACCGCCATTTTGGATGAGGATTTCTACTATTTTTTCTTTTATTTCTTAGAATATTAGTATTTCTAAGCTTTGTGTACGTCATCTCTGACACCGTCTGAATCACATAAAAATAAGTGCAGCTCCTCCGGATCTCAGCCCTCTCACAAAGACGTCCATTCCCTCTGCCTCTTCTGCCTGGGCCCAGAACACAAGATCGAGGACTGTGAGGCCAGCCAGAGTTAAACCAGGCCACACGGAAACGCCATCAACAGGCCCTGGAAGCCCATATCTTAAAACAAACAGTGGCCTCCATGGAGAAGGAGCTGCAGGAACTCAGGAGTTCTTTCTCTTCACTGGCAAGAAGAAGAAGGACAAGGAGAGACATCGGGACTGGGATCAGTCTCCTTTATGCCCACAACTTCCCTCGGGAACTGCGGACACCGCGATGTCTTCTCCCCCGGGGAAGCACCCCTCCCGCCAAGTCTGCTTCTGCCGCCACAGATCAGACATTGGTGCCCCTATGGGAGCTGGTCTTGGTTCCGGTGGGAGTCTCCGGGAAACCGGAGACACCTGCTACCCTTAGACGTATCAAAACCACCGGGTCTGATGTGATTGGCAAGGCTGAAAAGTCATCCATCGGCTCCTCTGACGACCACCTGGCCATGACTGATAAGTCAGGCACTGGCTCTGCTGGCAAACGCCCAGTTCTGGCTAATGAGTTGAATGCCGGTCCATCCAGCGAATGCCCAGTCCTGGACCCTCTATCAGGACCCGACAACAGACCTGATGTCAAGGCTGCGGACCAGCTGCTGCCTGTGCCGCAGCCTTCCCGGGAGGGTTCGCCCTCTCAGGACACACCATCTCTGCCTCCTGTGGAGGACCCTCTGGATTCCCCTTCACCGCCGGAACCGGAGGGCGGAGAGCGTCTGCCTGTCGACACCACCTCGCTGCTGACGCCAGATCACCCAGTTCCAGAGCCTCCTTTGGGCCTGGCGCCTACACCTAATGTTCCCCTGTCTGGACCTTCTGCTCCCAGACCCCAGAGGACCTTCAGGGCCAATGCCAGACCTTCCGCCTGGAGGCCCTATGCCAGACATCCCTTTGTCATTATCGGGTCCCCTGCTAGGTCCCTTGGCGCCTACATTGGGTCTTCAACCATGGCCTTTGGCCCCTCTGTCAGGCCCTCAGCCAGGCCCCTCCGGGTCCTCTGCCGAGCTACCTGACGCCCGTCTACCCGGCACCACATTACCCTTCTCCAGGGTATCCATCGCCAGGATTTCTGATGTCAAGCTACCTGTCACCCAGGTACCTCACGCCGGGTTATCCTATGCCTAACTGTCCCATGCTGGGATATCCTATTCCATGTTACCCATCGCCAGGACACCCAATGAATCAATACCCTGTGCTGGGCTGCCCTTCACCAGGATATCTTGCAGGCGATATTATGCTCTTGGTGGAACAAAGCCAAGATGCAGTTTGCCTCCAAGCTAGACAGATGTCAGCCGGTGGCTACTCCTTTGACGATCCCCTCAGAACCTACGATAAGGTCCCTTTCACTGGTAGAGTCTCGCCCATCGACCTTTGGTAGATTGCACGAGACCCTTAATCTGACTGACCGTCTCAGAGGACTCCTGGTAGCCATTGAGGGAGGGGCCCTAGGGCCAGGCAATCTGACAGGAGTCCGACGTTAGAATCTGAGTCAGACTCCTCTCCATCATGATCGAATTATGAGTCTCCTATATCGGACGACCCAAAACCAAAGAACTTTCCTAAATCCCCTCCAGAGGACCCTTCTCTAATGGAGCTCCTCAGGAAGATTCAGGAGGTATATGATTGGATGACCAAAGAACAAGATCCTCAACGTCAGAGGCTTGCTGAACACCTCGATTTGACAGGTCAGTCTCCTACGCTTATCTCCCCCCCCCGTGCATAGGCCCTCATGAGAACCTGGCCTCCACAATCTAGAAACAGCCTTCTTCTCTGGCTGCTGTAGCCAGAAAGGCTGAAAGACTTTATCACACCCATGAGGGCAAGGACCACCTTACTGTCCATCTGAAGGCAGACTCAGTGGTCATCAGTGTGGCTCACGACTGCTCGACCACACCAAAGCACCTGCCCTCCGGATAAGGAGTCGAGGCAACTTGATCAGTTTGGACGTAAATTCTGCTTGTCCTCTACGCTAGCCATTTCAGCCCTTAACTATGTAGCCCATATGGTGGTTTACCTGAAATCAATTCTGGTCAGTTAGAATCAAAAATTGAGGCTCTACCTGACTCTGACCTGAAGGCAGACACAGCTCAAACGGTCAGAACAGCCAGGTCAGCCAGCCGTCATGCCCTAAGGGCTACCTGTGATGCGGTGGATGCTTTGGCCCATGGTACGATGACCGCCATGAGCCTATGCAGACATTCATGGCTGAGAATTTCAGGCGTGGCACCAGAAGTACAGTCTGCCATCCAAGATGCTCCTTTCAGGGGACATGTTCTCTTTGGAGGGGATGTCAAGGACATCATCACTGACTTACAGGACAAAGGCAAAGCGTTGCTCTCTGTCCAGTTCATGTACAAGCCCCCACAACCATTTCCTAGGCAGCAAAGGTGTCAGCAAAAGCAACAACCCAACCGACATCGGAACAAACGTCTGGCTCCTACGACAGGTGCTGTCCCCCATCTCCCCCCCCCCCAAAGCCAAATCCCAGAGAGCCTCCGGAGTGGCACCTACCACTTTCCCTTCTGCCTCCTGACTTGCAGTAGCTCCTCCCACCTCCATCGTCCGTTCAGGAGGAACCGGTAGGGGGTAGGTTTGCAAACCACCTACCAGGTTGGGAAGCGATCACTTCAGACCTGTGAATACTTCAGCTCATAGCCCAAGGTCACACAATAGAATTTCTAGAGAGACCTCCAAAAACTCTCCAGGTTACTCTCATTATCCTCCAGGGCACATTCATCTTGTCAGGAAGGAAACGGACTCTCTGCTAAGAAAAGCAGTCATAGAGCCTGTTGCTCAGAACCAGGTAGGCAGGGGGATACTACTCCCACTTCTTCCTGGTGCTCAGAAAGATGGGTGATCTTCAACCGATCTTGGACCTGAGCAACCTAGACCTGTACGTGGAGTACAAGAGGTTCTGCATGCTGACCCTTCCAGGCCTCCTTCCCTTGCTACACCAGGGACACTGGCTTTGTGGCCTGGATATGCAAGGTGTCTACCCACATATCCCTATTTTTACATCCCACCATCGCTTCCTCAGATTTATGTTCCAGGGGGAGCATTTTCAATTCAAAGCCCTCCCCTTTGGCCTTTCGTCAGCACCCAGGGTGTTCACAAAGTGCCTAGCTTTGGTGGCTGTGGCATTGCCTCATCAGTGCATCCATGTTTTTCCGTACCTCGACGACTGGCTCCTGTCAGCCCCGTTGAGGGACAATCTGATTACCTCCCTGTCCGCTACCCTGGACCTTTTCAATCAAGTAGGCATCACAATCCGATACCTCAAGTCCCACCTGTTACCATCACAGCTCCTGCAAT
This sequence comes from Neoceratodus forsteri, assembly GCA_016271365.2. Classification (NCBI taxonomy): domain Eukaryota; kingdom Metazoa; phylum Chordata; order Ceratodontiformes; family Ceratodontidae; genus Neoceratodus; species Neoceratodus forsteri. The sequence goes on along the minus strand of CM028137.1, from coordinate 887,691,159 downwards.
TCATTGGGGCAGTGCTGGATACGGTCCAGGGATAGGCATTCCTCCCCCAGGACAGAGTGGAAACCCTGAGAAGGCAAGCCAGCTTTGTGGCTTCCCAGCATAGGACCTCAGCAAGGTCGGTTCTGTGCCTGCTGGGCCTCATGGCAGCAGCCATCCCAACAGTTCACCTAGCCAGACTCCACTTGTGGGTCACGCAGTGGACGCTTCATGTACAGTGGGATCAGAGGTCAGATGACTTGGATTACATGATCTTGGTCTCCAAGCCCATGGCCCGATATTTCCTTTGGTGGCAGAACCTGTACAACCTCAACAGAGGTGTCCCTTTTCAGCTTCCTCCCCCCACCCAGACCCTGACAATGGATGCTTCAGGGCTGGGCTGGGGCGCTCACTTAGGGGATCACAGGATGCAGTGGTCCTTGTCTCAGAAAGAACTGCCTCTATACATCAATGTGCTGGAAATGAGAGCAGTGCTGTATGTCTTGCAGGCCTTTCAGCTCCTCCTCAGACCAGGATCTCTCCTGATCCATACTGACAATATGTGCATGGTCTGATATCTGAACAAGCAAGGAGGCACGTGCTCGTATCCCCTACGTCGGGAAGCGATGCATGTATGGTCCTGGGCAGTCCAACACAGCCTTCATCTCACAGCAGTGCACGTTCCAGGCGTTCAAAACATCCTAGCCGACAGCCTCAGTTGCACACAAGCCAGGGCTCACAAGTGGGAACTGAGAAAGTCAGTGGTAGAAGAAATCTTCAACCTTTGGGGCAGACCAGACCTCAATCTGTTTGCATCCCCATCCAATGCAAAGCTACTCAGTTTCTGCTCGCTCATTCCCGAGCATGGTATTTACTGGTGCACCCCTTTTCGTTGACACTCCGGCGAAACAGGAAAAAAGACCATTATGGTGACATTCGAGGTAATGGTCCTTTTTCTGTGTTTTGCCTTCCCCCAGTTTTCCGGCCCTTCCCCGGACCAACTCCGACCTTGAGTTGGAATCCTAAAGTCTGGGGGATGCGGGGGGCAGAGTCCCCCTCATGGGGGGGTGTGGAGGGGAGCGCAGCCACCCACAGAAAACACCTTGGGAACAGGCGGCACAATATCTGCATTGGTATTGTGCTGTCGCTGTGGGGGAGGTCGGCATTGTCACCGTCGACCAAACTTGGTGCTTCCTTATTTTCTGGCGAGACGTGCTGTCTATCTGCTGGACAGGGAGATTCTTATATGCCTTCTCTCCCTTCCCAGTGTTGCAGAGAGTCCTGCTAAACCTGCAGGCGGAAGGGGCAGACTTGATCCTGATTGCCCCTTACTGGCCGTGCCAGGTTTGGTTCTCTCTGCTTCAGCAGTTGAAGGTGGAACCCCCGTTTCCTCTGCCCATCTGCCAGGATCTCTTGATTCAGGAACAGGGCACCCTGGTCCTTCCAGGCCTCAGATCCCTTCACCTTCATGTGTGGCACCTACTGACGTAGCGGCTTCACGTTTGAGTCTCTTCTAGAGTGCTTCAGGTATTAGTGGAAGCTAGAAAGCTGTCCACCAGATCCACTTATGCTATGAAATGGAAGAGATTTTCCACCTGGGCTGCGTCAAAGGGTTGGGATCCCTTCTCCTGCCCTGTACCACAGGTCCTGGAGTATATGCTGCATCTATCTGACCTTGAGCTAAGTGACTCTACTCTTGTCTGCCATTCCGCTTACCACATTCCGGTGGGTGACAAGACTTTGACTCAGTTGGAGGTACCCAAAACCTTCCTGAAAGGGGTCCTTCATTTAACCCCCCCCCCACCAAGTCAGGCACCCTGCTCCTCCCTGGGACCTGAATTAACTGCATTGAGTTGAGCACTGCTTGATCGTCACTGACATCACAGGGTTCTAAGAATGCAATATAAATACTACATTAGAGCCAGAGACTAAGTCATCTATATCTCTGGACTGCTTCCAGCTACAGGTATGCCCAGTACCTCAATTGAAAGAACTTTTCATGGATGTTCAACCTATGTCTGCCATGTACATGAATGTGTCTCTTTAACGTAAAATCTTACTGTAACAGTAGATCTTCGAGAGAGGCATTTGCAGTAGGTATTGCTTTCCCTCTCACCTTCCCCCTGAGGTTTTTCTGCTTATTCTCCTTCTTCTTACATAGACTTTTCTTGGCTCCAGGAGCCCACTCCTTCTCCTGTCACACCTTTGTAGGTTTCTAGTGGGAGAACTGGAAGACTGGCGTGGGGACCGCTCACTATATAGCGTCATGCTGGTGTGGATCATGTGACCTCGGTTGGGTGGTCCCCCGCCAGACACTGCTAGCTAAAGTTTTCCGTGTAGTCCTAGCACTTGGCGGCTTAGTCCTAATAATTATTACCTGCTGTAAGAGCCTCTCTCAAAGATCTACTGTTACGGTAAGATTTTACGTAACTGTACTTTTCTGGAGCAATACCGATCCATTTGGTGAAAACAGATGCAGTTTACATTAGTTTCTTTACTTTATGGTCACCTGTGGGAAGATTTTCATGGCAAGTTGCCAGATCTGTGAGACACATTTCATTTATGTGTACAGTGACTTGACTGTAGCTGCATTTGTTTTGCAGTTTATTTACTTATGATAGCACAGTTGAGATGCAACATATTGTTTCCAGTGGGGTCCTGCTTCTACCCATTTACACAGCTAGGTTGACTGAAACACTGGGAGGAAAAGTGGCTTATATAGATTCACAAAGTGAGTATTTGACTTTAGCGGGGTTTGGACCTGTAATCTCCTGGTTCCCAAGCCGGTACTCTAACCAGTAAAGCACATTGCCTTCTTAAAGTGTATGCAGTTTGGGTGTTGCATGCAAAATGCGAAAATGCTGCAAGTTAGGCCTGGCAACACTTTGGGTGGTGATCCGCCAGCCCCAAGGGATATCCATCCCATCTGGGTGTAAGACTAGGAGCTTAACATGTATACCCTCGAGGATAGGAGGGAAAGGGGGGACATGATAGAAACTTTCAAAGTACCTCAAAGGAATCAATAAAGCCCAAGAGGGTAGCATCTTTCAGAAAAAGAGATGTGCAAGAACAAGGGAACACAATTTGAATATAGAGGGGGGATGGCTCAGGGGCAATGTGAGGAAGTATTTTTTTCACAGAGAGGGTGGTGGACGCATGAAACGCCCTTCCTGAGGAGGTTGTGGGGACAGAAACAGTTGGGGGAATTCAAGAATGCATGGGACAGACATAAAGCAATTCTAGTGTGGGGTAGGAGGAAATAAGCTGTTGGTTAAGTAGGATCTGCAGCTTATCCAGTAGGTAGGGAAATGGACAGACTAGGTGGGCCAAGCAGTCCTTATCTGCCATCAGTCTATGTTTCTGTGTTCGGTAATGAGCCACGCATTGCATACTACTTGGAGACACCACTGATTCGCTGTATGGCCCTGAGCAAGTCATTTAATCTCTTTTTTTTTTTTTTCTCCTTACTCCCCACCTGGAATGTCCCTAACCTTCCTCAGTCTCACTTCACCTCTATGTGTGCACCTGTCTACCTGCTGCCAGCTGGTTATGGCTTGTAAGGTTTTTTGGATGTATGAAAGGCACTGTATAAAACTAAATTCCTGTCCTTCAGTGTGTTACTATAAAAAAAAAATCAGAAGTCTTTGTCATTCCTGTAGACATTTTTGTGACATATATGAAATGTAGGCTCTTAAAAATAAAAACATGATTAAATAAAATTGTGATAAAACCAGAATATTTAATGGGTCTACATGCGATGAAACACATGATTTCCTCTTGTTTGGGGGGGGGGGGGGTTTGATGACATTCGTAATGTCTAGGTTTTGCAAATGGTGGGTGCTATATATGCCTTATTGATCAGTTGATTGATTGAGCTCCTCCTGTGGGGTATTTTCCATGCATATATCTTTCAAACCTATTATGTAACACCCCTTCCTTCATTCTCTGTCTCTCTCTCTGTACATGTGAGATTAGAATAAAAACTCATACAGAAATATTTCATGTTGTTGTTTGAAAAGGTGATAATAAAGCAGGAACCAGGGGAAGCTCCTCCTCAGCTGCTGCACCATCCAACAGTGAGTGTTCCTACATCCCAGCAGTTGGTTACTGTCAAAGCAGGACAAATGATTGCAGTTTCGCCACAAAAACAGACCAGCAATGTAGCAGAAGGAATGGGCCAGACCAAGGTACATAAGATCCGACTTTTAAATAAAAAATACAACAGCCTTAAAATTATGCAGAGGTGCTGATAAATAGTTGCTCAGATGTTTTTTTTTTTTGTGGAAATCTGTAAAACTTTGTAGAGAAGTGTTCTCTGCAGAGCTCTCCACTCCTGAAAGCACCATGTGGACTCTGCACTGCACTGTACTGGGAGCACACATGTAAATTGGGGATATATAAATGCCCAAATGTTTGTTTGTTTTGTCCAGGGTTGTGAGCACTAACTCCCCTCCAGATGCTTCTGAGCTATGTAAAAGTAAAGGAAAACTACACCCAAAACTTGAAAAAATATATGTTGTGCAGAGTGTTTTAATTTGTATGTGAAGTTCTAGTGTTTCCTTCCCTCTGACTGGTATTAGGAGTTTTTCCCAAATTAGCTTGCTAGCTTTATGCTAGTTTTACGACCCCTTGGGATCTTCATACCTGATAGTGTAATTGTATTTCTAGGGACATGGATATGTTGTTCATCCACACTGTCTGGCAGGTATCCTTGCCGCTTTAAATCTTGCTGGAAGGTCTTCAAGCTTGCTCCTCCCACCCACCCGGGTGGTAAAACTCTCGGCTCCGCCCCATGACGCCAGATCTTCCTTACCGCTTGGAAGCTCAGGTTCCCTCCTTAACGCTCTGCGTCTAAGACTGGTTCCTAATTCTTCGGTTTTCCGAATTTAAAAGGTTTTTGCTTCGAGGGATAGAAGACTTCGGTCTTCTATCCCTCGCGGCTGCGATGGACAAATCAACTCCCGGTTTTCGGCGGTGCCCTTGTGGGCAGAAGATGTCTCGGACGGATCCGCACTCCACGTTTGTGTACTGTTTAGGCCTCGAGCACGACCCGCAGGCTTGCGACCTGTGCTCTTCCTTATCAGCCTTCGTCCTTGAAGACCGTGCCGCCCATTTACAACTGGGGCACCCCGAGAAACGTTTTCCACCGGTTAAGTCAAAAGAGGCCCGGTCGGCGGTTTCCGCGGCGGCGGGCTCGGCGGATCAGCTAGAGCAGATGATCACCCTCGAAGAGGAGGCGGTGTGGGCCGCATCTTCCTCTACCGCGGCTTTTATTCCGCTTTCCTCGGGTTCCTCTTACACAGCTTCTTTCAAGGAGCTTTGTCTGTCCCTCTCCACTAGGGGAGATGGACCATAGTCTGCTGGACCTTCTTCTTCTCGGTCCAAAAAGAAAGACAAGGGTAAGTCTCTTTGTCGAGGCTCTTGGGAGCGGGAAAGGTCCCCCTCCCAGAGTTGTCGGCCATCGACTTGGTCGATCGTTCGCTCGGCCACTGGTCTCACGGTGTCCCCGTCAGGTCAGTTGACCGAGACTCCCGTCGGCCTTGATCGAGATCTTTCCACCCGCTGGACGGGTTGTCGATCGCGGTTGAAAATCCCCTCCCCGGCTCCCCAGGGAGTTGAGGATCCTGCGGGTTGCCAGTGCCTCGGTTCCGGAGCCCTTGGGTATTCCTCCGAGCTGAGGGAGGAGCGGTTCCACCCGTCCCTCTGCACCATCCTCGGAAAAGCCGAGGTTCTCGGTCTCGGACTTCTTCGCGGTCCAGCCGATCCCGCCATCACAGGCGGTCTCGGTCTCGGCGCCGCCGCTCGTCCTCTTCCTCCTCCTCGGATGAGGGGAGGCTTTGATGCAAGTTGCGTCAACGATACAAGGACCTCATGTGGCAACAGCTCCTTCTGACCGGGAATAAGCCGACGCCGTCGCCTTCCCCGGCCATTAAGTGGCTGTCACCGGAGCGGCCGAAACAACCCCCTGTTTTACCCGAGGAGCCTGTTGTCAGGCCGGTTGTTTGTCCAAAACCAGCTGCTCCACTGATTCCTGTGGAACCTCCGCTTCCACAGCCGCGGTTTGGGGCTCCGACCAAGAATTCTCGGTCGGCTCAGGGTCTGCCCCATCGGCTGTCGGTCACCCTCACTCCCGATCGCCCTTGGCAGGTGCAGGGTGGCTCAGGCCCGAGGCAGCTCTTTGCGGACTCTTCAGAGTCCGACGACGATTCCTCCTTCTTCTCCAAGCGAGTGGACTTGGAGTCCTCTGGAGGTCAGTCGCTGGACGACAGCCCTTCGTCCTTCCTGGGGTTGCTCAGACTCATCTCGGAATCCACCGGGATGCAACTTGAGCCCGTATCCAAGCGGGCCAAGTATCCCCTCACGGAGATATTGGATCGAGGAGATTCCCCTACGGAGGCCTTCCCTGTGGCCGTTGAGGGCCCGGCCTTGGAGCACTGGCAGCGTCCTGCTTTCTGCCCTGCGCCTTCGGCCAGGATGGCCAGGAAGTATACGGTCCCTACCGGTTCCCTATCCGGTTTCTCGGAACATCCCTCGGCCGAGGGGTTAGTTACCGACAGCGTTTTCCGGCGTGCCGGAAATGCTAGGGATGTGGACAAACCTCCCGACAAGGAGTCCAAGAAATTTGGACTATGCTGGGCGAAAAGTCTACGCTGCGTCCTCCCTTGGCCTTCGTCAGGCCAGCTCGGCCGTACTGATGGCACATTTTTCTCACGCCCTATTGGGCTCCCTGGACGAGGTGGTCCCTCATCTCCCAGCTGACCTGCAGACCACGGTCAAGCAGGTGCGGGACCAGGGCAGGGCAGTGGCCAAGCAGCAACTTCAGACTGCTTTGGACATCGGTGATTCATGCGCCAGGTCAGTAGCGGCTGCAGTGGCTATGCGCCATCGGGCATGGCTGAGGATATCCACCTTCACAGCGGATACCCAGCACAAATTGGCAGATGTCCCCTCCTTGGGGACCGACCTCTTCGGCCCTGGAGTGGAAAACCACCTCCAGAGGATCGAAAAGTCCAATGCCACCTTGGACTCGGTATCATCCGCTCAGAGGGACAAGGGCCGCAGACCTCAACCCAAGCCCTTTCGTCCATCTGCACGCCCGGCCCAGCAACACCAGGGCCAGCAGGCTCGCGCTTGGCGTCCCAAACCCAAGCCTGCGGCTTCCTCCTCCAGGAAGCAGGGAGGTAAAGGCCCAGGCGGTCCCTTGGCCGGTCCCTCCTCCAAGCCTGCACAGTGACGGGTTGAGGTGTCGCCCCAACCTCGTCCACATCATCCCAGGTTCCCCCCGTGGGGGGATGGCTCCGGTACTTCCTTTCTGCCTGGTCTGCTATTACCACAGACAGGTGGGTGTTGGAGGTGGTAGGAAAGGGCCTGCCTCTGGAGTTCGAGCAGGCCCCACCCTTCAGAGCCGTCGCACCTCAGGGGGCCTCGGCGTCCGAAGCCTCGCTGTCAGCTCGCCGAGCCGACATCGCTCTCCTCCTCAAGAAGGAGGTGATAAGAGAGGTGGCGGACCTTCCCTCAAACCCGGGGTTCGTGTCCAGGTACTTCCTGGTTCCGAAACGGACGGGGGGCTGGCGCCCCATTCTCGACCTACACGACCTGAACAAGTTCCTAAGGTCTCGAACCTTCAGGATGGTCACTCTGGCTTAGGTAATCCCATCCTTGGAACACGGCGTGTGGTTCTGCTCTCTGGACCTACAGGACACGTTCTTTCACGTCCCTATCCGTCCATCCCATCAAAGGTTCCTTTGCTTCGAGCGAAGGTTCCCTTTCGAGTTCAAGCCATGCCCTTGGCTTATCTCCAGCTCCCAGGGTCTTCACCAAATGCATGGCAGTGGTGACAGCATTCCTCTTTGCCGAGGGTCCGGGTTTACTTACCTGGATGATTGACTGATAGCAGCCCTCCAGACAGGGAGGTGGAGCGGTCCAGAGACCTGGCCTCCAGGTTTGTTCTCAGTCGGCCTCTCATCAGTGAGGCCAAGTGAGAACTCGAGCCGAAGCAGGTGATTCTTTTCATCGGGGCAGAGCTCGACTCTCTTCGAGCCAGAGCACGGCTCCCGGCGGACAGGGCCGAGGTTCTTTCCTCCTTTGCCCAGTCATTTCTGGTTGGGCAATTGCGCCCTGCCCAGGACTTCCTGCGCCTCCTGGGTCTCATGGCGGCCTGTACCAGCGTGGTCCGTTGGGCCCGCTGGAACATGCGCCCCCTTCAGTGGGGGCTGGCCAGCCAGTGGTCCCAACGCTGCGATCCATTGGACCAGCTAGTGACGGTGACCCAGGGGATGTGGAACGCTCTCCAGTGGTGGACCGTTCCAGTTCATCTGCAGGAGGGCATCCCGTTTGTCCGCCCCGAGCCGACGGTCTCTCTAACGACCGATGCCTCTCTGATGGGTTGGGGTGCCCATCTGGGGGAACACCGAGCGCAAGGCCTCTGGTCCCGCGGGAGTCCCGATGCCACATCAACCTGCTGGAGCTCCGAGCGGTCCGCCTACCTCTCACCGCCTTTGCTCCGTTTCTTCGGGGTCAAGTGGTCTGGGTCCAGATGGACAATACCACAACCATGTACTATCTAAACCGCCAGGCGGGCCGCTCCATGCTTCTATGCAAGGAAGCTCTCGCATCTGGTCACTACGTGCGAGCCTGGGGCGGATCTCTAGCCATTCATGTGGCAGGAGCCTCCAACACCCTGGCCGATGCCCTAAGCCGGATAGCGGCTGCCTCCCACGAGTGGTCTCTCCTGCCGGAGGTAGTACGAGATCTATTCTCCCATTGGGGCACACCTCAGGTGGACCGGTTTGCCTCCAGGGAGAATGCAAAGTTGAGACTGTTCCATGCCCGCCCCCCTCAGCAGGGCTCTCTGCAGGGGGATGCCTTCTCGAGGCCGTGGACCCCAGGCCTCTTCTACGCCGTTCCCCTTGATGCACAAGGTGCTGCTCAAAGCAAGGAGGGACAAGGCGCAGGTGATTCTGATAGCCCCAGACTGGCCCCGCCAGTACTGGTACCCAGATCTCCTCGGCCTCAGCTCCAGGCTTCCGAGGCAGCTTCCAGCTCGCCCGGACCTGCTCTCAGTCAGTCAGGGGAAGGTATTCCATCCGGACCTTCAATCCCTGCACCTGATGGCCTGGTTCCTGAGCGGCTAGAGTTCCAGGCCTTGGGTCTTTCCGACGAGGTCCTCAACGTAGTTGAGGCGTCCTCAGGAAGTCGACCAGAAAATGCTTCCAAATGGAAACGTTTTCCATTTGGTGTCAGGCAAGGGCCTGGACCCTTCCTCCTGTTCCTGGCGAGCATATTGACTACCTGTGGTCCTTTCTCAGCAAGGGCTTAGGTCGGCGACCCTTAAGGTGCACCTGGCAGCCATCTCTGCTTACCGTGGCGGGCTGGGAAGCAGTCGGTGGCGTAGGAGAAGGTGGTCTGGCGCTTTTTCAAAGGCCTTGATCACATTTCCCCTCCGGTTCGAGAACCTCCACCTCCGTGGGATCTACTGCTGGTACTGGCAAAGCTCATGGGCAAGCCATTCGAACCAATGCACAGGTGTGAACTCTCTCACCTGTTGTCGAAGACCACCTTCTTGGTGGCTATCACGTCAGCCAGAAGGATGGGAGAGCTCCAGGCGCTCTGCATCGAGTCTCCTTACCTGGTCTTCCACAGGGACAAGGTTGTCCTGCGCCCCACCGAAATTCCTTCCGAAGGTGGTGTCGGAGTTTCACCTTAACCAGGTGTGACTCTGCCGTGTTCTACCCAGTCACACCTCGAGGCGAATATAGGCTCCATACTTTGGACCCTAGAAGGGCGCCGCTACTATAAGGAGCGACGGCTGAAATTCGGGAGAGGTTTGCCAGCTGTTTGTCACCACGCTGAAGCAGCACCTGGCAGACCTGCAGCCAAGTGGACTTATAGGCAGGTGGGTCACCTTCTGCATAGATCTCTGCTATAAGTTGGCGGGCATGGAGCCTCCCAAAGGGATAAGAGCTCATTCTACCCGCCATACTGCTGCATCGGTGGCTGCTTCCAGGGACGTCCCTATCCAGGAAATCTGCAGGGCTGCTACCTGAAAGACAGCACACACCTTCATCACCCATTACCACATCGACCTTGAGTCACGCCGGGATGCTGGTTTTGGGGCCTCGGTTCTCCAGTCTCTCTTTCCCAAGTAAGTATCGGGGGTGTGCGCCTTGCCTTCCTCCTCCCGGAGAACTGCTAGGAGTCTGCAAGACAGTGTGGATGAACAACATATCCATGTCCCTAGAAATACAGGCTACTCACCTGTAACAGGAGTTCTAGGAATGGTATATGTTGTTCATCCACACGACCCACCCGACCTCCCCGGCTTCGACGCACACCCTGAGCTTCCAGCGGGCCAGATCTGGCCATGGGGTTGTGATCAATAGTTTTTCATCACTCCCTCCCCTTTCAAGGTTCCATTGTGCCTGTCCCAGGAATGCTTAAACACCTCCACCGTGCCTGCCCCTACTACCTCCTGTGGCAGACTATTCCAAGCGTCAACTACCCTTTCTGTGTAGAAAAAATTTACCTCTTAATCTACCCCCCTCCAATTTCATATCATGCCCCCTTGTTCTTGTTCTAGTACTTTTCCTATATTGGAAAAGGTCCCCCACCTGCACCTTGTTTATGCCCTTGAGGTACTTGAAAGTTACAATCATGTCCCCTCGCTTCCTCCGCTCCTCCAGTGAGTACATATTGAGGTCCCTTAGTCTCTCCTCATACTTGAGACAGTGCTAGCAATCAGGTTTTATCCTGGATGTCCTAAAAATAAAATAAAAACAGAACAACAACTTTCTAACTCTGTTTATGATTTAAACTGACGTCATGGGCTACCAAACAAAACAGTTAAGAAAACTACACCCAAAACTTGAAAAAATATATGCTGTGCAGGGTGTTTTAATTTGTATGTGAAGTTGTAGTGTTTCCTTCCCTCTGACTGGTATAAGGAGTTTTTCCTAAATTAGCCTGCTAGCTTTAGGGTAGTTTTACGACCCCTGGAGATCTCCACATCAAATAGGTTTATTGCGATGAGTTCGGCATGGGAGAGGGAGTACGATGCTTGGACCAGGGGATTGTCCGGTGGTATCTGATGAAATTCCAGCACATGACCCAGCTCTATCAACTGCAGACGTTTCGCCCAGATCTTCATCCAGGTCCCCTGTTGGTGCAGAATGACAACACGTCAGTCGTCCACTACATCAACAAACAAGGGGGGACTCGCTCCTACCCTCTTTGTTGAGAGGCTATATGAGTGTGGTTCTGGGCCCTGGAGCATGGCATCTTGCTCACCGCAGTGCACGTTCCAGGGCTCCAAAACGTCTTGGCCGACTCCCTAAGTTGGTCTCAGTCAAAGACGCACGAATGGGAACTCCTGCAGTCAGTGGCGGATGACCTGTTCCAAAGATGGGGCCATCCAGAACTGGACCTCTTTGCATCCCCATGCAACACAGAACTGCCCAGTTTCTGCTTGCTAGATCAAGGGCCTGGTGTTTTCTAGCGAGAGGTGTTGTCCCTTTGCTGGACAGGGAGGTTTCTATACGTCTTTCTCCCTTTCTTCTTCTGTAGAGGACTCTGCTCAAACTCCAAGTTGAAAGAGCGGAGATGATCCTTGTAGCTCCGTTTTGGCCTAGTCATATATGGTTCCCTTTACTGCAGCAGTTGGCAGTGGAACCTCCGATCCCCCTGCCCCTTTCCTCCCACTTACTGTTGCAAAACGAGGGCAGATTGGTTCACCCGGACCTCCGGGCCCTACACCTGCATGTCTGGCACCTGCAGACGTAGCCACAACAACACTATGGGGTATCTCCCAGAGTGGCCGAAGTCTTGGTCGCAGCTAGGAAACCTTCCACTAGAGCCACCTACTCTATGAAGTGGAAATGTTTTTGTTTGTGGGCCACCAGTTGGGGTCTGGACCCTCTCCTGTGCCCTCTTAATGCTATCCTTGAGTATCTCCTCTCGCTGTCAGATTCGGGCCTTCGTTATTCATCCATTAAGGTACACCTCTCTGCAATTTCAGCCTATCACGTACCTGTGGATGGCAAATATTTTGCCCAGATGGATCTGGCCCGCACATTTTTGAGGGGAATACTTCATCTCAAACCTTTCATTAGGGACCCTATTCCCCTTGGGATCTTTTGCTTTTGTTAGAAACGCTTATGTTGCCTCCCTTCGAACCAGCCACGGATTGCGAGCTACGTTTTCTGTCTTGGAAAGTGTTGTTTTTAATTGTAGATAGTTCTGCTCGGAGGATTTCCAAGCTTCAGGCTCTGATGGCAGAAGAGCCATATTTATGTTTTCCACAAGGACAGGGTGTCCTTGCAGATTAATCCTAAGTTCCTGCCCAAGGTGGTGTCACAATTTACTCTTAATCAGGACATCAAACTTCCGGTCTATTACCCAGAGCATACTAATCGTGGGGAGGCCCTACTTCACACTCTGGACGTCCACAGAGTGCTCAGATACTACATCAATCGTACTCAGATGCCCAGAAATCTGATCAGCTTTTTGTTTCCTTTGCCCAGAGAATCCTGGGATCACCAGTGGCAAAACAGACTTTGTCCAGATGACTAGTCCATTGCATTACTTTCTGTTAAAGCAAGTCCATACCGGGCTCAGTTAAGGGTCACTCTACCAGGGGCTTTTCAGCCTCCTATGTGGCATTCTGTAATGTCTCTGCAGTAGATATCTGCACAGCAGCTACTTGGAGTTCAGTGCACACCTTTGTGAGGCACTGTAGTTTGGACATTGCTTCCCGGTGGAGAGCTAGATTTGGTCTAGCGAAGCCTCATTCCGCTTTCCTGTTTTCCACCCCCCGATCCATTTGGGATCATTTTGGTACTGCTTGGCACTCAGTCCTTATGGTGTAGCCTGCTGCAAGAGCTCCCACTCGAAGTAAGATAGTACAGTTACGTAAGAACTTACCGTAACAGTAGTAGATCTTCGAGGGGAGCTCTTGCAGCAGGTGTTATTTCCTACCCTACTTCCCCCGGTCCTTTTTCTCCTTTTCTTACTAACCCTTGGCGGGGTTTCCCACTAGCCTCGGTTCTCTACTGTTTGTCAGCCGGGTGTCCGGCGGGAGAACTGGGGAGTGGCTGGGGACCGCCCCCTTTATACCTCTGGTGGATGTCACTGGCCGTCCGACGTCAGGGGTGGTCCCTGCTGGGTACTGCTAGCTAGAAAGTTTTTCGTGGGGTCCTAGTGCCTGGTGGCATAGTCCTTATGGTGTAGCTTGCTGCAAGAGCTCCTCTCGAAGATCTACTGTTACAGTAAGTTCTTGCGTAACTGTACTTTTTCCTTAAGGGTATGTCTTAGGAGTGACTTGAAGGAGGGAATCCCCACAAGTTGCATCAATTTTAAGGAATTTTGGAGTGAGTTCCATAGGGTAGGTAGAGCATGGCTTAGAGACGATGCGCCAAAGTGGGATCTTATACTGGGGAGATCAAGCATATAATGTATGTGTATCTTCTAAGTGAGTATGCACAGGCGATACAATTGAAAAGGACGGTGATGTACAAGGGGAAGTTATTAGTGATAGCTCTGTATGCCCAGAGGGAGACGTTTCACCACCTCCCTGTGGCAAGAGAGGTCTATCCTATTTGTGTATGTAGGAAACCGTGATGGATGTTATATGGGACATTGGTGATAACCTAAGCACTCTATGGTACAATGTATCCAGCTTTGCTAAGGCTGTTTTGGGACTATGGCTATAAAGAAAGTCTGCTTAATCAATAAGGGGGAGAAAAGTCGTCTGAACCAGCCTTAATTTTGCCTCACGGGTTAGCAGGTGCCTGATATGGTAAGAGTCCTAGCCTTTGTTTTAATTTTTTTGAGAGTTCATCGATGTGTATTGTAACACGGCATTATTCAAGGCTGTACGAGGGCACCCTGCGATAGGCGCAACGCCGTCACGTGGTGCAGGACCAACACGGCATTGTGAGCCGATAATGTCATGTTGCTGTGCTGGGAAGCGCGTTCACGAGTCCAACACGGCATTATTTCTCATAATGCCGTGTTGCTCTTGAGCGTTCCTGAGCTCAACACTGCATTATTTCTCATAATGCCGTGTTGCTCCTGTAGTGACCACGGCAGCCAGAGAGCGGCAAGTAGCGCTGTGGGCGGGCGGTGGGTATCCCTGCAGACGGGGTTGAAACACATCGGTATGTAAGAGAGTACTGTAATTGCATGGCATAGTAAGAATAAAGTTTATAAAGATTGCCTCAGTCTCCGGCGCGTTTTTTCTTCATGACTCTGTACTCTGCTTGCCCTAGTATACATCGCTTATCCGTGTTACAAGAGCATTAATCACCAACAGCGTCGGCCTCTACGGTGATTAATGCCGCTGGGGGGTTGAACCCTCGGGCTTCACCCTCGTGCAACAACGCCCCCCCAGCGGGCATTAATCCCCGGTAGAGGCCTCCTCTGCCAGTGATTAATGCTTACTAGTAAAGGAGAGCTTACTGTCAAGCCAGAATGCTAAGTATTTTAATTTGTCCACAGTTTCAAGAAGTTCCCCTGAGCTTGTCCTAATCTGCGGCTTGGTAATTGGGAGGTTGGAGGATACTGCTTTTGTTTGAGGAGAGAGAAACATGACTTTTGTCTTCTTGGCATTAAGCAGAAGTTTCAGCTGAATCAGGTTATGCTGTAGGAGATCAAATTCATGCTGCAATTCAGGACATGCAGAATCAAAGATGGGCCGAGCAACGTACAGCACGGTGTCATCTGCAAAGTGATGAACACTTTCCGAGCTCATTTTGTGGTCAGTGTCATTGATGTACTGTAAATAGTGAATAATAATAGGGGCCCCAAGATAGATCCCTGAGGAACCCCTCTTAGCACTGTTTTTAGAGGGGAGAGATCACCCTGGGCTTTCACCTGTTGCTGTCTACCTATAAGGTAGCAGGAAAACCAATTCATAGCAGTGTCATCTAGACCAATGTTATGCAGCGTATGCAGTAATAAATCGTGGTTGACAGTGTCAAAGGCCTTGCTTAAATTTAAGAAACAGTGTGCAGATGTGGTTCTTAGCGTCGAGGGCAGTTTGCCAGTCATTTGTGACCTTGGCCAGGGTGGATACAGTACTATGCTTGGGCGTAAAGCCAGATTGAAGAGGGCTGAGCATATTGGAGGTTTCCAGATGTTCCCTTAGTTGTGGATTAATTTTTCTAGCATTTTTGATAAGATGGGTAACAGTGATATTGGTTGGTAATTGTTAAGGTCACTTGGATCACTGGATTTAAAGCGAGGGATAATGTGGGCTGTCTTCCACATGGAGGGAAGAGCCCCTTGAAAGAGGAACATGGTGAAGAAGTGTGTAATGGGTGGTGCCAGTATGTAGTAGCCTAATTTTAGGAAGAAGGGTTCGAGCTGATCGGCACCTGCACTTTTTTTAGTGTCTAGGGTGAGTAGGAGATCTTCAGCCAGTTTAAGGGTAATAGGGGTTAAGGTAAACCTGGTGGAGTGGTGGGAGGCATTGTTGGGGGAGCAAATTGGGTTGTTGATGCCGGAATGGTGGAGTAGCTTACTGGTGGGGAAGGTGTCAAAGGCAAGCCCAGCTGTGGCAAAGTGATTATTTAATAGTTCTAAGATGCTTTGCTTGCTTGTATAGGTGCTATCTCCTAACGTTATTTTATTGGGTAACACAGACAAGGTGCTATGCCCTTAAAATTTGCCAAAATTTAGCAGCATTGTGTTTTGAGGAGTCTAGTGCTGTTTGAAAATATTTTGCTTTTTCAGCCCATTTTAGCTTGGTATAGTAGTTTCTGGAAGTTCTAAAGACTGCCTAATCTGCGGCTAGTTTTGATTTTCTTGCCTTTTTCCATAATGAGTCTCTGTTAAGTAAGGCTGATTTTAGGGCACTGGTAAACCAGGGACGGGATTTATTTCTAATTCTAAGTTTTACAAGAGGAGCTTGTGTGTTGATTACCTTCAGAACGAGGTTCTGAAAAATATTAAAAGGCTTCAGAGACTGAAGAAGCAAGGTAACAGTCTTGCCATCTAATTCGGCATATGTCGTCCAAGAAGGCAGTGCTGTTGAAGTTCTGGCGGCTCCTTTTGTACAGGAAACTGGAGGTGGAAATGGGTGATATACCATCGCTACAGCAACACCAGTACACTGAACCCCTGCAGCGAAACCCCCAGTGCACCTATATCGGCAGTGACAGGGGTTTTGCGTCGAGACACTTTAGGGCGACGGGGTAAATATCTAACTCCACTGTCTGTGTGGCGTGGAGTTAGATATCTATAATTAATGAAGTCGCCCGCCCCCGCATTGTGCAACTACAGTTGTGCAGTCGATTTGGGTTTGAGTTGCAGTCTGGGGTGTTGCTGGCGCGGTTGGGGACGTTTATGTTTTTGTTGTCACGCCAGTGTCATAGATCCAAAATGGGTTTGGGTAAGAATCTTACACATGTAGCTGCCCTGTGATCACTAATGTCATTGTGAAAAATCCCAGTGTGTGTGATTTTGTAAGGTTTATTGATAAAAATTAAGTTTAGGAGTGTACTGTGAGTGGGTTTTTGGGATTTGGGCAGGTAATGTCAGAAATAAGCTGCGTCAGTCCTAAGTTATCGTATAGTTCTTTTAGGTGTTTGGAACCAGGGGAATAGAAAATCCAGGTTAAAGTCACCCATAATGATAGATTCTGATTTAATAGCTTCTGAAATTTTACGTAGGTGGGGAAGACTCTCCAGACCCCCTGATGACTGTTTATAACAGCCAGTTATGTACACGGATTCCTCGGAGGGTAGGGAGACCTTTAGGGTAAGGCTTTCAAGCTCTTTAGGCATAGATGTAGAGTCGACGACTGGAACTGTAAGTTTATCCGAGATGTTATTGCAACCCCCCCCCCCCCCAAAAAAAAAGTAGCGTCTATCTGCCCTAAACACATTGTGTGAAGGCATGCTAATGTTGTGGTCGGAGGTGGTTCCACGTAGCCATGATTCTGAAATTACTTATCATGTCTGGAGAGGTCTGTATAGCCCAGGCCTGTAACAAATTGAGTTTTTTGATTAGGCTGCATACATTGATATGTAATAGGCTGATGCCTTTGAGCTGGGCTAGGTCAGAGGGAGTTGCTGTGGGTGTGGGAGGTCCAGGATTAAGTTTCACATTCCCAGAGCAAAGTAGTAAGATAAGGAAAGCTGCTTCAGTCCCCTGATTATTACGTTCAAGAATGGTAGCTGGGTAGTAGTAATAAACAGGAGTAATTTTATTTATAGGTGCCCTATCCCTCAGGCTCTGGCCACTTGTCAAAGAACAATAATACAGCAGCATTTAAACAGTTTCTTACAACCTGTCATCAATTCAGGCCTATTAAAAACCCATTCAGTAAATATGCCTAAATAAATGAATCACAAAAATTACTCAGTGGGTGAGCCCGATAACTACGGGTTGATGGAAATAGTTGGGATAAGCCAGTGTAAAAGGATGGGATTTAAGCTTCCTTTCAGAAGTCTCAGCTGATGGAACCTCCTTTAAATAGCAGGGTAACGCATTCCACCATACAAAAAGTGCCACCACTGCAAAAGCTTGGTTCTAGGGACATGGATATGTTGTTCATCCACACTGTCTGGCAGGTTCCTTGCCGCTTTAAATCTTGCTGGAAGGTCTTCAAGCTGGTTACTCCCCCCACCCGGGTGGTAAAACTCTCGGCTCCGCCCCATGACGCCAGATCTTCCTTACCGCTTGGAAGCTCAGGTTCCCTTCTTAACGCTCTGCGTGTAGACTGGATCCTAATTCTTCGGTTCACCCGAAACTTATTTTAAAATTTTCAAGACTTTGGTCAAGTTTCTTCCTCGCGGCTGCAATGGACAAATCGACTCCGGATTTCGGTGGTGCACTTATGGGCAGAAAATGTCCAGGACGGATCCGCACTCCATGTGTGTCTACTGCCTCTGCCTAGACCATGACCCGCAGGCCTGCGAGTTATGCTGTTCGTTTTCGGCCAACGTCCTGTAAGACCGCGCTGCCCGGTTACAGCTTGGGCGCCCCGAGAAGAGCTACCTGCCGGTGAAGTCGAAGGAGGCCCGTTGGGCGGTTACCGCGGCAGCTGGCTCGGCTGAGCAACTCGAGGAGGAGGCGGCACAGGCCGCATCATCCTCTTCCTCGGTCGCGGCATTTATCCCGCTCTCTCTGGGTACCTCATATTCAGCTTCTTTCAAGGAGCTTTGCCAATCCCTTTCCACGAAGGGAGAGGGGCCATTGGGACATTCCTCTCGGTCCAGAAAGAAGGACTCAAAAGGTAAGTCCCATCGTCGGCGTTCGTGGGAGTGGGAGAGGTCCCCTTCCCCGGACAGTCGACACTCAACTCCGGTCGAAGTTGCGGCTAAGGCCGCTGGCTTCACGGTGTCCCCGTCAGGTCAGCCGGCCGAGACTCCCGGCGACGCTGTCGAGATTTTTCTCGACTCATCGAACGGGCTGTCGACTAGTGAAGCTGACAACCCTTCTTCACCGGTTCCCCCAGTGGAGACCGAGGAACTGCCTGCGCCTCCAGTGCCGCAGTCCCTGGTCAAGGCTTCAGAGCCGAGGGAAGAGCGGATGTCCCCTGCTCCTTCCCAGACCCGTCCTCGGAAACACCGAGGTCTCGGTCTCGGACATCCTCTCGGTCCAGCTGATTCCGCCCGAGCATCGTGTCTCGTTTCTGCACCGAGCAAGTGGCGCCGCCGCTCGTCCTCTGAAGAGGAGAGGCTTCGGCTCAAATTGCGTCGATGCTACGAGGACCTGATGTGGCAGCAGTTACTTCTGTCTGGGAATAAGCCGACGCTGTCGCCTTCCCCGGCTAATCAAGTGGCTGTCACCCGGGCGGCTGAAACAACCCCTCGCTGTAGCCGAGGTGCCCAAGCCTGGGCTGGTTGTTCGGCCGAAACTAGCTGCCCTACCGATTGTGGTGGAACCCCCACCTCCACAACCGAAATCGGGGGCGCCGACCAAAGACTCTCGGTCGGGTCAGGGCCTGCCCCACAGGTTGTTGGTCACCCTCACTCCTAACCGTCTTCGGCAGGTGGAGGGTGGCTCAGGCCCCAGGCAGCTCTTCGCGGACTCCTCGGAGTCCGACAACGACTCCTCCCTATTCTCCAGGCCCATTGACCTGGAGTCCTCCGGGGGCCAGTCGATGGACGAAAGCCCATCGTCCTTCATGGGTCTGCTTAAGCTCATCTCGGAGTCCACTGGGATGCAGCTCGAGCCCGTATCCAAGCGGGCCAAGTATCCCCTAACAGTGATACTGGACCGAGGGGATTCACCCACGGAGGCCTTTCCGGTGGCTGAAGCCATTGTTGGCCCAGCCTTGGAGCTTTGGCAGCGGCCTGCTTCCTGTCCTGCGCCCTCGGCCAGGATGGCCAGGAAGTATGCGGTCCTTACTGGCTCTCTGCCCGTTTTTTTGGAACACCCCTCCGCCAAGGGGTTGGTCACCGACAGCGTTTTCTGGCGTTCCGGGAACGCTAGGGACGTGGACAAGCCCCCAGACAAGGAGTCCAAAAAGCTGGACTATGCCGGGCGCAAGCTGTACGCTTCGTCCTCCCTTGGCCTCCGCCAGGCCAGCTCGGCCGTGCTGATGGCACATTTCTCCACGCCCTCATGGGCTCCCTGGGCGAGTCATCCCTCATCTCCTGGCCGACCTGCAGACCATGGTCTGGCAGGTACGGGACCAGGAAAGGGCGGTGGCTAAACAGCAGCTCCAAACTGCTCTGGACATTGGAGACTGCTGTGCCAGATCAGTTGCGGCCGCGGTGGTCTTGCGCCGCAGAGCATGGCTGAGGATATCCACCTTCACGGCGGATACCCAGCACAAACTGGCGGATGTCCTCTTCCTGGGGACCGACCTCTTAGGCCCTGGAGTGGAAGGTCACCTCCAGCGGATCAAAAAGTCCAATGCCACTCTGGACTCAGTCACCTCCGCCCAGTAGGACAAGGGCCGCTGACAACAGCAGCATAAGTCCTTTCATCCTTCTGCGCCTGCGGCATGTCTGGCCCAACAGCACCAGGGCCAGCAGGCTTGCGTGTGGCACCCCAAACCCAAGCCTGCGGCTTCTTCCAATAGGAAGCAGGGAAGTAAAGGCCCAGGAGGTCCCTCGGCCGGTCCCTCCTCTAAGCCTGCCCAGTGACAGGTTGAGGGGTGTCTTCCCCAGCCTTGTCACTCCCCCCCCCCGGGATCCCCCCGTGGGGGGATGGCTCCGTCACTTCCTTTCCACCTGGCCCATTATCACCATGGACCATTGGGTGTTGGAGGTGGTAGGAAAGGGCCTGCCCCAGGAGTTTGAGCAGGCCCCACCCTTCCGAGCCGTCGCCCCTCGGGGAGCTACGGGGTTTGCAGCCTCCTTGTTAGCTTGCCGAGCCGATATCGCCCTGCTCCTCGAAAAAGAGGTGATCAGGAAGGTGGCGGATCCTCCTCCAGACCCGGGGTTTGTGTCCAGGTACTTCCTAGTCCCAAAACGGACGGGGGGCTGGCGCCCCATTTTCGACCTGCACAACCTGAACAGGTTCCTAAGGTCTTGGACCTTCAGGATGGTCACTTTGGCTCAGATAATCCCATCCTTGGAACGAGGCGTGTGGTTCTGTTCTCTGGACCTTCAGGACGCATTCTTTCACGTCCCAATCCGTCCGTCCCACCAGAGATTCCTCTGCTTCAGGGCAGAGGGATCCCTCTGAGTTCCGGGCCATCCCCTTTGGCCTTTCCTTAGCTCCCAGGGTCTTCACCAAATGCATGGCAGTGGTGACAGCATTCCTGCGGTGCCGAAGGGTCCGGGTGTACCCCTACTTGGACGATTGGCTGATTGCAGCCCCCTCCAGGCTGGAGGTGGAGCGGTCTAGAGATCTGGCCCTCCAGGTTTGCTCTCAGGTTGGCTTCCTCATTAATGAGGCCAAGTCGGAACTCGTGCCAAAGCAGGTGATCCAATTCATCGGGGCAGAGCTCGACTCTCTACGAGCCAGAGCATGGCTTCCGGCGGACAGGGCCTAGGTTCTTTCCTCCTTTGCCCAGTCATTTCAGGTTGGGAAATTGCGCCCTGCCCGGGACTTCCTGCGCCTCCTGGGCCTCATGGCGGTCTGCACCAGCGTGGTCCATTGGGCCCGTTGGTACATGTGTCCCCTTCAATGGGGGCTGGCCAGCCAATGGTCACAGCACTTCGACCCACTGGATCAGCTAGTGACAGTGACCCAGGGGATGTGGAACGCTCTCCAGTGGTGGACCGTTCCAGCACATCCGCAGGAGGGCATCCTGTTTGTCCACCCCGAGCCGACTGTCTCTCTTTTGACCAATGCCTCTCTGATGGGTTGGGGTGCCCATCTGGGGGAGCACAGAGCGCACGGCCTCTGGTCCCCTCGGGAGTCCCCGTGCCACATCAACCTGCTGGAGCTTCGAGCGGTTCGTCTAGCCCTCACCGCCTTCGCTCCGTTTCTATGGGGTCAAGTGGTTCAGGTCCAGATGGACAATACCACGGCCATGTTCTACCTAAACCACCAGGGCGGGACGCACTCCATGCCTCTGTGCAGGGAAGCTCTCCGCATTTGGTCACTCGTGCGCAGCCTGGAGGCAGATCTCCTTGCCATCCATGTTGCAGGAGCCTCTAACACCCTGGCCGATGCCCTAAGCCGGATAGGGGCTGCGTCCCACGAGTGGTCTCTCCTGCCGGAGGTAGTACAAGATCTGTTCTCCCACTGGGGCACACCTCAGGTTGACCTGTTTGGCTCCAGGGAGAATGCGAAGCTGAGACTGTTTCATGCCCGATCCCCTCAGCAGGGCTCGCTGTAGGGGGATGCCTTCTTGTGGCCGTGGACCCCAGGCCTCTTCTACGCCTTTCCCCCATTTCCCTTGATCCACAAGGTGCTTCTCAAGGTGAGGAGGGACAAGGCGCAGGTGATTTTGGTAGCCCCAGACTGGCCCCACCAGTTCTGGTATCCAGATCTCCTCAGTCTCAGCTCCAGGCTCCCGAGGCGTCTTCCAGCCCGCCCGGACCTGATCTCAGTCAGTCAGGGGAAGGTATTCCATCCGGACCTTCAATCCCTGCACCTGACGGCCTGGTTCCTGAGCGACTAGAGTTCCAGGCCTTGGGTCTTAACGATGAGGTCCTCAACATCGTTGAGGCGTCCCATAAGGAGTCGACCAGAAAATGCTATGTCTTCAAATGGAAGAGATTCTCCATTTGGTGTCAGAGCAAGGGCCTGGACCCTTCCTCCTGTTCCTTGGCAAGCATTCTGGACTACCTGTGGTCCCTTTCTCAGCAAGGGCTTCGGTCGGCGACCCTTAGCGTGCACCTGGCAGCCATCTCTGCTTACTGGGTGCGGGCCGGGAAGCAGTCGGTGGCGCAGGAGAAGGTGGTCGGGCGCTTTTTCAAAGGCCTTGATCACATATCCCCTCCGGTGCGAGAACCTCCACCTCCGTGGGATCTACTGCTGGTACTGGCTAAGCTCATGGGCAAGCCATTCGAACCGATGCACAGGTGTGACATCTCTCACCTGTCGTGGAAGACCGCCTTCTTGGTGGCTATCACGTCAACCAGAAGAATGGGAGAGCTCCAGGCGCTTTCCATCGAGTCTCCCTATCTGGTCTTCCACTGGGACAAGGTTGCCTGCACCCCCAACCGAAATCCCTTCCGAAGGTGGTGTCGGAGTTTCACCTTAACCAGGTGTTGACTCGGCCGGTGTTCTACCCCAGTCACACCTCGGAGGCCGAATATAGGCTCCATACTTTGGACCCTTGAAGAGCGCTCGCTTACTACAAGGAGCGGACGGCTGAAGTTCGGGGAGAGGTTCGCCATCTTTTTGTCACCTACGCTGAAGCCGCACCTGGCAGACCTGCAGCCAAGTGGACGATAGGCAGGTGAGTCAACTCCTGCATAGAACTCTGCTATAGGTTGACGGGCATGGAGCCTCCCAGAGGGATAAGAGCTTATTCTACCCGCCACACCACTGCATCAGTGGCTGCTTCCAGGGACGTCCCTATCCAGGAAATCTGCAGGGCTGCTACCTGGAAGTCAGCACACACCTTCATCACCCACTACCACATCGACCTTGAGTCACGCTGGGATGCTGGTTTTGGGGCCTCAGTTCTCCAGTCTTTATTTCCCAAGTAGGGGTGTCGCCTTGCCTCCTCTGCCGGAGAACTGCTAGGAGTCTGCCAGACAGTGTGGATGAACAACATATCCATGTCCCTGAAATACAGGTTACTCACCTGTAACAGGAGTTCTAGGAATGGTATATGTTGTTCATCTACAACCCTATTCTGACCTCCCGGCGCACAGCCTGGCTTCCAGCGGGCTAGATCTGGCGTCATGGGGCAGAGCCGAGAGTTTTACCACCTGGGGGGGTGGGAGGAGCCAGCTTGAAGACCTTCTGGCAAGATTTAAAGCGGCACGGAACCTGCCAGACAGTGTAGATGAACAACATATACCATTCCTAGAACTCCTGTTACAGGTGAGTAACCTGTATTTCCTGGATTGCTTCATTCAAGATCAGGGGGCAGTCAGGTAATCTGCCACAGATGAGCAGGGAGGGTGGCCAGGAGCATGCAGACACAGGAGCTCTGTCAAGTAGTCTGGGCTATGCTTGTGTATGGGCCTTAAACATTGACAGATGTATCCTGATGGTGACATGCCACTGCACCAGTATCCAGTGCAGTGTCTGCAGTACTTTAGAGATGTGCTCAGAGTGGAGAAACCCCAGCAGTCAACTTGCCAGCAGTGTTCTGTGCCAGCTGCGAATGGCATGTCAACCCTCCCGATAGTCCAAGATACAGAGCATTGCAGTAGTCCAACCTTGACTTAATAAAGGCATGCCCTAGTGTCTTCAAATCCTCCGGACACAGATGGGGTTTGATCTGGGCAATGCTCCTAACGTGGAAAAAGACACCACAGGCCACTGACTCTTGATGTTCCAGTGTCATCTTGTGATCATTGATGACATCCAGATTTTTCACTCTATGTGGATATGAGAGAGGCAGCATTACATTGTAACCCAGCCAACTCATCTCCCATTATCTGCAAATCTCCAAGAACCCATATCTACCAACAGTACTTCCATCTTTTCTGGGTTGAGCTCAGTCAGCTGAAGGCCATCCAGTCATTTATACTGGACAGGCATCTATTCAACAGGTTGACAAAGTTTGTCTCACTGGGGAAAATAATGACAGCCAAGTATTGCTAGCATAGAAAAGAAATCTCAGACTATATCCCAGGATGATCTCTCCAAGAGGCAGCAGATACACGGCAGACAATGAGTGTGACAAGCTTGAACTCTGAGCTACTGCACAGTCAAGGGCAGCAGGGTGCCAGGAAATATTACCTAACGCAACCTGCTGCACTCTGCAGAAAAGGAAGGACGTAGTACTTCAGTACAGTGCCTTTGAGTCCTTCAGAGTGCTTCAGCCAAGTTGTTAAAACTGCATGGTCTACGGTGTCAAAAGCTGATGCAAGATCGAGAACACGAATCAATTGATCTTACTTCAAGAGGGCTCTTGCAGTAGGTAATTATATGTAGGACTGAAGCTGGCAGGCGCCAGGACCCCACGGAAAAATTTCTAGATAGCATTCTCTGGCTCATGTGACCAGCGTCAGGAGACGTCGGTATAAAGGGGCGGTCCCTCACGCCTGCCTTCCAGTTCTTTCCCGCCGTTAGCTCATGCCAGTGCCTCGCGGTAAAGTTCATCGCTCGTCAGCCTCAGTCGTCGGTAGTTTTGACAGTTATTTTCAATTTTTTGATCTATTGTCAGGTATTTGGCAGTGTATGTCGTCCCCTACACCGTCCGAACACAAGAACAAGTGCGACTTGTGCGGCGCCCAACTTCCGCACAAGGACGGCCATTCGCAGTGCCTCTTTTGCCTAGGCCCTGATCTTCCGGTGGAGAAGTGCCAGCACTGCCTCAAATTCAACACGGCTACCCGAAAATGGCAGCAGCAGTCCCTGGAGGCCCATATTTTAAAGAAGAAAATGAGCTCCATGGTAAAGGAGTTAAAAAAGCTCCAGCAGGCATCCACTTCCCCCGAAGGCCATTGAAAGAAAAAAGACAAGGAGAAGCACCGGGACAAGGGCTCCTCATCCACCGCGTCTTCTTCGGGAGTCACTGTGATTCAGGTAACATCCCCTCTGGGGGGACCGCTCCACGACGGCCGCCTTAGAGGCTTCTAAGGCGGAGTCGGCCCGCCTGGCCCTTTGGGCGCTTTGCCACTGAAGCCTCCGCCTCGGTAAAGCCGCCCTGTGCGTCTAGTGTGTGAGCGGCCCGTAAGCCGGACGCCTGCTCCTCTGACGACGCACGCGAGAAGGTCGGTGAAGTCACCCGACCCCGCCATCGACCCATCTCCACCCGCAACCAAGCCGCCCTCCTTCGCGACCTGCCTCGGGCGAAGGGTCCGCCATGTCGGACGCCAGCTGCTCCGGCGCCCGCCCGAATCCCGCTGATAAGTTGGACGTCGGCTCGCCTGGCGTCCGCACAGCGGATGAGCCGACGCTGGACCCCCCCCCCACGTCCGCCATTCCCGGCTCCCCGCAGCCTTCGCTGCCCTCCGGGGACCCTGGGTCTTCTCAGCCTGAGCCCGAGGATTTTTCTCCTCCATCCCCAGGCGATGCTGAGGTTCCTGCTCCACCCCCGTCAGACTGTCTGCCCACTGGTCCAACCGATCTGATGGCTTCCCTGACGCCGGCCCAGATGCCGGCTCCTTGGCCGCCGGCCCTGACGCCGGTCTTGCCAACCCCGGGCGACATCCCGCTCCCTGAGGCCGCTCCAACGCCGGGCCCTCCGCCCACTGGGCCTTCTGCTCCAGACCCACCTGTGGGGCCTCTGGCCGGGCCGTCTGCTCCAGCAGCCCTCCCCCCAGTTCCTGGGTATCCGACGCCGTCTTACCTGGGTCCGCAGTATCCGACGCCTCAGTACCTGACGCCAGCCTATCCAATGCCGCAGTACCTGGTGCCTCAATACCAGATGCCGGGTTTCCCACCATTGGGTTACGGATACGCGCCTTACGGGTATAATCCATACCCGTATCCCCCTCCTCCTCCACCTCCACCGCCCCCTCAGCCGCCCGTGGACTTGCAGAGACTCTGGCCTCCTGGTGGGCTGAGGCCAAGGCTCAGCTCACCAGAGAGGTGGAGGAGAGTCTTCCGACGACGGACCGGTTCCAGTTTCCGTACGTCCATGACGGCAAACTCCCTCTACACCTCCGGACACCAGGGCAAAACCCTCTGGTTCCAGGGAGGGGCAGGACACGCTTCCCCGAGGGCTTCCCAAGGGGTCCGTTCTTGGCCCACATCGGGAGACAGAGTCTTCCTCCTCACCATCTTCTTCCTGCTCGGACGCCTCTGACGGTTGTTCCAAGCTAGATGATGAGCCACGCTCTCCGTCTAAGCCCAGGCCAAGGACTCCTCCGAAGTCTCCTCCGGAAGATCCTTCTTTTACGGAGTTGCTACGCAAAATCCTGGAGGTTCATAAGTGGCAGTCCTCGGAGCCGGATCCCCAGCATAAGAAACTCGCTGAGCATCTGGATCTGCCCGTGACAGCTCCCACCTTGGTGCCACCTTGGATTGAGCCTCATGCCGATCTTGTTTCCACTATTTGGAAACAGCCTTTGGCCTTAGCCCCACTTCCTCGGAAGTCGAACAGGCTATATCAGGCTCCCAAGGGTGTTGAATTTTTTGACTCTCACCCTCGAGCTGATTCGGTCGTGATTAGCGCCTCTCACGGTCGGTCAGCTAACGCGAGGCATTTGAGCTTGTCTCCACCTGACAAAGAATCGCATCTTCTGGACCAGTATGGTAAGAAGATCTTCGCTTCTTTCACTCTGAGTGTTAGGGCCCTGAATTATGGCGGTCACATGGGGGATTACCAGAAGACGATTCTTAGTGAGGTGGAATCCAAATTGGACTCCCTTCCGGACTCTCAAGTCAAACAGGAAGTGGCTGACCTCGTCCGCTGTGCACGTTCGGCCAGTCGGCACATGCTTCGTGCGACTTACGATGCAGTGGACACTGCTGGTAGGAGCCAAGCTTTCGCCATAGGCTTACGGCGTCATGCCTGGCTCCGTGTGTCAGGGTTGGTCCCGGAAGTGCAGTCCGCTATTCAGGAAGCGCCCTTCCGGGGTTCGGTGCTGTTTGGTGGTGATGTCAAGGACATGGTCACCGATCTGCAGGAGAAGGGGACGGCACTGAAGTCTGGACTCCATGTATCATCCCCATCAAACGCAGTGCCGTCCCTTTTGCAGACGGAATCGGCCAAAGGCGAAACCCCAGGGAAAGCGGGCCCCTAAACGCCGGGCCCCTCCAGCTGCCAAGCCCCCTCCACCCAAAAAAGAAGCGGGTGCTTCAGCTGTGACGCTGCCCCACACCACCTGACTCCTTTCCTCTCCCACAGCCTCTGGGCCTCCCGAAGGAACCGGTAGGAGGGAGGTTTTCCCTCCATCTCCCGGGCTGGGAGAGGATAACTTCAGATTCCTGGGTGCTCCAGCTGATCGCAGAAGGACACTCAATAGAGTTTCTACAGAAACCACCTCGTCACCCTCCCCCAAGGTTGTCGTACTCTCGGGAACACCTTCTTCTGGTCCAGGAAGAGATTTCAGCACTTTTGCTGAAAGAGGCAATAGAGCCCGTCCCCCTTTCTCTACAGGGAACGGGTTATTATTCCCACTTCTTCCTGGTCCCGAAGTAGACAGGAGATGTAAGGTCGATTCTAGATCTCCGTTCCCTGAACTTATTCGTGGAGTACAAGAGGTTCAGGATGCTCTCCCTGCAGGGCCTCCTGCCCCTCCTTCGGTCGGGACAGTGGCTGTGCACTGTGGATATGCAGGACGCTCACCTGCACATCCCTGTCTGCCCTTCTCACCGCAAATACCTCTGTTTTGCTTTCCAGGGGGACTACTACCAGTTCAAGGCCCTCCCATTTGGTCTTTCCTCGGCACCCCGGGTGTTCACCAAATGCCTTGCGGTGGTAGTGGCCTACCTGCGTACCCGGGGAGTGCAGGTTTTCCCGTACCTGGACGATTGGCTCCTGGCGGCCTCGTCCAGGGAGGAACTCCTGCGCTTCCTCTCCCTTACCCAGCAGGTCTTTGCCTGCCTGGGTATTACCATCAACCATACCAAGTCCCACTTGATCCCATCCCAGAGGCTCCAGTATATCGGGTGATCCTGGACATGACTCTGGCAGGGCCTTCCTGCCACTGGACAGGGTGGCCACACTACAGGCTCAGGTCAGCCTGTTGTACAGCCGCAGGCAGGTCAGTGCAAGGTCGGTCCTTCGCCTCCTCTGGCTTATGGCGGCTGCTATCCCAACAGTCCCTCACGCTCGGCTCCACTTGAGGGTCTCTCAGTGGACACTTCGGTCTCAGTGGGATCAGTTGGTGGACGACCTGGACCAGCTTGTCTTAGTCTCCTCCCCCATGGTTCGGGACTTGCAGTGGTGGATGGTTCGAAAGAACCTTTGTCGGGGAGTTCCCTTCTGCCTTTCTCCCCCAGACTCTGACCACAGATGCCTAGGGCGAAGGTTGGGGACCTCATCTCGGACCACACAGGACCCAGGGCTCCTGGTCCAAGCTCGAAAAAACGCTTCACATCAGTGTGCTCGAGCTTCGGGCAGTGCTTTATGCTCTTCAGGCTCTGCATCTTCATCTCCTTCCTGGCCACTTAGCCGTACAGACAGATAATATGTGTGTGGTATGGTACATCAACAAACAGGGAGGGACTCGTTCTTACCCTCTTTGCGGGGAAGTGACGTGAGTTTGGGATTGGGCAGTACAGCACAACCTCCACCTCATGGCAGTTCACATCCGGGGGGTCGAGAACACCTTAGCAGACAAACTCAGTTGCTCGTCTGCTCAAGCTCACGAGTGGGAACTGGATCGGGGGTCTTAGACGATTTCCTCCTATGTTGGGGAACTCCACAGGTGGACCTGTTCGCCTCACCTCTAAACGCAAAGCTTTCTGACTTCTGCTCACTTGCTGCAGATGCGCGGCATTTTTTGGAGAGGCGCTCTGTCTCTAGATTGGAAGGACAGATTCGTCTTTGCCTTCCCCCCGATCCCTTTGATTCCGAGAGTCTTACAGAAGCTCGGTTCAGAAGGAGCACAAATTATTCTGATCTCTCCTTTCTGGCCCAGGCAAGTTTGGTTCTCTCTTCTGCAACAATACTCAGAGGAACCTCCTCTTCCTCTTTCTCTGTCGCGACTTTTAGTGACCCAGGATCAGGGGACCCTGATCCATCCAGGTCTCAAGTCCTCCAGCTGCACTCATGGCTCCTGCAGTCATAGCTCAAGCCCGATTTGGGGTTTCACCCCGAGTGGTTGAGATCCTGGTGGAGGCTAGAAAACCCTCCACTAGGTCTACCTAAGCCATGAAATGGAAACGGTTTACAATCTGGGCCGCTTCAAAAGATTTTGAGCCTTTCTCCTGCTCTGTTGGGCGGCTGCTGGAGAACCTGCACCACCTCTTTGATCTGGGTCTTAGTCACTCGTCCCTGAAGGTACATGGCGGCCATTTCGGCCTACCATGTCCCTTTTACAGACAGGACATTTGCTCAGCTGGACGTCTCTTAAGAATTTCCTCAGAGGGGTTCTCCACTTGAGGCCCCCTATCCGGGTTCCCGCCCCTCCTTGGGATTTGAATTTCATCCTTGAGAAGCTTACTCTGCCTCCTTTCGAAACAGCAGCCTCAGCAGACATGAAGTTCCTTTAATGGAAGACTCTCTTCCTAGTGATCATTACTTCCGCTCTGAGGATTTCCGAGCTCCAGGCCTTGATGTGTAAAATCCCGTACTTGATTTTTCACAAGAAACGTGTTGCTCTGCGCACCAATCCTAAGTTTCTCCCCAAGGTGGTAGTGGAATCTACATTGAACCAGTCCATAGAGTTACCCGCTTTCTTTACGCAACACTCCAATCAAGGGGAGTATCTCTTTCACACTCTGGACGTTCACCGAATTCTGAGATGCTACACTAACAGAACAAAAGATCTCAGAAAGGCTGATCAACTGTTTGTCTCTTTTGCCCACAAAAAAGAAGGCAATGCTGTTTCTAAGCAATGCCTGTCCAAATGGTTAGCTCATTGCATCACCTTTTGTTATGACAAGTACAACAAGACCCTTCCGGGTCAAGTGAGAGGCCGCTCCACCAGAGGAGTCGCTGCCTCGGCGGCCTGTTTCAAGAATGTGTCAGTGGCAGACATCTGTGCTGCTGCCACTTGGACTTCCGTCCATACGTTTATAAAACATTGCAGTTTGGATATTGCCTCTCGCCGTAGAGCAGGCTTCGGGCTTGCTGTCCTGCAAGGCCTCCTTTCTTAAGGCCTTCACAGCTAGAGGACCTACTTTGAGTAGCTTTCCTTCTCCCGTTTGCTGCTTCTTGTTCCAGACTGCTTGGGACTCAGTCCTGTATGCAATTACCTACTGCAAGAGCCCTCTCGAAGTAAGACTGTACAGTTACATAAGAACTTACCGTAACAGTAGATCTTCGAGAGGCTCTGCAGTAAATATGTCTCTCCTGCCCTCCATCCCCTAAGCTTTTCAGCTCCTTTTCCAGTGAGGAAATATCCTTCTCTCTCATCTGGCCTTTTTGACCTTTAGCGGGGAAAAGAACTGGAAAGGCGAGGCATGAGGACCGCCCCTTTATACGGCGTCTCTGGCGCCGGCCACCTGATCAGGGGGCGGTCCCTCGCCAGAGATTGCTAGCTAGAAATTTTTCCGTGGGGTCCTGGTGCCTGCCGGCTTCAGTCCTACATGTAATTACCTACTGCAAGAGCCTCTCTCGAAGATCTACTGTTATGGTAAGTTCTTATGTAACTGTACTTTCACCTCTATCTTTAGCTAGGAAAAGGTCATTTTGCATTCTGAAGAGTGCTGTGAGAAGACTTCTTCAGATGCATTTCAAGCTGTGTCACCACAACCTTCTTGATTACCTTCCCGAGAAGGGAAGGTCTGAGACAGGCCTACAGCTGGACGAGATGTCAAGATCCGGAGATGGCCTTTTCAGGAGAGGCTGCACAACCACACTCTTCAGTGCGGTGAGGAAAACACCTTTCCTCTAGGAACACCTGACGGTCTCCACAATAACTGGATCCAGTGATTCATGGCAGTCCAGAAACAGATGGGTTGGTCCCAGGTCCAGCATATAGGAAGTGGGGCACAGATCTGAGATTGACCAAAGAACTTATCTTGCTAGTACTGGCGGAAGTTCACTTCAGACCAGCGAAAGGCCCTTGCTCAGCCGAGGCTCGATAGAGCTTGGCTATGACAACCCATTCAGGGGGAATACCAGGTTGGGTAGAGGATATCCTGATAAGGAGGACATGACCAAACTCCTCACAGATTTCTTTGGACAATAGTCCCCTGCACTGTAGACAGATTTAGTGTAACAATCTGTCCGCTGTGCAGAAGAGTTGAGCTAGTCTGACCTTCAAAGAATAAGTCTTATCCATAGATTCCCACTAATGGGTCTGTGGAGGAAGTGCTAGGACCTCGTGGGAGCCAGCACTTTTCTGGGGGGGGGCTCATGGCACAGCTAGGCCCTATGCGCATCACTGCATGCACATGTTGGTATAGAGCGGATGCGGCCCACAACTACCTCTGTTCTGTTTTCCTACCGTCAAGTGCGCAACAGCATCACTGCTCTCCATGTCAGGGCCAGAACTTCACCGGCTATATGACGACAGTGTTCTGTTCTTTGGTTTTAGTTTAAAATACACTAGAGTGTTATTTTTGTGTCAACTTAGTTTAACACAGAAAAAGTACAGTTTTCTTTCAGCCTTACTTCTTGTTAATGGTCAGTGACCATGGAGGAAGATAGGAAGCCTGAAAAGGGAAGTTGCTTTGGCAACTGGGCAGTGTCTGGCCACCACTTCTCTGAGCGGATGCTCTGACAATGGGCAGTCTGGTGCCCCAGAAAATGGATAATCCACCTGGAGTTGCAAAAAGAAATGGCCCAGATCCCATAAACACTCTACATCGGGGTGTTTGCACCGTTCAACCTTGAACGCTTCTCGCAAAAAGGGTAAGGGAAGCAAACAGCACCATTTGAGATCGACCTCTGGTTATTCTGCTGCGAGACTCTTGACTTCTGCCGACTCTGGTATGTCATCAAGACATAGGTCAGGAAGCATAGGAAAACCAGGAGCAGTTATAAAATTTGCAAGTAATGTTTTATTATCAATAACAGTAAAATAAAAATTGTTCAGTATAAATATTTACAAAGGCAGTAAAAACAGAGAAAACAAAAGTCCTTCATAGAAGCGTATCTCTAATTACGTTTCAGTCTTTCACCAGCAAAAATATTGCTACTGCTTTTATAACAAGTGTTTGCTCGACAATTAACTTCTTCATCCTAAGCTCATTAAGGAGACATCCTGTTTCTCACAAAATGTATTAGAGTTCTTGTCAGTTTCTTTGTAGAGTAGGCTTGCAAATAGAACAGTGTCCCAAGCTGGCCTCCTCGCAGCTCTGCAAATGTTTGTGCTGCATCTCAAGGTTAACCCCTTGAGTTCCAAATAGCTTTTTGCAATCATTTCAGCACTATAACTATATACAGTTTCAAACAAAGGGATCCCAGTATCACTTTACAGTTTAACACAAAGATTCACATATATTTTTATAGCCACAGATACACAAGGGGGAAGAAAAGACAGAAACAACAAGTGAAGGTAGAGAGCTAGCCAGAGTTGGAGAATCGCGAGACCGTCAGAGTGACCAGTTCCTAGGTCTCACAAGAACATTTGGCTGTGCAACCAGACAAACGAGACACAGAAGAGGAGAGGATAGAACAGATCCTTGCATTTAACTCTTTCTGCATAACAAATGGGACAGGGCCTTATTCAACCATGTCACATGGCCACCTCTTTAAGAGGGAACCTGTTTTAAAAAAACAGGTTTCCAAAACATTCTATTAATTCTGTTCTAACATTAGCTTATAACTTTTATAGTTCAGTGCATTTGCAGTATAGCAAACAGAGAAGTTTAAACTCAATACATTTTGTCTTTTTAACCTTCGGAATTCTCAATTCCTGATCCATATTTTGACAGAAAACCAACACTGACATTCTCATTCCCAGATTTGTGTGTCACTTTAAATTTAAATGGCTGTAATGGCAGGTACCACTGTGTGATTCTGGAATTCTTATCCTTCATTTGGTTAAGCCAACCGAGAGGATTGTGATCTGTTATAAATACAACATGAGCTCCGAGCAAAAAAAAAAAAAATGAAGGGACTCCATGGCCCACTTTGTCGCAATGCATTCCTTTTCATTGGTGCAGTACCTCTTCTCTCTGTCATGCAACTTTCTACTAATATATAGAATAGGATGTTCCTTCCCTTCTTTATTCTGACTCAAGACTGCAGCTAGGCCTTCCTCTGATGCATCTATCTGTAACAAAAATTGTTTCTCAAAGTCTGGGCTTCTTAAAACAGGGGCTGGACATGCTGCTGCCTTAATGGACCGAAAAGCTTCATCACACTCTGGGGTCCATTTTACAGTATTTGGGAAATGTTTCTTTGTGAGTTCAGTGAGGGGAATAGCAAGCTGGGCAAAGTTGGGAACAGATCTCCAATAACCCACCAGCCCTAAAAATGACCTGACATTTTCTTTGTTTTAGGGATAGGACTGTTTGCTACAGATTCTGTGTTAAAAATCTCTGGCTTTACTTCTCCATTTCCCAAAACATAGCCTAAATATCTGGTTTCCTGCATGCCCAGTGCACATTTGGTAAGATTAATTGTCAGACCTGTCCTTTTGATAGATTGGATCACTGCTCATAGGTGTTCCAGGTGGCTTTTCCAGTCTGGACTGTACACCACAACATCATCCAGGTATGCAGCACAGTAACCAGTGTGAGGGGATACAATTACAGCCATGTACCACTGGAATGTAGTGGGTGTGCCATGTAAACCAAATGGCATGGTGGTGAACTGATGAGTCCAATAGGAGTGGCAGATGCAGTTTTCTCTCTGGATGCTTTGCTAGGGGAATTTACCAATAACCTTTGGTAAGATTGAGGGTACTGATGTACTTGGCACTCCCCAGTCTGTCCACCAAATCATCTATCCTGGGCATAGGATAACCATCAAATTCTGACACTTGATTAAGTTTCCTAAAATCAGAGCAGATTCGTATACCCCTTTTTATGTTGGCTTGCCGTGCTTGTGCGACAGTCAACATATTGGGAGAGTGGAGATTTGGAAGCGTGGCTGCTGTTGGGCGAATGCAGGGCACGCATCAGTAGGTGCGTCCCTCGTTCCCCAATAAGCCAGCATGCTAGCGCTGACACCAACATTATGTAAAGTGGACATAACTTGTAAACAAAGTGCCGCTGCAATCAGAGACAAGCTCGTCATGCAGTGGCATAAAGACACGCCTCCCATACGTGCCTTTCCAAGTCAAACATTTCAATAAGCATGGCGTCGAAGCTGCCATTATGGCGGGTGAAGCTCGCCCCCATGTGACACGCCAACGGGAGCCACCCCCGCCTGCATCACCCCTCAACTGCTGAATGTCAGGGGTGCCCAATCCCTTGGCTCACGCCTCCCCGACTTTGTTTGTCGGGCGGGGTGCCCAATCCCCAGCGGCATTAACCCCCCTGTTGTGTGCCGACGAGGGTGCCCAATCCCGTCGGCTAGTGACCCCAAACCCACTTGGTGGCATGCTGGGAGCCCACCCCAGCGTACAAAACTGTCCTGCAACGTTTTCTGTACCTAGAATACGAAAATGGTCCCTTGTAGTCTAGGTCCGCCCTCCCCCCCACCCGCACCCACCCACTGCGCACCCTGTCTCTCCTCACCCCATACTTACCTCTGGAGTCTGGCACGACGATCTTCAGTGGACCGGGAACACGTCTCCACTCTTCAAAGCCGACCGCGAACTGTGGAAATGACGGTAAGCTGTATAATGGAGTGAATAGGGTTTTTTCAGCTTTGTTGCATATCTCAGGCATTTCGTGGACTTTTTGCACCAAATTTTCAACATGGGGTTTTTGGGGCCCCTCCTCATGAATTCTGTCACTGTCATGGCGTTTATCGGCCTCGAAAGGTGATTTCGCAGTCACTGCGTGAAATCACCTTTCGGGGCCCATTAACGAAATGACAGTGGCGGTGTTCATGAGGTGCCCTCTTAAAAAGCCTAAGATCCAAATTAGGTGGGGAAAAATCCAAGAAATGCCTGTTTTACGAGCGAGCGTTGCGCAGTTGCTACGCAGGCTCGTAACTTCGCGCATTCACAATATTTTACTGCCGGATTTTCAGCATTGTCATTTTTGTACACCTCCTTGTGAACAGTACAGCTGTCATTTTCCACATCCTGCCCAAAATGTGTTTCCGCACTTTCGGCGCACAATAGCACAGTCGCTGTGGGAAATCAGTGTTTGGGCCAGATTATGAAAATGACAGTGACACAGTTCATGAGCAGAGGACCTAAAATGCCTATGTTGAAAATTTGGTGATGATACTCCATAAAATCTTTCAGCACAAGCATCGTTGGCAGATTGCACACAGCACTATTCCGTCGTGCATTTGTGATATTTTCAGTCTGGATTTTCACCATTGCCATTTTTCCACACCTCTTGATGAACAGTACAGCCATCATTTGACATATCGTGCCCAAAATGTGTTTTGCACTTCCGGCGCAGAATAAGCGTGGTCAGCAAAGTAAATCACTTCTTGGGACACTTTGAGGAAATAACAGTAACACTGTACATGACCAGAGGTGCTAAAATGTCTATGTTGAAAATTTGGTGCCGGGCGCCCATAAAATGGCAGTGTTGCAAGCGTGCATTGCATATTTCCCACGCACCCTAGTAGCTTCGCAAATTTGGTATATTTACATGCCACATTTTCAACACTGCCATTTTTTTCCACCTCTTTATGAACTGTGCAGCTGTCATTTCTCACATCCTGCCCGACATGTTTTCCCGCACTGCACTACCAAACACCCAAAGGGACACCCTAATGCTTGTCACTCTCTGCAGGGTGGGGGTGGGTTGGCATCAGTTCAATACTTCACTGCCATTCCTATGATGCATCTATCTAACTCCTGCACTACCAATGCCAATGCCAGCAAGCCAACATTTGGCATTGACAAATACTTGTTTATTTACAGTCACCATTGGTGATGACCAGGCACTTCTCATGGTACCCAGTTCTTTCTTTTTTTTTTTTTTTTTGTGTTTCCTTAACCGCTCTGGTAGTCTGTATGTCTTTTGTCTGATAGGGCGAGCATTCCTTGTCACTGCTACGTGCTCAGCCCTTTTTGCTTGGGCCTGACATTGTGGTGAAAGTACTGTTAAATGTCTTTACCAAGTTTTGAATATCTGCAGTTTGTTTGAAAGTTAAGGAAACATTCATCTTTACAGCATCAGCAGTTACAGTTTGTTCCAGTCTGTCATGAGCTATATCAGTATCTTCTTGATCAGTTTCTGGTAAAACAAAGCAGCCTTTGGTGTTTTGTCAACCCATTTCTTCAGGAGGTTAGTGTGGTATATCTTGGTAGGATTTCTCCTATCGGGGGTCTCAATTTCACAGTTAACTGTGCCAGTACGTTTAAGCACTTTATAAGGTCCTTGTCTCTTTATTAACAGTTTATTTTCTGTTGTGGGTAACAGTAGCAAGACATTTTCATCTGGCTCAAAAACTTTCTTTTACCCCATGGTCCCAATATGTCGTCTTTTGGTTTTGGATCTCTTCCTGATTATTTTGAGCAATTTCAACATATTTTGCCAGCTTCTTTCTCAGGACACGCATATAAGATGTAATAGATTTTTTCTGAGTGGGTTTATCTTCCTAGGTTTCTTTTATTACATCTAGTGGTCCTCTAGGTTGCCTACCATACAGCAATTCAAATGGTGAAAAACCTGTTGCAAAAAGCAGGTAAGGTAAGTCTTGGTCCCATTTTTCCCTTCCGCAAACCTTTTAAACATGCCTTTTAGGGTTTGATTAAAACACTCAACAGAACTGTCTGAGGGTGATAAGAGAAGGTGCTTATAGCAGTAATACCTAATAGTCTGTATAGCTTATTCAGTAGTGCAGCACCAAAATTACTACCCTGATCAGTAATAATCTCTTTATATAGGCCCACCCTGCTGAAAAGCTTGGCAAGCTCTGCTGCCACTTTTGGGGCTGTGACAGTACCCATAGGAACTGCTTCTGGGTATCGAGTGGCGCAGTCATACAATCAAAATGTATTGATTACCCTTTTTACTTTTATCTAAGGGGCCTACCACGTCCATTGCAATTCTTTCAAAAGGCACATCTATCAAGGGTAGGGGCACCTTGTCTTTTTCAGTCACTGAGGCCAATTTCTGACATTCAGCTCAAGAACTGCAATAGGTAGCAACATCTTCATGAATCCCAGGCCAGTAAAATCTGTACAGCAATCTGGCAAGGGTGCGATTCCCTTCCTGAGTGACCAGCTATAGGACTATCATATGCTATCTGTAACAACTCAGATCTTCCTGGACATAAGTCTCCACCACTCATTCACACTATTGGGATCTGCGCCGGAGGCACTAGGACCCATCGAGAGCAAACTTTTTGCTGGAGGGTCGGCGCCAGAGATGGCGCCGCGAGCCCTAGCTCATGCGGGAACGACTATCTCGGCGTCAACCCTCCAACCGCCTCAGTTCCTTTTTTCCCGCCGTCGAGTGCACTTCAGTGACGACGTCGCTCGCCTGTCGGGAGTCAAACTTCAAACTAGCAGCATAGTTTTCAATTTTTATTATTTTGTAGTATTATCTCGATACAGTATCGCTTAAATTTATTATTATTTTTAAAATAAATACAATAAAGAAGTCTTGACCATGAGCAGGTCAGGTGACGGTAGGGAGACTTCATATGAAAGCTGTTGTCAGTTGGGCTGGGTCCGGTCCGTCCGCCTTCTCCGGAGGGAGGGTCTGACAACGGTCAGTCCAGTGCCCGGAAGCATAAAAATAAACAGTCGCACTCTCAGCACCGTTCGGCCTCGAGCTCTTCTTCGGCCCGCAGGTCTAAAAAGTGAAGGCATCACTCGAGGTCGCCCTCTGATATGTCTGTGCGTAGACGCTCGGTTATCAGGGCTAGTTGCCGGTCTCCTCCTTCGGAGTCCCCAACCTCCGCTTCTGGTAGCCGACAGCTTCGACATCGGAGCCCTACCCCACCCGCAGGTAGGTCTTCAGATGAGCAGTTTCATCAGTGGGCCGCTCTTATGGAGCAGTGGGCTCGGAGGTTGGTTCGGCTACCTGGCTCGGTCGCTTCTGGGCCTTCGGGCTCTCTGGGTGACCAGGTAGGGCGGTTGGACCTTCCTGGTCGTGCGGCACCTTCTTCGGTGCCATCGGCTCCGCACTTAGGTGCCCCCCCCCTCACATGGCTGCGGCGCAGGGGGCCACACCGATGCCCTTATCGCCTACTCTTCTTCCTTCAAAACCTGTTTTTCGGAGTCTGGGAGTGTTTTCGGCACCCTTGGCGTTGTGTGGCCTCGGTACCGCTCGGCGTCGATGCTGTGCTGGCGCGTCCTCACTGCCATGTGGCTTCTCAGCTGTGAGGCTCTCGGCGCCGGTCCAGCCTCAGCGCTGAAAAGGCCTTATGGCGTCAGCTCAGTGCCTCTGGCCTCCTCAAGGCCGCGGCTCTTGGGACTCCTCTTTTCACTTGTTTCCTTCTTCCTCCTCTTCTGAATTTCATTCCTTTCCTGTCCATACAGTCCCTCCTGGACTGTCAGGAGATGACATTGAGCCTGACCCAGACCTTCGGTTGGGTGATGAAGTGGATGAAGCAGGATCTATTACTGCTACAGAGCCTGTGGTCGAGGACCTATCCTTTAAGTCTCTGTTGAAAAATCTGAGTTCCACACTTTCTCTCCAGACTACAGACATCGATCCTGGGAAATTGTTGAGACTCCAATATCTTCATGCCTCGGAGATCCCTACGGATTTGACTCCTCCGATTCAGCCTTCATTCGAGACGCTGTCTCAAATGGTATGGAATAATCCTGCTCTTACCCCTTCGGTGGCTAAATCCATTGATAGGAAATATTCAGCCCCCAAGGATCGTCCCATTTTGGCATCTCAAGCCTTTGCGGATCCTATTGTAGTCCTGGCAGAGAATGATAAGGTCGTTCTTCCTCAAGCTACTACAGCTCGACCTATTAACAAAGAATCTCGTAAGATAGACACCTTAGGTAAGAGAGTCTTTGCTGCTTCTACTGTAAGTATGCGTATTGCCAGTTACCAAGGCTATTTTTCTCAGTATGAGTATATCCTGTGGCATTCTATTAAACAGATGGTTGAAGCCCTACTGGAGTCTGATTCAAAGCCAGAGCTTCTTCAAACTATTACCAGAGGTATTGAATCTAATAACCAGCAGGTTAAAGCAGCCATGGATGCTTTTGACACTGCTTCCCGTTCAGCGGCTGCTAGTATTTGCACCCGGCGTCATT
The DNA here is from genome assembly GCA_016271365.2 of Neoceratodus forsteri. Classification (NCBI taxonomy): domain Eukaryota; kingdom Metazoa; phylum Chordata; order Ceratodontiformes; family Ceratodontidae; genus Neoceratodus; species Neoceratodus forsteri. The sequence continues at coordinate 887,651,839 of CM028137.1, read as the reverse complement.
CCTGGCTGCGCACTTCGGGCTTTACGAATGACTCGCAGCAGCAGGTGATGGCATTGCCCTTTGACGGTGCATATCTTTTTGGTCCTCAGGTAGAGCAAGCTCTAGAAGCTACACAAAAGACTAGGTCAGCCATTAAGTTGGCTCGGCCCTCTCTCGAGGGCATGCCAGTAAACGACAGTTTCATAATCGCCAGTCCTTTCGAGGCAGAGGAAGTTTCCATAAGAACCAACCTGCCCAACCTCAAAAGAAGCTGCAACAGAAAGCGCAAGGGCCCAAAGCGCCCAGCGCTACCTTATGAATTGCCGGCCCAAGTTCCATCTCAGCTGCCCGAGGTGGACTTTTCCTCTCCAGTGGGAGGTCGTCTGATGCACTTCTACAACCAGTGGAAGTCCATAACCTCAGACAAATGGGTCCTTCGGATAATTCGCGAGGGGTATCCACTCAGTCTTGTGGAGACCCCTCCGGATCTCCCCAAATGACAGCCCAGGCTGTCAACCCTTCAGTCAGACCTTCTCGCCGCCGAGATTCGGGGCCTTCTGAACAACAGGGCAGTAGAAGTGGTGCCACTGCACCATGAAACACGGGTTCTACTCCATTACTTTCGGTTCCAAAGAAGTCCAGTGAATCGCTCCATTCTAGATCTCAGAGCTAAACAAATTTCTCCCCAAGGAGAAATTCAGAATGATTTCTCGGGGATCCCTGTTACCTCTGCTCTACCAACACGACTGGTTAGCCTGCCTAGATATGCAGGATGCTTACCAGCACATTCCTGTTCACCCGAGGCATCACAAATTCCTGAGGTTTGTGGCTGTGGGACAGCACTATCAGTTCAAAATCCTGCCCTTTGGGCTATCCTCGGCGCTGCAAGTTTTTACAAAATGTTGTGCAGTTCTCGTAGCGCACCTCAGAAAGGTCGGAATTCAGGTGTTTCCTTATCTGGACGATTGGCTTCTAGCAAGCCCTTCCAGGCAAGGGACTCTGGACGCCGTGGAGACAGCCTCGCGCTTCCTTACGTCTTGGGAGTTCTGCTCAACCTCAAGAAATCGCAACTGCAGCCCTCCCAGAGGCTCCTTTTAAGGGACTCTTCTGGACACCTCCTGTCTGAAGGCTTTTCTTCCAGAAGACAGGAGAGCGATATCCTTCAGATGGCCCGTCACATCGGGGAAAACAGCTCAGTCACAGCTCTCTCGATGCAACGGATGCTAGGCCTCATGGCATCCTCAGTGTTCACTGTACCCCTAGCACGTCTGCACATGAGAACCACCCAGTGGATGCTCAGTACTCAGTGGTCCCCAACCACTCACCCGCAGTCCCATCTCATCAAGATGATAGAACCTTTAAGGAGGTCACTCACCTGGTGGTCTCAAGAGAGCAATCTCCTGGAGGGGTATCCCTTTGCTCCTCTGGACCACCAGATCTCCATTACCACGGGCACATCCCTAATTGGGTGGGGAGCTCACTGTCAGGCTCTCCACACTCAAGGTGCGTGGACTCAAGTCGAGTCCCAGCTCCACATAAACATCCTAGAAATGAGAGCCGTCCTTTATGCGGTCCGAGCTTTGAAGGACATTCTGTGTCACAAGAACATTCTCCTTCAAACGGACAACAAAGCAGTGATGTATTACATCAACAAGAAGGGCGGGGCTCACTCTTACCCCTTATGCAGAGAAGCAATGAGGGTATGGGAATGGTGCTTGGAGCACGAGGCTCTAATTCAAGCGGTGTACCTGCCAGGTGTTCAGAACGAACTGGCAGACCATCTCAGCAGAACAGAGACAGACCCTCACGAGTGGTCTCTTGACTCAACCATAGTTCAGTCACTATTCGAAGAGTGGGGAACTCCAGACCGGGACCTTTTTGCATCCCCACTCAACGCAAAACTGCCTCTCTTCTGCTCCAGAAATCCAGGGCCTGGCATTTTCTGTCAGGATGCGTTCAGGCTGCGTTGGACAAAACGCTTTCTTTCCGCCTTTCCGCCTCTTCCTCTAATTCAGAGGGTACTCCTCAAGTTCGAATCCCAGGGGGACTAAATGATTCTCATTGCTCCCTTTTGGCCTCGGCAGCTGTGGTTTCCACTACTCAACAATATATTGGCAGTTCCTCCGAGACCACTTCCCCTGCAGATGAACCTTTTGACTCAGGGACCGGTGGTCCATCCCAACCTGAGATCACTTCACCTTCATGCTTGGCTCCTGAAGAGGTCGAAGTAAACTGGTTTAATGTCTCTCGAAGAGTTTCAGATATTCTTCTGGCTGCACGGAAGCCAGCCACTTGGAAAACTTACACAGCCAAGTGGAAGCATTTTTCACTCTGGTGTGCAAAGTCCTCTTTGAATCCCTTTTCCTGTCCACCAGATAAGGTTTTGGAGTACCTTTTGGACCTCTCAAATTCGGGTCTGCAGTACTCTACAGTCAAAGTTCATCTTAGTGCCATTTCAGCGTATCATGAGCCCGTTATTTCCTTAACTCTGGCTCAGTTACCTATGGTTAAGAGATTTCTTAAGGGGATTCTGCATACCAGACCTCCTACAAGACGTCCAGTCACAGCCTGGGACATTAATCTTGTGCTAGACATGCTCACTCGGAAACCTTTCGAACCTCTGGCTACCTGTGAGCTAAAATTTCTCACTTGGAAGACTGCCTTCCTTGTGGCCATTTCCTCAGCCCGCAGGGTCTCTGAGATACATGCCCTGGTCACAGACCCTCCGTATACTGTGTTCCATAAGGACAAAGTAGTTCTTCATACTCATCCTAAATTTCTTCCTAAGGTTGTGTCAGAATTTCATCTAAACCCACCTTTGGTCCTTCCCTCTTACTTTGTGGACTTCCAAAATGAAGGGGAACGTGCTCTTCATTCTTTGGATGTTAAGAGGGCCTTGCGTTTCTATCTAGATAGAACCAAGGATTTTCGCAAAGCTCAGCAACTGTTCGTTTCCTTCAGTGAGACCCGGCTGGGTCAACCTGTCGCTATCAGATGTATTTCATCATGGCTAGTGGCGTGCCTTCGTCACTGCTATTCCATGGCGCAGGTTAAGTTGGAGGGTAGAGTTTACGCTCACTCTACCAGAGCGGTCGCGGCATCCCTAGCGGAAATCCGCAGCGTGCCTATTGCAGACATCTGCAATGCGGCCACCTGGAGCTCAGTGCATACTTTCGTTAAACATTATGCACTAGATGTCCATGCCAGATGACATTCTTCCTTTGGCAGAGCCATCCTCAATGGACTTCTGTCCTAGAAACGTGAGCTCTTGGTCTTTCCTGCCGCCCCCTCGGGGGATTATTAGCTCAGTACTTTCCCAATAGTGTGAATGAGTGGTGGAGACTTATGTCCAGGAAGATATGAAAATTACGTACCTACTGTAATTCTTGATCTTCTTGGATGAGTCTCCACCACTCATTCACACGCCCATCCTCCATCCCCCGAGCTCACCTTTCTTGTTGGTCTTCACTCCCTCAGATCTTTAGGCCGTGAAGATTTCTTTATTGACCCTTCTTACACGGGTCGCCCGGACTATCTTATGTCCGGTTTTTAGGTTAGGCTATCCTTCTAGGTTAGTTACGCTGCACCTCCTTGGTAAAAAGGTACTGAGGCGGTTGGAGTCGGCCTTGAGATAGTGATACCGCACAAGCTAGGCGATGGCGCCTGACCCTCCAGCAAAAAGTTTGCTCCCGATGGGTCCTAGAGCCTCCGGAGCAGATCCCAGTAGTGTGAATGAGTGGTGGAGACTTGTCCAAGAAGATCAAGAATTACGGTAGGTACGTAATTTTCATTTCTGTACTTTTGTGGTATAACCAATTGTTCTATCTACTCCTGTCTGAAGTTTAAACCAAACTCTGTACAGTAGCCCATTACATTTTTTAAACATTGGTACACCCTGTTTTTGTTGCACCCCCAGCTGCTTAAAATAACCCTGGAGAGAAACATTATTAGCTTGCTCTAAAACAAAATCACAATCAGTTATCAGTTTAGTTTCAGCATTTTCATGTATTAACCCCTTATGTCCATCAGTCTTTTGTTGCCACCATTTCTTCAGGTGTTTTCTTTCTTCCCTGGACTTTTGGATCTTGAAGCTATGCTCAAATAAGTCTGAATCAAAATCACCGAAATGGAAAGAGTCCCCACCATCTGAGATTTTCATTGCCTTTGCTATTGTCATGACAGCTGCTGAAACATCAGGATTTACTCCCCTTGTGATTAACTTGGTAAATCCTGAAAAGTCATTTCCAATAATCACAGGTACATGTAACTTAGGTACTATCCCCACTTTCATTCGGTGTGATACCCCATTAATATTCTGAGTCACTTGGGTGGTGAGATAGTATCGAGTGTCGCCGTGGATGCAGATGACACCTGTGCCTGGTCCTTTTGTACAGTTTTCTCCCAGCACTTCAACATGCACTAGGGTTTGTCTGCTTCCCAAATCAGTAATCCCTTCACAGTCTTAATCTCCCACCTTGACATCTGTTAAATACTTGCCCCAATTTGTGAAGTGCAAATCTACCCCAGTGTCGCTCTCCTTACTATGACAGTTTATTGCACTATGACCTGGCTTCGTACAGTTACAGCAAGTAAAGTCTTTGGGTGCAGATTTGATACCCCACAGGAGTTCTTATCAGACTTGGAGTTAAATTGGGGAAAAAGAGGGTTTTACCAGTGCTTGGCTGTTACATCACTGCTGTGGCGTCTGTTTGGCCATCTGATAGTCTTCAGCCAAAGGACTGGCCTTTCCCCCACTTTCTGGTCAGTGTTCTTCTACCCAAAGCTGCACGCCTGTAGCCAGGATGTTGATGAACTGTTCCATTGTGAGTGTGTTGATGATCTGTAGGACTGTTTTGCTCTCTGGTTGGAGCCATTTAATAAGGAGTACTCTGAGTCCGGTGAAGGTTTATCGAGGATTGTTGACTGAGTGGTACTTCAGAGACCAGAATCTTTGCCTGTAGGTCTCTCCTGAGGTGACGCATCTTTTCAGGATTTCTCTTTTCACCAGGTGATTGTTTTCTGACTGTGCAGTGTCCATATTGCTGTTGGCAAGTTGGGCTTTACCTGTCAGGTAAGGTACTATCTTGATTGCCCACTGCTGCGTTGGCCATTGGCAGGCAGTGGCAGCCCTTTCAGAAGATGTCAGGTATGCTTCAGTATCATCCGAAGGACACAACTTTGTAAGTTTAATGTCTTTTAAGTTGTTTGTGTCTTGTTGCTGTGCTGGACCTGTGCCAGATCCTCCAGCTTTGATAGCTTGCAAGGCATCCAGCCATCGCTGCTCCTTTTCTCTTCTCTTCGAGTTGTTGCATCTTTTCTTTTCTCTGTACCTCTAAATGCTGAATCTCTTTTTCTCTCTGCTTCTCAATCTGTTTTTGTTGTATAGCTCACTAGTTGAAGAAGGCAGTCAGGCTTTAAGGTTCCATCACTGCCTATTCTTCTTTTTCCGTCACCGGTGCTGGCTGTACAGTCTCAGCTTGGACTTCTGTCTCTGCTAGTTTGGCCACCACCATTCTTCTGGTAATCACTCGTGGGCTCGCTGCTGCAGAATCCCTATCTTTCTTCTATGCTTCCCTGGTACCATTTCTTGTACTCCTGCACAGAACTTCTGGCTTAGAGTATGCACGGTGTAAATCCCACCGCTAACACCATCTGTCATCAAGGCATAGGTCAGGAACCATAGGAAAACCAGGAGCAGTTATAAAATTCGTAAGTAGTGTTTTATTATTAACGGTAAAATAAAAAATAAAAGTTGCTCAGTATAACTATTTACAAAGGAAGTACAAACAAAGAAAACAAAGTCCTTCATCTGAGGGTATCTCTAAATCTTACTTCAAGTGGGAGCTGTTGTAGCAGGCTATTACCATTAGGACTATGCTGCAGTCACTAGGACCCACCGTAAAACTCTTAGCTAGCAGTACCCAGCAGGGGCTGCCCCTGACGTCGGCTGTGCCCCAGTGTCGGCCATGGTACAGAAGGGGGCGGACCCCAGCTCCACCTCAGTTCTTTTCCCCACCGCAGACCCACTCTCAACGGTTGCTCATGGCTTGTTGTTTAGCAGTTCAGCGAAGTTTTTTTATTTTTTCTCTAAATTAGTCCTTCTCGGTTGAGTGTTTCCATTCTTTGTCGTCTTCACCATTGTCGGTGTCCTCGATGGGTCTGAAGAAAACGAAGTATTCCTGTGGCCACCAGATTCCTGCCAAGGACTCCCACGAGGCCTGCGTGTTCTGCCTTAGACCGGACCACGACACCCAGGCTTGCAGGATCTGCAGAGGCTTTACCAGCAGGACAAGAATTCGACGCTAGAAGGCACTAAAAGCCCACCTTCTAGAGAAGCAGGTCGCCGTGATGCAGAGTTCTTCAGGGGTGCATTCCAAGCACAAGGACAAGTCGTACCATAAGTCCCACGACAAGGATCGGGGTCGGTCCCATCCGAGCTGCCGCTCTCTCTCTCCCCATAAAAAGGCTTCCTCGTCGGGCTCTCAGATCAAATCACTCTTCATTATGTAGCGCCTTTCAATATCAAGGCGCTGCACAGATTACATCAGCAAATATAAAAACAGAGAGCAATATAATTATCTAAAAATCATTCGGTCTGGGAAGGCCAGTGAGAATAAATAAGTTTTTAGTAGGGCTCCAGATAAGATTTTTTTGGGATGAGTACTGTACTCCTCATTTTGAAAGTGAGGTGAGTAAAGCCAAATTCAGATGTGTACAAATGTCTGGATGGAATGAAGTGAGGAGTACATTTTTAAAAACTGTAGTTTTTTTCTAGATAAGAATTGATCAGGTGCCAACAGTTGTACAGCTACTCACTAGTTTTAAAATATAGTGAGTAAAACAAAAATGGGATGTGAACGAGTGTTGTAAATCTGGAAAAAATGCTCCTTTTGAATCATTCACCAATTATGTTATGATGCACTGCTTGGAGTGTGGCACATTTACAAATGTTGGGTGAGTATTGGTACTCATTTAAAAAATTTTCTGAGGAGTATTTCTTAAAATAAGGTGAGTAAAATAGGTCAGTATTCACCTTATCTGGAGCCTTGGTTTTTAGCATGGATTTAAAACTACTGACGGTCAGGCATTCTCTTAACTGACGAGATAGGGAATTCCACAGGGTTGGTGCTGCAAATGTAAACGCCCGAGCTCCAGATGTTTTAAGGCTAACCCTGGGAATCTCTAGCAATCCCTCGTCGGCAGATCGGAGAGGGCGATTAGGGGTGTAGCGAGTCAGGAGATCTTTCATGTAGTCAGGTCCCTGTTCATGTAGGGTTTTAAAGGTAAGTAAGCCTACCTTGCAGGTGATCCGCCACTGAACTGGCATCCAGTGCAGACCTCACAGCACAGGCGTTATATGACTGGACCTAGAGGTACCTGTCAAAATCCTGGCTGCAACGTTCTGCACCAGCTGTAAGCGGTGGATATCAACCCCGGACAGCCCTAGGAAGAGGGCATTACAGTAGTCAAGACAGGTAGTGATGAAGGAATGGACCAATGTTGGAAGGTCGCCCGGTGGAACCAGGTGTTTCACCCAGGCAGTATTGCTCAGATGGTAAAATGTGTATTTGACCACAGCTGACACCTGAGATTTCAGAGTCAAGCTGTCATCAAAAATAACGCCCAGGTTCTGCACCCGATCTGAGGTCGTGAGCTAGACACCGTCAAACCACAGGCCAGACAGGTGCCCAGCCCCCCAGACCCACCCCTGGGTGACCTGGGTCCACAACCAACACCTCAGTCGTATAAAGATTCAGTTTCAGCCAACTGGAGCCCATGCAGTCATTGATCTTGGAAAGGCAGCTATTTAGCACAGAGATCGCATCAACCTGTCCTGGCACAAAGGACATAGACAACTAAGTGTCATCTGCATAGCAGTGAAAACTCAAGCCGTACCGCCTGATGATGTCTCCCAATAGTAGCATGTACACTGCAAACAACATGGGCGCCAATATGGAGCCCTCCGGCACCCTGCAGGACAGAGGGAGGGCGTCAGAGGAATAAATTCCAGTGACCACCCTCTGAGATCTGCCTGCGAGGAAGGATCGAAACCAATTGAGGACTGTACCAAACAGTCCACAAAGGAACCACAGGGTCTTCAAAAGCACTCCATGGTCCACAGTGTCAAAAGCTGCTGAGAGATCGAGAAGGACCAAGATGGTATGAGCCTTCCGATCTCTTGCCATTAGGAGGTCATTTAGTACCTGAACAAGGGCAGTCTCTGTGCTATGCCTTTTCCTAAAACCAGACTGAAGGGCTTCATAGGCATTGTGAGTTACAAGGTGATCATCCAGCTGCAGTGCAACCACCTTCTCAGTAACCTTCCCCACAAAGGGAAGGTTAGAGACAGGTCGGTAGTTAGCTGGATAGTCGGGATCCAATGAAGGTTTTTTTTTTTAAGGAGTGGTCGAATGACCACCTCCTTTAAAGGTCTTTAAGGCTCTGGTGGTTCTGACTGTTGCAGCCACTCAGGACACTCCCAGGACCAGGGTAGGCCTTCCGTCCATGCTAAGACCCTGGCACCAGTAGAAGGTAAGCAAGGCCCGGTTGCCCAGCTGGTGCCGCCTACTAAGGTGAAGGTCACGCCTCTGTGCCCCCCTTTCTGCCTCGGGCAACACTCCTAAGGATCCCTCTTCGGCACATGCCTCTGCCCCGCCAAAGAAAGCGTCGGTCTCAGCCCTACTCTGGGCTCCTTGGTAAGGCCCCTTAGAAGGAGCGGGAACCCTCCCCGAAATCTTCCTCAGCTTTCTGCCCTTCCAAGACTCCAGCGAAACATGACGCAGCGCTGGTTAAGCAAAGTGGCCGGAAACCAGCCTCAGGTACCGTGGCCGGTTGTTTATCAGACCAGGTGACACCGGACACGGTACAGTTGCTGGTGCGGAGAACCTCTACCCCGGAGGATGTCTCTGTGGGTATTTCACCTCAGGATCTTCCTAAGTTGCCGGCCTCACCAATTCTTAAGGACCAGCCTGTTATGCCCGACGCGGGCAGCGACATCCCAGTTCAACAAGGAGGAGCTCACCGAACTGTTTCAGTTCTGGTGGAGCCAGATCAAGCAGGACATTGTCCCTCCTAAACCTGATCTGACCCTGGTCCCCAATAATACGGAGGATCAGACCTCAAAGGGCAGTCCTTCGGCACCACCTGACAAACCTGCTCCTGATGAGTGGCCTAAGCCATCCAGGTCCCACTCTCCTTCGGCGTTGCATACCCGCTGTAGGTCAAAGAACCGTCAGCAGTGCTGGTGTTCTCTGTTGGTAAGCTGACATCGGTTGCCTCACAGGAGCAGGTCTCATAGCCACCGTAGGTCTGGCAGTTGCCGCAGGTGCTCAACCAGCCGTCGTCAGACCCATAGCAGACGTCGGTCCTCTTACCATTGTTGGTTCCCAAGCTGATGTCAGTCCCACAGCTGGTGCCAGTTGGTCAGTAATCGACACTCAGGGGACAGAAGCTTCTCCAAGTCGGGGTCGACTTCGTCCCATTCTGACAGGGGCAGATCTTCTTCGTCTTCGTCTTCGTCTTCGTCTTCTTCTTCTTCTTCTTCTTCTTCTTCTTCTTCCTGTTCAGACCGGTCCCTTTCAGGGGAGAGGGTGTCCCAGGATGATTAGACACCCCGTTCGCCTCCAGACGATCCCACTTTTATGGACGTCATGAGGCACATCCAAGCGTCCAATGGATGGGAGATGGAGGAGTTGGATGCAGAACTCCGGAGATTGGCCAAATACCTGAGGCAGAATGGGCCCAAGCCTCTAGTGGTCCCTCCTTTAGTGGATACATTCTAGGACCTGACCTGGCTTACCTGGAAGCGTCCAGCCACTACCCCAGTGGTTCCCAAAAAGTCAGACAGGCTTTATAGAGCACCGAGGGAGGAGCCCTTCCTGGCGGAACACCCTCAGGTGGACTCAGTGGTCATCACGGTGGCTCATGACAAATCTAAGCAGCCGAAGCACCTTAGCTCACAACCTCCCGACGCAAAGTCCACATGCTCTATAAGGTCGCTTAACTTCCTTACGCATATGGTCCATTACCAAAATGCGTTGTAGGAGAAGGGCCAGGAAGTAGTCAAAGCCTTGCCAGATTCGGCACAAAAGACCAAATTACAGGAAATTCTAAAATCGGGTTCAGACATAGGCGTGGATGTGTTACAGGCCTCGTATGATACTGCAGATATGGCGTCTAGGGCTGCGGCTTCTGGCGTTTACGACTGTGGCTTCCAGCGTTTAACTTGGGTGCCACGCCTGATTAAGGGTCTCCGGATTCTCCCAGGATCTGCAGTCCGGAATCAAGGATCTCCCTTTCCAAGGTTCCGTCCTGTTTGGGAAGGAGACTGAGAAGTTGATTTCTCATCTCCAGGAGTCCGGGAATTCAATTTGGTCCATCTGGAAACTTTACAAGGGAGACCAAAAGCCCTTTCATAAGCGCTCCTTTCAGAAGTCCTCAGGGCAGAACACCCCTGGCTAGTTTGCGCAGAGAGGCAGTTTCAAGAGGAAAGCCACAACCAAGCCTGCTGGGGGCGCCCCCTCTAGAAGCCCAAAGTCCTCCTAAACGTCTCTGCCCACTCCCAGATCTTCCCAATGACTCCCTGCTGACCCCGCACTCCTCTGGCGGAGGCAGAAGGGGAAACAGTGGGGGGTCACTTCTCCCTCCATTTGGAAGGGTGAAGTGAAATCAGCTCAGACCTCTGGGTCTTAGACATTATAAGAAGGGGACATACATTGGAGTTCACACAAATCCCTCCGGAGAATCCGCCAAGGTCCTCCCATTACCCTCCTTCCCACATCCAGTTGATAAAAGGAGAGATCCAGGCCCTCTTGCAGAAAAGTGCGATAGAGTTGGTTCCACAAGGGCAATGGGGGAGAGGGTTTACTCCCGCTTCTTCCTGGTTGCAAAGAAAATGCATGACCTTCGGCCCATCCTGGACCTCAGCTCTTTAATTCCCTTTGTAGAATACAAAAGGTTCAGGATGGTGACTCTACCAGGTCTCATTCCTCTGTTGCACCAGGGGGATTGGCTCTGCTCCCTAGACATGCAGAATGCTTACAAAGTTTGTGAGGTTCCACTTCCAGGGGAGGCATTATCAGTTTCGGGTCCTACCATTCAGCCTCTCCGCTCCGCTCCTCGAGTCTTCACCAAGTGCTTAGCGGTGGTAGCTGTGGCTCACAGACGCAAAGGCCATTACATCTTCCCTTACCTGGATGATTGGCTTTTGGCAGCTCCTTCAAGAGCGCTTCTTCGCACCCTCAGAGACACTTTTACTCTTTTCTGAGAGTTGGGGATCACCCTGAATCTTCCAAAGTCATCCCCAGAGCCCAGCCAATGACTCTCCTTTATGGGGTGGTTCTGGACATGGTCCAAGGCATGGCCTTCCTCCCGCAGGATGGGGGGGGTTTCCATGACCCCTCAAGTCCAGGCCAGGACTTTCCTCCGGCTTCTGGGGCATATGGCGGCGGCAATCACTGTAGTTCCCTTGGCTTGCCTCTGCATGAGGGTCCCTCGGTGGATGCTCAGGGTGCAATGGGACCAAAGATCCGACGGTCTGGATCAGTTGGTCCTGATCTTGGACCCAGTCAGGAGGACCCTTACTTGGTGGCTGAACTCCTCCAATCTAGAAAAAGAGATTCCTTTCTGGCTGGAGCCACCAAGCCAGATTCTGACCACGGAGGCCTCCGAGTTCGGTTGGGGGGGGGGGGGCGCATCTAGGAGACAGCCAGACCCAGGACATTTGGTCTCTGGACGAGTGCAGGCTCATATCAACATCTCAGAGATGTGAGCGGTCCTCAGCGCCCTACGGGCTTTTCAGGATGACCTAGCGCCAGGCTCTCTTCTTATCCAGACAGACAACATGGCCGTCGTGTTCTATATCAACAAGCAAGAGGGCATGCATTCATACCCCCTTTGCAGGGAAGCGATGAGAGTCTGGTATTGGGACCTGGAACATCAGATCAGTCAAGCCACGGTGCATGTTCCAGGCATCCAAAAACGTCTTAGCTGACAGCCTAATCCGGTCACGGTCCAAGGTGCATGAGTGGGAGCTACTCCAGCTGTTCGACACGCAAGGTCTTCCAGAGCTGGACCGCTTTGCGTCTCCATGTAATGCCAAACTGCCAAATTTCTGATTGCGAGAGCACGTGCCTGGTGTTTTCTGGCCAGACGCATTGTCCCTCTGTTGGACATGGAGGTTTCTGTACGCCTTCCCGCTAATACAGAGGGTTCTCTTGAAGCTTCAGGCCGAAGGGGCACGCATGATTCTCATCGCCCCGCTGTGGTCTCTGCAGATTTGGTTCCCACTACTTCAGCAGCTAGCAATGGAACCTACGATTCAGCTGCCTTTGAGCTCACACCTGTTGTGACAAGATCAGGGCATGTTGGTCCATCCAGATCTCAAGTCCCTGCACCTTCACGCATGGCTCCTGCAGACATAGTCAAAGGCAGGTATGGGGTCTCTCAGGAGGTGGCGGACATTCTCGTCTCTGTGAGAAAGCCCTCTGCTAGGTCCACTTATGCTATGAAGTGGAAGCATTTTTGCCTTTGGGCTTCTTCCTGTCACTTAGACCCACTTACCTGTCCAGTGAACTGAGTTTTGCAGTATCTACTCTCCTTATTAAGTCAAGGCTTGAGCTACTCCTCCATCAAAGTGCATTTGTCGGCAGTTTCAGCCTATCATATGCTGGTGGAGGGAAAAACGTTTGCCCAGCTGGATATGTCCCGAACTTTTTTGAGGGTCATTATGCACAGGAAGCCTCCCATCAGAGATCCAGTACCCCCCTGAGATCTCCTTTTTTGTGCTGGAGAAGCTTAATCTTCCCTCTTACGAACCTGCCGCAGATTTCGAGCTACGCTTCCTTTCCTGGAAGGTATCTTTCTTAGTTACTGTTACTTCCACTCAAAGAGTTTTCAAGCTTCAGGCCCTGATGTGTAAGGAGCCTTATTTGGTTTTTCATAGGGACAGGGTTTCCCTAAGAACAAATTTCTTCCAAAAGTGGTTTCAGAATTGACTCAGAATCAATATGTCAACCTTCCTGTTTATTACCCTGGCCATTCTAACAGAGGAGAAGCACTCCTGCACACTGTGAACATCCACAGGGTGCTGAGGTATTATCTCAAGCGCACTGCTCCCTACCGTAGGTCGGAGCAGCTTTTTGTTGCCTTTGCGTCTCAACTCCTAGGTAAACCGGTGTTGAAACAGACTATTTCTAGGTAGCTAGTACATTATATAGTTTACTGTTACAAAATAAGTACAACAAACTCCTTCCAGGTACTGTCAGAGGTCATTCTACCAGGGGAGTGGCTACCTCTTTTGCCTCTTTGAGGAATGTCTCAATTGGAGACATCTGTGCAGTGGCTACTTGGAGTTCAGTGCACACTTTTGTTAGGCACTACAGTCTGGATATTGCTTTCAGGCACAGGGCCGGGTTCGGCCTAGCGGTCCTCCAGGGCCTTCTTTCTTAGCGTGCCTTGTTTTCAGCACTTGTACTTTTCAGCTGCCTCCCAGGGTTGCTTTCTGTTCCTTTTCGCAGGACTGCTTGGGACTCAATACTAATGGTAAGAGCCTGCTGCAAGAGCTCCCACTCGAAGCAAGACAGTAAAGTTGCCATAACAGTAGATCTGTGAGAGGAGCTCTTGCAGCAGGCATTGCTTTTCTGCCTTCCTTCCCCCCAGTGAGATGTTTATCATCTCTTTTTACGGCATGCTTCCGCCTGGTCTGCCTGTCGGAACTTGTTTAAAGGGTCTACAGCGGGTGAACTGAGGTGGAGCTGGGGACTGCCCCCTTTTGTACCACAGCCAACGTTGGTGCGGAGCCGACATCAGGGGGTGGCCCCGCTGGGTACTACTAGCTAAGAGTTTTCTGGAGGGTCCTAGTGCCTGCTGCATAGTCCTAATGGTAATAGCCTGCTGCAGGAGCTCCTCTCGAAGATCTACTGTTACGGTAAGTTACGTAACTGTACTTTACAAGTTTCAGTCTATCCCCAGCTACAATATTGCTGCTGTTTTAATAACAAGTCTTTGCCTGACAGTTAACTTCTTCATCCTGAGCTTGTTAAGGAAGCTTCCTGTTTCTCATAAAATGTATCAGAGTTCTTGTCAGTTTCTTTGCAGAGCAGGCTTGCAAATAGGACAGTGTCTCAAGCTGGCCTCCTGCTGACAACTCTGCAAACATTTGTACTGCATCTCAACGTTAACCCCTTGAGTTTCAAATAGCGTTTTGCAGTGATTTCAACAGTATAACTATCTATAGTTTCAAACAAAGAGATTTCAGTATCACTTACAGTTTAACACAAAGATTCACATATATTTTTATAACCACTGATACACAAAGGGGAAGAAAAGACAGAAAGAGCAAGTGAAGGTAGAGAGATAGTGAGAGGTGGAGAACCGTGAGACCGTCAGAGTGATCAGTTCCTAGGTCTCACAAGAACATTTGGTTGTGCAACCAGACAGATGTGAGAGGAAAGGAGAGGATGGAACAGATCCTTGCGTTTAACTCTTTCTGCATAACAAATGGGTCAGAGTCGTCTTCAGCCCTGTCACAGGGTACCCTACCATCATCACCGACAATGCCTGGATCTTCAAGATTACGGTCCCCATCCTGGTGCCCCTCTCTGTCTAATAGATGGGACTGCGGTGGGCAGTTTGGCCATAGGGCAGCTCTTATAGAGCAGTGGGTGCAGCATGAAAGTGAAGCGACATGGATCTTCCAAGAATCAATCTTCACCATTGATTCCCACTAGTGGGTCTGAGCCAGAGGCGCTGGGACCCAGCAGGAGTCCGAACTTTTCAGAGGACTGGTGCTGAGGTAAGCATCACACATGCACATCTCCATGGGTGAGCGCATATGGCCACTTGTTTACACTGATACCAGCCCCCCGCCACTTCAGTTCCCTTTTTCATGCTGTTGCGTGTACATCAGTGCTTTGTTGCTCGCCTGCTGGGAGTCAGAACCTCATGTCTGTAGCATGGCGGCGTTCAGTTCTTCTCAATTTTAATATTTAAAGCTAGAGCTTATTTTTTGTCCGTTTCTGTGTATTTTGTCATCACAGGTAAATAGCATTGTTTCTCTCAGCCCTGCTGAGTGTCAGTGGTCATCAACCATGAAGGACAAGAGATAACATGAAGAAGAAGGCTGCTGTGGCAGCAGGCCCGCATCTGGTTTGCTTTCTCCTCTGTGGAACAGTTCTGATGACGGGCAGTCCACCTCAGGAGGTAAGGCACACCTTCTGTAAGCACAAAAAGAAGTGTCCCCAATCCCGCACACTCTGCTTCGTGATCCAGGCACCTCTGAGTCTGGATGACTTCCTCCTCTCATTGGAAGGGGTAGGAACAGCACCGGTTGAGGTCACCCTATGCGAGGTCTGCCATGTGACACTCGACTCCCCGGGGTCGGATGCCCACACAGTCATCAACTGTGACACTGGGAGCCTCTGGGCCTGAGGTAGTCGATGCCTCAAGCCTGGAGTCCTCCTCTGTCTTTAAGTGAGGGCTCCTGTGGGCTGTTCTACCATGGGGAAGCTGTTTTGGAGCTGTGGGAGCAGCATCTAGCCCAAGTGGCACTGCTAGTGGAACCAGTCCTTTGCTTTTGGCAACAGCCTCCATCCTTTGCTGGGAGCAGTGTAGCCAGATCTTACTTCGAGACACAGCTCTTGCAGCAGGTTACACCATTAGGACCGAAGCCGCCAGGCGCCAGGACCCCACGGAAAAATTCTAGCTAGCTAACTACAGCGGGGACCGCCCCCGACGTCGGTCCCGCCTCCGACGTCAGGCGTGGTACAAAAGGGGGTGGTCCCGCCAGATTCCCCAGTTCTTTTCCCGCCGTCGACTTAGCTACCTGACCCTTCGGTTACCAGTCTGGCGCGCGACGCGTGAATAGTTCTTTTTTCGATAAAATTTTCGAAAATCTTCAGAATCTTCAAGCAAGATCTTGATGTCATCACCAACTTCTGGCCATCCATCGAAGTGCGCTTGTGGAAAGCAGATCCCGTTCAAGGACCCCCACACGGCCTGCGTCCAGTGCCTAGGCCCAGACCACGATACCCGGGCCTGTCCTTCTTGCCAAGGGTTCAACAGCCGTACCCGGATCCGGCGTCAGAAGGCTTTGCAGGCGTTTCTTCTGGAGGAACAACTGAAGACCATGTCCTCCAAGGGGGAAAGCTCCAGGGTCCACAAGCGCCGGAGAAGAGAAGGGAGAAGGCCCTTCCAGGTCCCCTTCCAGGAGTTGAGTCCGTAGCTCGGTTAGAATCTCCCGGCTGCAATCAAGAAACCTTCATCTCAGGAGAAATCACCAGGCCTTCCTCCCCTTCCAGGGCCTTGGCGAAGTCGAGAGCGACACCATCACCACCGCCGTGGGAGTTCCTGCTCCCTGGTACCCGGCGTCCGGAGTCTTCGTCGATGCCTCCCGCGCAAGGCGGCTGGAGCTCACGCCTTCAAAA
Source organism: Neoceratodus forsteri (assembly GCA_016271365.2). Taxonomy (NCBI): domain Eukaryota; kingdom Metazoa; phylum Chordata; order Ceratodontiformes; family Ceratodontidae; genus Neoceratodus; species Neoceratodus forsteri. The sequence goes on along the minus strand of CM028137.1, from coordinate 887,635,436 downwards.
GGCCTGTAGCCCAGGCGCCGGCTGCGACAGCCCGTCAGCCGTCGCCCTTCTTCCCTGGAGCCGCCCGTCGGCCCGGCTGACCGGCGCCGGCCGTACATCAGCGGGCGCCGGTCGGGGGACGGCGCCCGCCCTCCTGAAAGAAGAAGGCCCTGTTGCCTCCTGACCGACGTGGTCAGGAGTCTCTATCGGAGGAGGACCTAGAGCAGCCCGAGGACCAGGCAGGCGACCCGGTCCCGTCGGTACTCCCAGGAACCTCCGCCATTACAGAGCCCCTGTGGAGCCGACGCCGGGACCCGACGACCGCCCACCGGCACCCGGGCGTCGTCGGGCCTCTCTCTAGTGGAGGTGAAAGATCTGTTCACCTACTGGTGGGATACCATTAAAAAAGACATGGTTCCCCCTCCTCCTCCTCCTCCGGTTCCTGCCCCCCCCCCGCCATCGGAGTCGGCAGGCTGTGTTCCTCCTTCCCGGGAGCCTAGAACCCCTCCCAGGGGGAGACCTGATAAACGGAGACCTCCGTCGAAATCCTCTTCTGGATCACCCAGCCCCAAGAGATCCAGGAGGCGCCGACGCTTCTTCAGCGGAGGACACGGGATCAGACTACTCCACCTCTAGATCCCCATCTCCACTCTCCATCCCTTCTCCGGACCCACGTGAGATGCCTAGATCTCCTCGGATGATCCCTCGTTCCTTGATATTATGAGACATATACAAGAGAACAAGGGATGGGATGCTGAAGACTTAGACCCGAAAGAAATGCGACTACGCAAATATCTTGACAAAAGGACCCCCAAGCCTGTGGTGGTACCACCCTTGGTTGACACTTTCGTGGACGTCACCAAGGCTGCGTGGAAGCGTCCACACTCGCTCCCGGCGAGACCGAAGAAAGCTGATCGCTTGTACAAGGCTCCTAAGGATGACCAGTACTTGACGCAGCATCCTCAGGCCGATTCTCTGGTCATCACAGCCTCACATGACCGGTCACAGAGGCCACAACATTTGAGCACCCTGCCACCGGACCCAGAGTCCAAACAACTGGACGCATTGGGTAGGCGCACGTATGCTTCCGCTACCTGCGCCATCAGATCCCTGAACTATTTAACCCGCATGGTTCAGTTCCAGAAGCAGCTTTGTGGGAACAGGGTCTGGAAGCGGCTGAAAAGATGCCAAGGTGAGCAGAAGGAGGAGATGCTTCAGCTCCTCCGTCACGGGTTCAAACGTGGGACCCAAGTGCTAGAGCAATGACTCCAGCGGACTCTCGGCCGAGCAGCAGCTTCTGGCGTTTGCCTCCGGAGACACTCTTGGTTTTGCGTCTCGGTTTTACCCGGACGTCAAAAGAACATCTTGGGCGCTTTTGAGGGAGAAGTACTGTTTGGTAATCCTACAGAAAGATCCTTACCAAACTCCAAGAGGCGGGAAGGCGGTAAGGTCGGTTCAGGCCATGTACCGACTCGCTTGGTTCCTTCGTAGGAATCAAAGCCGTTTTCGTCTTGTGAGACGCGAGAGCAACAGACCCACTCCGCTGCACCTCGAGGGGCTCTGGTTTCGTAGAGCCCAGGGCAAACACCCGCCAGCCGAGGCCAGCGTTCTCCTAGGCAGGCCCAGCCAGCGGGTCCATCTGCCGCCACAGCCTGACTCCTTTCCGCCCCCGCCCTCAGGATCAGCGGGAGTTTATAGTCGGGGTCGCATTGCAGAACTTCCTGCCGGGATGGCAGGCCATTACACCGACAGGTGGGTTCTTCAGTTGGTCAGTCTAGGCCACTTTATAGAATTACAGGAAAGCCACCTCGAGGCCTCCTTTGCTCTCCCGGTATCAGGGTCAGCACAAAGCCTTGATCTGGCAAGAAGTACTGCTACTACAAAGGAGGCGATGAAGTCGTCCCAGAGAACCAGAGAGGACTAGGATACTATTCCCACTTCTTCCTGGTTCCCAAGAAAACAGGGGACCTCCGTCCAATCTTGGACCTCAGCGACCTCAATGTGCGGTCACTTACAAGAGATTCCGCATGGTGACCCTTCGGGTCTTATCCCCATGCTCAAACAGGGCCTTTTGCGTCTCTAGACATGCAGGATGCCTACCTGCACATCCCTATAGCTCAGGCGCACAGGAGGTTCCTGTGCTTGATTTCTCGACCACCACCTTCAGTTCGAGCCCTTCCTTTCGGACTGTCTTCCGCACCAAGGGTCTTTACCAAGTGCATGGCAGTCGTGGCAGCGTCTCTGAGGAGACAGGGCCACTCGTGTTCCGTACCTGGACGACTGGCTTCTCATGGCCGCCTCCAGAGGCGTTGCTTCTGCAATCAAGAGCACCCAGGATCTGTTCCGATCCCTGGGCATCCTCATAAATTACGAGAAGTCTCTCCTGGTACCGTCGCAGAAACTGCAGTTCATAGGAGCAGTTCTGGACACTGTTCGGGGAAGAGCCTTTCTTCCGGCCGACAGAGCGGAGCGCATCAGATCCCTCATAAGGGACCTATCATTAAGCAAGGTTGTACCTGCCAGGTCGGTCCTTTGCTTGCTCGGACACATGGCTGTGGCCATTCCTACTGTCCCTTTCACAAGACTCCACATGCGCATTACTCAGTGGATGCTCAAAGTGCAATGGGACCAAAGGCAAGACCACTTGCAGCATCCGGTCAGACTCACGAATTCAGTGATTCAAGACTGGCAGTGGTGGCTAGCCCCAGGGTCGCTCTCATCAGGCGTCCCGTTCATTGCGCCATCCCCGGAGGTCACCCTCACCACAGACGCTTCCGGTCTTGGGTGGGGGGCACACCTGGACGGGGTAAAGTCCCAGGGTACGTGGACCCAGATGAACTCACCTTCACATCAGCGTGCTGGAAATGAGGCGGTCCTCTATGCCTGCAGGCCTTTCAGTCAGTTATCCACCGTGTACTTCTACTTCAGACCAGACAACACGGCGGTGATGTATTACCTCAACAAACAAGGGCGCCTCTTACCCCTTTGCAGGGAGGCCATGAGAGTGTGGGATTGGGTAATCAGACACGGCGAATCTGATCACTGTGCACGTTCCCGGAGTGGACAACACGGTTGCAGGCGGCCTGAGTGGTTCTCAGGCCAGAGTCCACGAATGGGAACTCCTTCAAGAGGTAGCAGAGGATCTGTTTCTTCGATGGGAACTCCAGATCTAGACTTGTTAGCCTCCCCATCCAGCATAAAACTGCCCAATTTTTGCTCGCTAGATCCAGGGCCTGGTGTTTTCTGGCGAGGCACGTTATCCCTCTCCTGGGCCAACAGATTCCTCTCGCTTTCCCTCCTTTCCCGTTGATCCAGAGAGTTCTTCTCAAACTGCTAGGGGAGCAAATAATGATCCTAGTGGCCCCATTTTGGCCCAGACAGATTTGGTTCCTTTGTTGATTCAACTATCTCGGAACCCCGCCCGCTGCCGCTCAGCTCCCACTTACTGTCTCAGGAGAAGGGTTCACTTGTCCACCCGGACCTACGTTCCTTGAACCTGCATGCTTGGCTCCTAGAGACATAGCCATTTTCGTCCACGGGGTCTCCAAGAGGTTGCAGAAGTCCTTTCTGCAGCCAGAGATAGCAATGCTGACGACGCCATGAAATGGCGCCCGTTTTATGTATGTATCGCGAGCACGCCGACCTTTCCCCTTAGGTTGTCCTGTGGGAGTAATATTAGAATATTTGCTCTCCCTCTTTCATTCGGGTCTAGCCTACTCCTCTATTAAGTGCCTCTGTGCCATTTCGACACCACCTCCCGGTGGGAAATCGTACAGTGGCTCAGGTGGCGCCTCTAGGAATTTCTTAGGGAGTGTTGCACCTTGGGCCTCCTATTAGAGACCCTGTGCCTCCATGGGATTTGCTTTTTGTCCTTGAACAGCTCACGCTTCCCCTTTGAACCTGCGCGGATTGCGAAACTCGTTTTCTGTCGTGGAAGCGTTGTTTGATTGCTGTTACCTCGGCAAGAAGAATTTCTGAACTTCACGCTCTCATGTGCAAAGAGCCTTATTTAGTTTTCCACGGGACAGAGTATCCCTGAGGGCAGAACCTAAATTCTTGCCTAAGGTGGTTTCTTCACTCCTCTGAACCAGGATATCGACCTTCGGTCTACTTCGAACTACTCTAATAGAGGAGAGGCTCTGCTCCATACCCTGGATGTTCACAGCAGCCTGAGGTTTTACCTCAACAGAACTCAGTCCTTTCGTAGTTCTGAGCAGCTTTTCATTTCCTTCTCTGAGAGAATGATGGGCCAATCAGTATTCCAAACAGTCCCTTTCTCGCTGGCTTGTCCAGTGTATTTCTCACTGTTATGGTATCAAACAAAAGCCCCTCGGGTACAGTCCGGGGTCATTCCACTAGAGGGTGGCTACTTCCTTTGCAGCTCAAAAATGTTTCCACTTCTGCTATATGCGCTGCAACACTTGGAGTTCTGTGCATACCTTTATCAGGCATTATAGCCTGGACACGCTCTCTCGTGAAGGGCTGGTTTTGGTTTGGCCGTGCTTCAGGGTCTCCTGTCCTAGGTTCAGGACCTGGTTTTATCCTTTATTTTCCTCCTCCGGATTTTCTGACAGCGTTACTGCTTGGGAATCAGTCCTAATGGTGTAACCTGCTGCAAGAGCTGTCTCTCGGTAAGATAGTACAGTTACGTAAGAACTTACCGTAACAGTAGATCTTCGAGAACAGCTCTTGCAGCAGGTACCTTCCCGCCCACCTTCCCTTGAGGAAGCATGGCTCAGTCTTTCTGAGCAGGAATTGTTATCTTTCTGTCTTCTGTGGCCGAATCCTAGGTCTCCCATTTTGATGTCAGCCTGCGGCAAGAAGTCTCCGGCGGGAGAACTGGGGAATCTGGCGGGACCGCCCCCTTTTGTACCACGCCTGACGTCGGAGGCGGGACCGACGTCGGGGGCGGTCCCCGCTGTAGTTAGCTAGCTAGAATTTTTCCGTGGGGTCCTGGCGCCTGGCGGCTTCGGTCCTAATGGTGTAACCTGCTGCAAGAGCTGTTCTCGAAGATCTACTGTTACGGTAAGTTCTTACGTAACTGTACTTTTCTGTCCCACTTGTGGCCCACCACTTGTCCTGTTCCAGGATGTGGCTGGCTATGGTGCCATCGCCAGTCACTTTATTTTAACTCTTCCCATTGATTCCATGGGGCACTCGGCTCATGAGCCGTGTTTACAGTTTGTAATCTTAGACCAGAAAGAAAGGCCTTTGTTCACACAGGAGACCTTTTTCTTACTATGCAGAGGTTCAAGTTACTGATGAGGGCTCTTCTGCCTTTTTTGTCCAAGGTGCCCACAGTGGTCTGTAAAGTCCATGTTGTGTGGATCATGACACATTACCCGGCACTAGCGAATCCAAAGGAGACAGACTTGCATGAGCTGGCTTTGCGCGAGGCAATCTAGAATGCACACATTTTTTTGATCGGAGCACAATCCATCTGATGACCACCCGCATCCTGGGTGGACGGAGGGGGGAGATGGGTGACAGATACTACTTGCAAGTAGCAACCTTATTTCCATTTGTACATGCATAGAGCGCTGCAATCTGGTGTCCAGGGTTCCACAGCAGCAGCCTTTGAGCTTGGAGTGCACCAGGCAGTGCCTAACAAATGAATCCCTATAGTTACCTCATGGCTCAAATATGGGACAATATTCTCCCACTCCCTATTGAAAATGGGTACTGAGTCTTATAGCACCCATATGTAATTATTCCCCATTGGCAGCGTGGAGCAGTACAGAAAGGAGAAATTCCTTCATAGTTAACGTAATTTCCTTTTCTGTTAGCTCCAGTGTTGTCATTGGGGCCTCCCCCCGCAGCCTGTCTTTCCTCTTGGAGAATATTGCCCAGTATGTTAATGGAAATTAGTTTTTTCCGACAAGTTGGTTAAACAGCTGTGCAGGTACTGGGATTCATCGGTTACTCGTGGACATCACAGTATAGAAGGACCATGTGGCATGATAGGCCAGTAGGTTATCTGACTACAGTATGTTACATTGTGAGATTGGGGAACCTGCCCACATCATTATCCATCTGTGTTAAAGTTCATCTGTTGTTCTTGCTAATTAAATGTTATGTGTTAGAGTGATGGTGAAGGTTTATCCTCAGTCTTGTGTTGGCCCAGGGTGGAAACTGAGTAATTCCAGCAGCCTTGTGATTGTGATGAGAGGGTTGACCAGCTCAGTTCCCGAAGGTATCCTCCAAAACAAGGTAGGCCTGTCTTACCTTTTTTGTTTGAGTCGAGTTCAGGTAGGTGACATTTTGCTAAAGAGGTTTTCCTGAGACATGGAGGATGATGTGTGTGTGTGTGTGTGTGTGTGTATATGTTGTTTAGTAGTACTGTGTGAACAAAAGTAAACTGAGTGGCTACTGTGACCATAACTTTCATGTCCTCAGGGTTCTGTGCTTCAGGCTGCATCAGTACCCCAGTGGGGGAACACATTTTTTTTGTGATCAACCTCCCCCTCCACACCGCAGACCACACTCTAGAGCCAGCAGCAGCTATCTGGGCACAAAAGTTGCCCAGGAGGTCCATTTTGTGATCATCCTCCACCCCCCCCCCCACACTGCAGACTGCACTTCGGAGCCTGCAGCAGCTATCTGGGCACAAAGGCAGCCCAGGAGGGCCATTTTGTGATCGTCCTCCCCTTTCCACACTGCAGACAGCACTCCGGAGCTGGCAGCAGCTATTCGGACACAGAGGCAGCTTAAGGGGCCATTTTGTGATCGTTCTCCCACACTGCGGAATGCACTCCGGAGCCGGCAGCAGCTGTCTGGGCACAAAGGTAATTCAGTGCTCCTCACATCTGCAAGTTACTCCCTGCTGCAGCACAGGGATGCAACCATATATCAGGCTGTTCTGTTGGTGTACCTGCGCTGATCGTTTTCGTTGTATTTCAAGTGTATTGCCGAATTACAGACATTTTGGGACTTGTACAGTGCTGCCTTAAGGGCTCTCTCTTGTCTTGCTTATTAGCAGTTTTGTTAGTGTTACTTTAAGATCTCTTTCAGGAATTGCATGTCAGCAGTTAGTTTATATTGTTTTGTCTGAGTGTAGAGTTACCCCTGATTTTGCAGCCTGCCTAATTTATGTGGTGCACTTCTGTACATCCTAGCCTGTTTAGTAGAATCCTCGGCTCACAGGGCATCTGGCGCTGTTGTACAGGCTGGGTCCTGACCATGCAGTTCAGCCTTGCTCCAGGCACAAGTTCGAGTCCGGTCCCCCTCTTCTCTCCCCGGCTTTCCTGCCATGACCCCTGCTCCTTTGTTTGTGCGACCCATTAATCCCCTTCTGCTCATCTCTCCATCAGGCAGCCCAGGAGGGCCATTTTGTGATCGTCCTCCCTCCTCCACCCCGCGGAGCTGGCAGCAGCTATCTGGGCACAAAGTCAGCCTAGGAGGGCTGTTTTGTGATCGTCCTCCCCCCTTCACACCACGGACTGCACTCTGGAGCCGGCAGCAGCTATCTGGGCACAAAGCCAGCCCAAGAGGGACAATTTGTGATCGTCCTCCCACTCCACACTGCAGACTGCCCTCCAGATCGGCAGCAGCTATTGGGGGCACAAAGACAGCTCAGGAGGGCCAATTTGTGATCATCCTCCCCCCTCCACACTGCGGACCGCACTTCAGAGCCGGCAGCAGCTATCTGGGCACAAAGCCAGCCCAGGAGGGCCATTTTGTGATCGTCCTCCCCCTTCACACTGTGGACCGCACTTCAGAGCCGGCAGCAGCTATCTGGGCACAATGGTATTCAGCACTCTCACATCGGGTAAGTTACCCACGCCAGGTGCACTGGGATGCAGCCATTCATCAGGCTCTTTTGTCGGTGTACCTGTGCTGATTGCTTTCGTTGCATTTCAAGTGTATTGCCAAATTACGGACGTTTTGGGACTTGTACAGTGTTGCCATATGGGCTGTCTCTTGACTTGCCTATAAGTAGTTTTGTTAGTGTTACTTTAAGATCTCTTTCTGCAATTGCATGTCAGCGGTTAGTTTGTACTGTTTTGTCTGAGTGTAGCGCTACCCCTGATTTTGCAGCCTGCCTAATTTGTGTGGTACACCTCTGTACATCCTAACCTGGGAGAAGCTGCTTTGTTGTACTCACTGTTTAGCAGAGTCCTCAGCTCTCTCAGACCGCACTCCGGAGCCGACAGCAGCAATCTGGGCACAAAGGCAGCCCAGGAGGGCCATTTTGTGATCGTCCTCCCCCTTTCACACCGTGGACCGCACTCTGGAGCCGGCAGCGGCTATCTGGGCACAAAGTTAATTCAACGCTCCCTCACATCGGCAAGGTACTCCACGCTGCAGCACAGGGCTACAGCGCCATACAGCACTGTTTGTGTCTGCCCACCCAATCTGCCCCAATCACCCTCCCACCCTGGGGTGGTGCTGCATTTAATGTTATGGCCAGAACCAATCAGCCCACTTTTGCACCCCCACCTGAAAGTACCCATGGACCCTTCCACTCCCCCCACCCCACCCAGCAACACACTTCTGATTTGAGATTTTGGATCCTCCCACCCGCCTCCACCTCGCCCCTCAGATGCAAAGCATATGTAAATTTATTATTTCCAGGATATTGCACAGCAGTAATTCAGTAGTTATATCCCAAAGTCCCAAACCAGCCTCTATATCAATCCAAGAAGTAGAGTGAAACTGTTCTGCCTCATCCAGCGGCTCCCTATCAGTATGGCTCCCTTTCCCTCTTTCACGATGCTCCCTCTCATCCTCCTCACTATCACCATCCCCCATCCCTCTCCTAGTCCCGGCTACAAAATGCCGCTGCCCTCTCCTCCCAGCCTTACTCCTTTTCTCCCCAGACACTCCTCTGTCCTCCCCTTCTCTGCCCCCACACTCCCTTTTCCCTCTCAGCCCTTGTCCTCCCACTCATACTTCCTAGTACCCTCCACCCCGAGCCACAACCATGTCCTCACTAATAAGCCTAGAGCCTGCTCCTTTAACAACCTCAGAAGAAGGCGTTACCCCAGGTTTCTTGTACCTTGCCTTCTCCTCCTCCTCCTCCTAACTGGAGACGTTGAACCCAACCCCGGTCCCACTGCCCCTACTGATCCTCCGCATGGTGGCCTCAGCATCTACCATGTGAACGCCAGAAGCTTAATGCCCAAAAAAGACCATCTTAAGACCTGGGTCTCACTAAATTCCCCGGACACTTTATGTGTCTCAGAGACTTGGCTCTCCTACAGAATCCCCAAGTCTATGGTCAGTCTCACTGGGGACTCACTGTATAGACAGGACAGAGGGAAAAGAGGAGGAGGGGTTGCAGTTTATGTATGCAATTCTCTTCCCATCTCCACTGAACTCCAGCAGGCATTCCCCTCCTCACATGAGCTACTGCTCTTTAAATTGTCCTTCCGTGCCACGTCACCGATTTTCATTGGGGTTTGCTATTTCTCCCGCAAAGCCCTTCCCTTTGCCATTGTACACACCTTAGCATCCATTACGTCTCACTCAATCTGGTGAACTCCTACTACTGGGCGACTACAACATAAATTGGCTTTCGGCACACTCCAGAACCATCACCTAACAAATAGAGCAGAACCATCACCTAACAAATAGAGGCCTTAAACCTTCTCCAGCTGTTATCCAAACCTGCAAGACTAAATCCCCACTCCGCAAATCACTCCATTATCGACTGGATCTTAGCATCTTACTTCGAGTGGGAGCTCTTGCAGCAGGCTATCACAATAAGGACTATGCAGCAGGCACTAGGACCCACCAGAAAACTTCTCAGCCAGCAGTACCAAGCAAGGACCGCCCCCGATGTCAGCTCCGCCCTGTCAGCCCTGGTATAAAAAGGGGCGGACCCAGCTCCACCCCAGTTCTTTTCCCGACACGTCCCGCGCACGTGAAGAGTTCTTCAGTCTTGGCTTGCCAGTACCAGCTAAAAAACTTCGGTTTTCAGCTTTTTTCTTCTAATTCTTTGACTTTTTTGATGGTTTTTAGTCCCCGACGTATGTCTTCACCTTCCTCGGTCTCCTCGTCGGGACCCCATGTCAACAAGTGTGGTTGCGGCCACCAGAAACCATCTAAGGAAAGCCACAAGAAGTGCGTCTTTTGCCTGGGGCCTGAGCACGACACCGCAGCCTGTTCGTCCTGCCAGAAATTTACCAGCCAGACTCGGATCCGCCGTCTGAAGGCCCTGAAGGCATACCTTCTTGAAAAAAGATGGATCTGTACACCTCAGGGGAGAAAGTGAAAAAGGAGGACAAAAGACCGTAGTCTGCCCCGGCACCGGTCCAGGTCAAGGTCTCTCTCCCGTTCGCGGCCTTCTCCCAAGAAAGCCCGCGGTTCGACTGACTCAGGTGAGCATCCAAAATCCAAAGATCTGGCTAAGGCTGGGCCTTCAGGGGAGAGGCCAGCGAAGCCTAAGGTGACCCCACTAAGGGTCACCATTAAGTCCTCGGAGGTGCAAGCTTCAGCCCTGCCTTCCAAGACCTCTCGCCCATCAAGAGTGCGCCCTGGAGTTGAAAGGACACTCCAGTGCCCCGGCGGTGTTCACCCGTCGTCGGTCCCCTACCCGATGCGGGTGATAGGCAGCGGATCTAGCGCAGGCGTGAAGGGCTGCGTCTCTATCCCCAAGTCCTCCTCCCCTGGGCTCTGCAGGGCTCTCCTTCCAGGGTCGACGTTCCAGATATTCCTTTCCGGGAAAGTGGCCCCGTCTTTACAAAGGACGAGCTCCAGGATCTTTTTCCTTCTGGTGGGCCAGGTCCAGAAGCGGACCCCGAGCGGCCCTGTGACCGGTTCCGGACCCTTCGGATGAACCACAGCCAGGAGGTGCTTCTTCGCGAAGAAGACCCCCGGAAGGCTGCCACTTACACCTGCTCCCAGGGCTCGTTCCTGTTCATGGTCAGTAGACCGACACTGGCGCACTACCAGATCTGGTAGCTGACGCCGGGTCAGGTCTCGCACCAGGAGCCGTTCCCACTCTGTTAGACAGGACTGCTCCCGACGTCGGTTTCCGCTCCGCTGTCGGTCCCGTCACCGAAGTCGGTCTTCGGACCGTCATCTGTTAGCTGAGTCATCGATGTTCGAGTGGGACTAGTCACAGGGATAGGTCCGGCTACTTGACACCCAGTAGCCCTTCCTCCTCTACCTCTTCCTTTTCCGGAATCGGGGGTTCCCCAGGAGAGAAGGACCAGCCCCACTCGCCTCCTGACGATCCTACTTTCGTGGACGTCATGAGGCACATCCAGGACTCCAATGAGTGGGATACGGAGGACCTGGATCCGGAACGACTGTGATTAGCTAAGTACCTGAGGCAGAAGGAGCCTAAACCCTTGGTGGTGCCTCCTTTGGTGGACACATTCCAGGACCTCACCTGGATTACCTGGAAGCATCCGGCTTCAGTCCCGGCAGTTCCAAAGAAATCGGACAGGTTGTACAGAGCCCTGAGGGATGAACCATTTTTGGCCGAACACCCTCAGGCGGACTCTTCAGTAATTACAGCTGCTCATGACAAATCTAAGCAGCCCAAACACTTCAGCTCGCAGCCTCCTGATCCGGAGTCTCGTTATTTGGACCAGGTGGGCAAGAAGGTGTATTCTGCCTCCACCTGTTCAATTAGATCCCTGAATTTCCTAACACATACGGTCCAGTACCAGAATGCGCTATGGGAGCGGGGACAAAAGCTGGTAAATGCCTTGCCAGACTCCGAGAAGAAAACGGAGATTCTGTACGTCCTAAAATTGGGCTCGGACATAGGTACACATGTTTTGCGTGCCTCGTGTGACACTGTAGATACGGCAGCCAGAGCAACAGCGTCCGGTGTCTGCCTCAGGTGCCATGCCTGGTTGAGGGTCTCTGGCTTTCACCAGGATCTGCAGTCCGGCATCTGTAACTTACTGTTCCAGGGTATCATTTTGTTTGAGCAGGAGACAGGAGTCTCTTATCTCTCGCCTCCAAGAGTCAGGCAAATCCATCCGGTCTGTCCGCCAAATGTACCGTGGAGATCAGTGGAGACAGCGAAAGCGGCCATTTCGTAATCCCTCAGGTGGTCAAGCCCGTGGAAATCAACAGGGCCAGAGAGGTGGCTTTCGGAGGAGAGCTGGCAACCAGCAGCCTGGAGGCGCTCCTCCCCAAGTCCTCCCAGGCCTCTCTGCCCACACCTTGCTCCACCCAATGACTCCCTTCCGACCCTCTCTCTCCTCCGGCGGAGGTTCCAGGGGAGGTGGTAGAGGGTCGCTTCTCCCTGTACTTTCAGGGATGGAGCTCGATCACTGCGGACAAATGGGTCCTGGATGTCATAAGGAGAGGACACACACTAGAGTTCACAAAGATTCCTCCAGACACTCCACCAAGGTTCTCCAGATATCCTCCTTCTCATATCCCTCTCATAGAAGGAGAGATACAGGCCCTCTTGCAAAAAAGGGCGATAGAACCAGCCCCCCTGCAGCAGCGGGGAAAAGGGTATTCTTCCCACTTCTTCCTGGTCCCAAAAAAGACTCAGGACCTTTGTCCCATTCTGGACCTCAGCTCTCTCAATCTTTATATAGAGCACAAAAGGTTCTGGATGGTGACCCCTCCAGGTCTTCTTCCTCTACTGCACCAAGGGGACTGTCTCTGCTCCCCAGACATGCATATTGGGGTCTTTCCCCCTCACAGGAAGTTCCTGAGGTTCCACTTCCAGGGGGAGCATTATCAGTTTCGAATTCTTCCGCTCGGCCTCTCCTCCGCTCCTCGAGTCTTCACAAAATGCTTGGTAGTAGTGGCTGCGGCTCTAAGGTGTCAGGGGCATTATGTCTTGCCCTACCTGGACGATTGGCTGCTCATGGCCCCATCAAGGTCACACCTGCTTCAAGCTCTCGGAGACACCTATACGCTCTTCCGAGACCTGGGGATCACCCTGAACCTTCCAAAGTTTTCCCCAGAACCCAGCCAAAGACTCATCTTTATCGGAGCAGTCCTGGATTCGGTCCAGGGTGTGGCTTATCTACCCCCAGAGAGGGGCGATCGCTTGCTGGAGATAGCTGGATCGGTCCTAGTAACTCCTCAGGTCCCAGCAAGGACCTTCCTCAGACTTCTGGGGAACATGGCGGCAGCCATTCCAGTTACTCCTCTGGCCCGCCTCCACATGAGAATCCCACAATGGATGTTCAGGGTGCAGTGGGATCAGTGCTCCGATGACCTCGACCACATGGTCAGGGTCTCAGAGCCAGTAAGGAGAATACTTCTTCGGTCGATGGATCCACTCAGTTTGGAAAAAGGGGTCCTCTTCCTTCTGGAGCCCCCGAATCAGACCCTTACAACGGATGCCTCGGATTTGGGGTGGGGAGCGCACCTGGGGGCCCACCAAATGCAGGGCATTTGGACCCCCGAGGAGCGCGATCTCCACATTAATGTCCTGGAGATGCAAGCGGTCCTCAATGCGTTACACACCTTTCAGCAGGACCTCATACCAGGCTCTCTTCTGGTTCAGAAGAACATGACAGTCGTCGTCTATATCAACAAGCAAGGGGGTGCTCATTTTTACCCCCTCTGCAGGGAGGCGATGAGAGTCTGGTATTGGGCACTAGAACGGCACATCACTCTCTCCACGATGCACGTTCCAGGTGTCCTCAATGGCTTGGCCGACAGTCTCAGCAGATCTCGGTCTAAGCCGCACGATTGGGAGCTACTGCAATCAGTAGCGGACTAGCTGTTCGATACATGGGGTTGTCCAGAGCTGGACCTGTTTGCGTCACCATTCGATGCCAAACTGCCAGTTTTCTGCTCATGAGAGCCCGCGCCTGGTGTTTTCTGGCCAGACGCGTTGTCCCTTTGTTGGGCAGGGGGGGTTTCTTTACACCTTCCCTCCCTTTCCTCTCATCCAGAGAGTTCTGTTGAAGTAGCAGGCCGAGGGGCTCGAATGATTCTGATCGCCCCGCTGTGGCCTCGGCAGATTTGGTTCCCACTACTTTAGCGGCTATCCATGGAACCTCCAGTCCCGCTGCAAATATGCTTGCAGTTGCTGTCCCAGGATCAGGGCTCGCTGGTCCATCCCGCTCTCCAATCCTTACACCTTCATGCTTGGCTCCTTTGGTCGTAGCAAAATACAGGTATGGGGTATCCCCAGAGGTGGCGGATGTTCTTGTGTCTGCAAGGAAGCCCTCCACACGCTCCACTTATGCTATGAAGTGGAAGCAGTTCTGCTTATGGGCCTCATCTCACCATCTGGATCCTATTTCCTCTCCTGTGAACTCAGCTCTACAGTATCTCCTCTCCTTATACCAGCAAGCCTTGAGCTACTCCTCCATTAAGGTGCACATGTGGCCATCTCGGCTTATCACGCCCTTTCAGGATACAGGGCCTTAGCCCAGTTGGATGTGGTCTGCACCTTTTTAAGCGGGATTCTTCACATGAGACCTCCCATTTGGGATCCTATCCCACCCTGGGACCTCCTTTTTGTGTTGGAGTAGCTTACTCTCCCCCATTTTGAACCTGCAGCAGATTGTGAGCTGCGATATCTTTCCTGGAAGGTTTGTTTTTTAGTTGCCATTATGTCAGCTCGAAGAGTTTCCGAGCTTCAGGCTCTGATGTGTAAAGAGCCGTATTTAATTTTCCACAGGGAAAGGGTTTCCCTGAGGATGAACCCTAAGTTTCTTCCAAAAGTGGTCTCGGAGTTGTCCGTCAACTGGTCAGCTGACCTTCCAGTTTATTTCCCTTCTCCCTCCAACAGGGGGGAAGCTCTCCTTCACACTCTGGATGTCCACAGGATGCTAAGGTTTTACCTTAAGCGAACTGCTTCTCACCGCCAATCGGAGCAACTGTTTGTGGCATTCGCACCACAACACTTGGGTAAACCGGTGTCCAAGCAGACCATTTCAAAATGGATTGTCCACTGTGTTTCTTTCTGCTATGAGAGGCACAACAAGCCCCTTCCGGGCCCGGTTAGGGGTCACTCCACCAGGGGAGTGTTTGCTTCTTTCGCCACGCTGCGGAACGTCTCGATTAGGGACATTTGTGCGGCCGCTACCTGGAATTCAGTGCATACTTTTGTAAAGCACTACAGCTTGGACATTGCCTCCAGACGCCATGCCGGCTTCGGTGTGGCAGTCCTTCAGGGACTCCTGTCTTGAGCTTCTGTGTTCAGCTTCCTCTCCTCCACCTCCCGGGGTCGATTACCTCTTTGGCGAGGGCTGCTTGGGATTCAGTCCTTTTTGTGATAGCCTGCTAAAGAGCTCCCACTTGAAGTAAGATAGTACAGTTATGTAAGAACTTACCGTAGTAGATCTTGAGGAGGGCTCTTGCAGGCATCTCACCCTCCCTCCCCTTGAGGGTGTGCAGAGGATCATATTCGAGCTTTGCCTCGTTCTCCTGTCAGGGCTCATTCGCGGGACTTGGCAGGGGAACTGGGGTGGAGCTGGGTCTGCCCCCTTTTTATACCAGGGCTGACGGGGTGGAGCTGACGTCGGGGGCGGTCCCTGCTGAGTACTGCTGGCTGAGAAGTTTTCTGGTGGGTCCTAGTGCCTGCGACATAGTCCTTATTGTGATAGCCTGCTGCAAGTGCTCCTCTCGAAGATCTACTGTTATGGTAAGTTCTTATGTAAGTGTACTATCCTACCCACTCAGATACCCCATTGCAGGTACCCTACCTGACGCTTTCAACAATCTCTGTAAGACTTATTGTGTCAGAAAAACCTGGCCCCCAATCTCCACCCCCCAAAGTATCTGTGGTTCCGCCCACTCAGATTGCTTAATGTTCAAACACTCCTGTGGGATCTCTACCTGGCTGACTGGTCTGGGGTCTTCACAGCACCAGACACAGACACCGCCCTGGCATCTTTCACCAAAACTCTGCTCAAAACCTGGGATCTGCACGCACCACCCAAAAGACTGCAGCTTCGACGTAAATACCTCCTTTGGGTTACCCACAATCTAATTACCTTTTTCAAACACAGAGACCAAGCCTGGTGTCCAAAGCCTTCTCAAGCCAGGCCGACTTACAAAACAATAGGGCTTTAAAAAACACCTGCACAAAAGCTGTGCACTCAGCAAAGGCTCGCTTCTTCAAAAGTAAGCTAAATGAAACCAGGACCTTCCCTGCAGAATTCTGGAAAACCCTACATCTCCTCCTTGGTTCCCCCTCCCCAACCGCCCCTGCATTTTCCAGCTCAGGTTACCTAGACCCCTTCTTAGCTGCAGCCTCTATAAATCAATATTTCACAACGTGGCTCCCATCTGACCCCCCACCCGTCTCCCCTTTCTCTCACCCCTACTGCAGATGGGTTCTCCTTCCCACCCATCACAATCACAGAAATACCTTAGGCGCTGAACACCCTAAACCCCTCAAAGCAGAGCCCTGATGGCCTTGATTCAAAACCTCCAAGATCTCTGCCCTAGCAATCACCCCCCCCACCGCCCACCTTTTCAATCTATTTATTGCCCAATGAGAAGTCGCTAGGTCTTGGAAAATGGCCAAGGTCATCCCTCTGCACAAAGGAGGAGATCCCTTACAACCAGGCAGTTATGGACCGATCTCCCTCCTCCTCACTCTCTCCAAACTTCAGGAGACTCTTGGTTCCAAAAGGCTAAACTCCTTCCTGAATGACTCCAGCAAACTTAGCCCTTTTCAGTCTGGCTTCAGTTGCATCCATTCCACCCCCTCCTCTTTGCTTCGCCTCACTAACCACATCCATTCCGCCATGGATAATGGCCATTTTACCGTGGTGATCTTCACTGACCTCGCCAAGGCATTTGATTCTGTCTCCCACAATCTCCTCCTACATAAACTATCCTCCATTGGACTCTTCCCCCTCCTCCACAAATTGGTTCAATTTGGATCTGTTGGACAGATACCAATATGGTCAGCTAGGCCATGCCACTGTCTCCCCCCTTCCCATTTGTGCCGGCGTCCACCAGGGTTCAATCCTGGGCTCCACTCTCTTCTCAGTCTTTGTAAATGATCTTCCCTCTGCCTGCTTACTCACTGATCTGCACATGTACGCCGATGATACCATCATCTATACCTCCGGCCCCTCCCCCCGGGAGACCCAATCATCCCTGCAAGCTTCTTTCACAACCATTCTCAAGTGGTTCGAGGCTAACCTACTAAAGTGCAACACACAAAAAAAAACTGTAGCCATGGCCTTCGGCTCCACTCAGAAACTAGCCAAACTCTTGTCCCACCCATCTTTTGTGTCCTTGGACGGCAGAAATATTGAAACTATTCAATCCTTCAAATATCTAGGGGTCTGGCTAGACCCTAAGTTAGACTTCTCTCTTCATGCTGACTCCATCCACTCCAAGCTAGGGCCCAAACTGGGAGCATTGCATAGGATCAAAGACTGTCCCTCCCTCCCTATCCACAAAAAGCTCATTACTAAGCTAATCCTCCCCTCGATAAACTACGCTGACGTGGTCTACAACTCGGCCTCCAAATCATCTCTAGCTAAACTAGGCCCCTTTTATGACGCCTTTTGTCATTTTGCCTCCAACCTCCCATTTCATACCCACGATTGCTCACTCTACTCTGTCCTGTCCCTCTGCTCTCTAGAGAATCGACACCTAGCTCACTTGCCTTTTTCAGCAAGTTCTGATTCAATGCCCTCCCCCACTATCTCTCAAACTTCTGTCCTCCCCTCAGCATCATGCTGTCAGCTCTGAACCCGTGACTCCCTCACCTTCTCTCCCCCAACCCCGCTCACAGTCAAGAAAGGTGGCTTTCTCTTTCAGACTTCCTGACCTTTGGAATCACCTTCTCCACTCCATCTGCCTCGCTGCCTCCCTAGCCACGCTCAAAAAGCAACTAAAACTTCACGCCTCTCCCTGCAACTGTCCCATCTTTACCCCCCACTCCCCCCAACGCTCCTTGTCCCTCCCTCTACCTCCCTCCACATTTTCTCTCATCGGACTCCTGTCCTCCTTTATGTCCTTCTCCTCTGTAATTTTCCTTCCTGGTCCCCACAACTATCTCCAAACCTCCCCTCACCCCTGCCCTACTGCTGTATGAAACCTACCTTGCCTTTCTCTAATTTTGCTATGTAAGTTAGCTTAGCCATGAATATTACCTATGGTAATGCAACTTGTCTTATATTGTATAAAACTGTCTGTCGCACTTCATTTGCAAATCTGTTCTAAATATTGTAACTGTATATATGCTTTTTGTGATTTACTATGTCAAACTGTCATTCCAAATATTTAGATGATTGTTGTTACAAATTGTGTACTGTAACTCTCGGTACCCTCTCCCAGGGTCGCACCTGGAAATGAGCCTCGGCTCAGTGTACCTTTCCTGCTTATCAAATTTTGAATAAAATAAATAAATAAAAAAAAATTACCTATATGTAATTATTACCAATTGACAACATTGGAGCTATCAGAAAAGGAAATTATGGTAAGTATGAAGGAATTTTTTCTTCTGGTTCCCAACATCCAGATATATATATATATATTTTTTTCACACAATTCTATCACCTAGCTCTCAGGGCATCTCTCAGGTGAACCCACTCTGCTTTCAGCTCCTAACTCCCCACCTGAACCTCCCTAGCTGGATACCCCACCCTCACTTGCTGGCCACAGCCAGCCCCCCCCCATCTATACCCCCCGGGGCGGCACCACCCAACCACTTACCGGGTGTCCTTGACTGAAATCTAGACAGCCAGGCCAGGAATGGGGTGAGGCCAGGGGGAACCAGCCAGGAAAGTCTGGTGTTGGGGATGTGGGCCGAAGCCACTTGGGCTTCCGTCGCCTCAGGGGTTTTCAAGCTTTTTTCATCCCTCACCTTAGGCACAGACGTGCAATGCATCCAGCACAGGTGCGCATGCTCCCATGTGCACCTACAGGATCACCGCCGCAGCCAATCCCCTTGGTTGCTGGATCGCGAGCTGCTGTGCCCTCACCTACCACCAGAGCACGGGATCGGATCCCCCTTTCAGGACAGGAGAGCAGTCCTGCGGACACTCAGTCCTGCCCTCCCCTGCCAACCCCTGATGACCTGGGCTTGCTTCCGAACCCGGGTTGCCAGCATGGCGTGAGGTGTGGCGTCCAGCACCTCAACCCTCAGTGCCCCTGGGCTGGCCCAACATCCAGATTGTTTGTGTCATGGGGGGAAGGTACATCTGGCTTATTATTTGACAATAGCAAATTTGAGTTGCCCTGTCCACATCATCATCACCTAAATGACAAAGTACCACAGGACCCACTTGTGAAGACACCCAAAGCCTAGGTGATCCCTCAGGCCAAGGGGGTTCATTACAGTCACATGCAGATGTACCATTGCATGATTCGATTTCTCCTCCAGATTTGCAACCCCCTCTAGATTTTTATTTTCACGGCTCAGTCCGCCTTGTAGCCAGAAAATAGTGACAGTTATCTTGGTAATAAAACTTTAGTGACTCAGAGTTTCACAGGCAGAAGGAGTATCTGATGAAGATGATGGTGGATGGTCAGAGGGTGCTAAACCCCCCATAGCACCATTTTTATTTGACACACAGTTTATTCCCTTTCTGATTGAAGAAACATGTGGAACTCTACAGCTTGTGGAAGTTCTATCTGCTGTCCTGCTGTCTGTATACTCAGTCGCGCTCCAGAAATACACCCAGTGTATTTCCTGCCTTTCCAGTACTCTGAACAAATTGTACGGCAGGAGTGGTGGACCTTGACAACATGGAGCAAGTCTTAAAGAAGTGGGCTAAATTTCATCTTTATCTGAAAAATTTGCTTACAAACTAGAAATCCCACTGATCACAGATGTGGTGATCTCCAGTGTGGAAGAACCTACTGCTGTACCAACTGAAGCAATTGCTGTGCTGTCAGGTGGTAATAATTGGAGTATAAATACTAGCTATCAGTGAGCTTACTTCACATGATGGGTCAGCTGTTAGGGTCGCGTCCCCTTCTCCTTGGGTGGATGGAGGCCTCTGAATGTATTGTCATGCTGTCACATGGTTTTCCTGAGGTCTTTAAGGTAAAAAACTTGATTGTCCTAAACTAGCTAACATCACTTTCTTAGGACACACTGTCTTAGATAATAGAATAATAGAAATCTGATGGCAGAAAAGGACCTCTCTGGCCCATTGAGTTTGCCCCTTATCCCCATCCTCCCCCAACTCGTCATCCTTGGCAAGGGACCTCCCCTGCCCCCCACTGGTCAGCCCCTTATGTCTGTCCCATACCCTCTGGAATCCCTCCACCATTTCAGCCCCCCCCCCATCTCCTCAGGCAGTTTGTTTCAGGACTCCACCACCCTATCCATGAAGTAACACCCCCTCACATTGCCCTTACATTTTCCTCCTCCTAATCTTAGACTATGACCTCTAGTTTTAGCTCCCACCTTCCTTGTAAATAAGTTCTCCTCTCTCACCTTATTAATCCCCTTCACGTACTTAAATGTTTCTATCATATCCCCCCTTCCTTCTAGTTTCCAGTGGGTACAGATCAAATTCCTTCCAGCTCTCCTCATATGGCTTCCTGTGCATACGCGCACCATCTTGGTTGCCCTTCTCTGAACCCTTTCAATACCATCTATGTCCTTGTGTAGGTGACCCCGTACTCCAAGTGAGGTCTCACCATGGTTTTATAAAGAGGCATTAGCACCTCCCTCCTTCTACTTGTTATGCTCCTCCCTATGCACGGCAGCATTCCACTTGCCTTGCCTACCGCCTTGCTGCATTGGTTACCCACCTTAAGAATGTTTGGTATTATAATCCTCAGATCTCTCTCCTTTTCAGTTGGCTTACTTCTCCGCGTGTAAGCAGCTTGCAGGTTTTATGTCCCATATGCATTACTGTGACTTTTTGGCATTGAAGTTTCCAACCACCCTTCCAGAATCTTCAGGTCCTCCCTCATGGCCCTCCCCCCGGGTGTCCACCCTATTGCAGATCTTCGTATCAGCTGCAAATAAGCACACTTTCCCCTCCAGCCCCTCCGCTTTATCACCGATATAGATATTAACAAGTATTTGTCAGTGCCGAGTGTTTGCTTATTGGCATTGGTAGTGGAGGAGTTAGAGAGATGCATAATAGGAATGGCAGTGAAGTATTAAACTAACACCAACCGCCACCCTGCAGAGACTGACAGGCGTTTGGGGTGTGTGCCTTTGGGTCGTCGGCCATAACGCTCATGCCATTCCACCTCACTACACCCTGCAGACACCGACAGGTGTTGCAATGTGCGTTGGGGTCTTCAGTCCTTGCGCTCACCCCATTCCATAAGCAAATAAGCTGCAATGGGTACAGTAGAGGAGAATGGGGTGAACGTTGGGACTGAAGACCCCAAGGCACACCTCAGTGCCTGTCACTGGCTGTGGGGGTGGGGTGGAATGGCATAAGCATTACGGCTGATTACCCCAAGTCACACCCCCAACGCCTGTCAGTCTCTACATGGTGGGGCATTACGATTGGAAACCCTAACACCCCAGGTGTGTGTTGGTATTTTCGCTTCAAATTTTCAACATGGGCTTTTGGGACCCCACTTCATGAACAGTGGCACTATCATTTAGTTACTCAATCCCGAAGGTGATTTTGCACAATGACTGCGCCATTTGGCTCCACAGTTGCGAAAACACATTTCAGGCAGGGTGTCAAAAATGACAGCTGTACTGTTGACAAGGAGGTGTGAAAAAATGCCAGTGCTGAAAATCTGGAATGAAAATATGATAAATTGGTGAAGTTACAAGCGTGCGTAGAAACTGCCCAACGCACACCTGTAATGTAATCATTTGTTGGAATTTTTTCACCAAATTTTCAACATGGGCATTTTGGGACCTCCCCTCATGAACAGTGCCACTGTGATTTTGTTAATCTGTCCCGAAACTCGATTTCCCACAGCGACCAAGCCATTCTGCGCCACAGGTGCGAAAACACATTTCGGGCAGGATATGAAAAGTGACAGCTGTACTGTTCATAAGGAGGTGTGAAAAAATGGCAATGTTGAAAATTTGGAGTGAAAATTTTAAAAATTGGCGAAGTTACAAACTTGCATAGAAACTGTGCATTGCACGCTTGTGATGCAGTCATTTTTTGGAATTTTTTTCACCAGATTTGCAACATGAGTTTTTTGGGACCCCACCTCATGAACAATGGCACTGTCATTTCGTTAATTGGTCCTGAAAGGTGATTCCGTGAAGCAAAGGCAAAATCACCTTTCGGAATGGAGTAACCAAATGACAGTGACAGTATTTACGAGGTGGTGTCCCAAGAACCCTATGTTGAAAAATTGAGGCCAAAATTCCTAAAAATGTCTGAGATATCAACCTAAGTTGAACCCTCCTCCCATTGACTCCCATCATACAGCTTACCATAATTTCTTCAGTTTGCCAGAGTGCAGACGTGTCCCAGTCCATAGAAGATCGCTACTCCTCACCTTCAGAGGTAAGTATGGGGTAAAGGGGAGGTGGGGAGGTGGGTCTGCAGAGGAAGGGTGGGGAGGGGGAATGGGGAGCCGACAAGGGACCTTTTTTACAGGGGGGGGACGGGGACTGTTTTCTTTATTTTACAGGTTACCAAAAATATTTAAGCACTCTGGGGTGGGCTGAAAGTGTGTGTGTATTGGGGGAGGGGGATGCCTACATGGGGATTGGGCACCCTGATGTCGGCACTTGAAATATTCGGGCAGGTGGGGGGTAATCTGACACCGGTAGTGGGCATCCCGGTGTCGGAAACATAAATGAAAACTTGTTTGGCACACTGGGGTGGGCTCCCAGTGTGTCACATTAATATGGGGGGGAAGGGGATACATGCTGACACGGGGATTGGGCACCCCGATGTCAGCTTTCCGAGGAGTGTGTGGTGGGTGGCAGGAGCCTCCAATGTGGAAAGCCGAGCCGTGGCTTATTTATTTATTGAAATGGTTCACCAGGAAACGTACACCGAACAAACAAGGTGCTCGGTGGTAGGGGCCGACAAGAACCATAACTCCGGTCATGCGCATTACTGTGCACTGTAATGCACATGGCTGGAATCTTGTCAGCTGCTGCCAGCAGAGAAGAAGGTATGTCTGTGTGCCTGGTTGCAAGGGAGGGGGAAGGTCCTGCTGCAATGAGGAAACTGTCCCTCATTGCAGCTGCAGATTCCTTTCAAGTGTGGTCCTCTCTCTCAAACTGCTATCTTAGACAGCTCACAGATTCATTGGTGCCTGAGGGACGAGCCCCATAAAGCGTCAACTCGTAACCATCCCTGATTGAAGCGGCACTTTACTTTCAAGAGAAGACCGCTTCTCTCAAACTGCCGTCATAGACAGTTCGCTGATTCATTGGTGCCTGAGGGACAAGCCCCATAAAGCGTCAACTGCATTGGGCAGAAACTCACACACCTCTAAAATGTCGTACTGTCCCAAGATGTTTCCTGCGCATGCGCATAAGCAAACAAAAAAAGGAGGGGTCCCAGTGCCGACCCCTGGGGCACCCCGCTCATCACCCCCTTCTCCCAGGAATGTACCCCATTCACCACCAGCCTCTGGCTTCTGTCCTTCAGCCAGTTTTCCATCCACCTAGTTATTTTCTGTCCCACCCCTAAGCTTTCCAGCTTATTTACCAGCCTTCTGTGAGGGACAGTGTCAAAAGTCTTTCTGAAGTCCAGATAGGCTACGTCCACCTCCCCTCCTTGATCGCTCACCTTCATCACCCAGTCAAAAAATGGCACCACATCAGCCTTCCTCCAGTCCCTAGGCACCTACCCTGTATCCAGGGACAAGTTAAACAGCCACGCCAGAGGTGCTAGGGGAGAGTCTAAAGGAGTACACAACACATCTGGCCTTCTTGGAGGTGTTGCCGGTTTGGAGGAAGGGCAGAAGTGAGGACAAGATCAGAAATGAAGAGATCAGGGAATTCAACCAGTGGCTCCAGGGTTGGTGCGCTGACAATGTGATGCACTACATTAGAGGCTGGGGGACCTTCTGGGACAAGAAGGTGAGGTGGAGCAGCAATGGGGTAACATCAAAACTGCCATCACAGAGGCAACAAGCCTTTGTGTGAAGCAAATAAATCAAAACGAAAGACAAAAACACCGTGGTTCTCAATAGAAGTGACGGGGAAGTTTAGGGAAAAAAGATAGCATTCAGGAAGTATAAGGAAACACAGAAGGAGCAGGACAGAGAACTGTACCAGCTAAAGCAGAAGGAAGTAGGGAAGGCAGTCAGAATAGCAAAGGCCCAAACCGAGGAAAAGATAGCCAACTCGGTTAAGAAGGGGGGATAAAACCTGTTATCTTCCTGGACATAAGTCTCCCCCACTCATTCACACTATTGGGATCTGCGCCAGAGGCACTAGGACCCATCGGGAGCAAACTTTTTGCTGGGGAGTCGGCGCCAGAGATGGCGCCCCTTGATGTGCCCATGAGAGAGCCCCAGCTTGCGCGGCAATGACTATCTGGCGTCGCCCCAACTGCCTCAGTTCCTTTTTTTCCCGCCACGAGTGTGCTTTGTGGAACGACGCCGCCGCTTGTCGGAGTCAAACTTCAAACTAGCAGCATAGTTTTCAGTTTTATTATTTTGTAGATTATCTAATCTCCAGTATAAGCAAGTTATTCTTATTTTTAAATAAAAGCGATAAAGAAGTCTCAGCCTACACTAGCCGGAGTCGACCATGAGCAGGTCAGGTGACGGTAGGGAGACTTCGTATGAAAGCTGTTCAGTCAGTCGGGCTGGGTCCGGTCCGACGCCTTCTCCGGAAGGGGGTCTGACAACAGTCAGCCCAGTGCCTGGGGATGGGCGGTCCCTGCGGAAGCATAAAGCCAAACGGTCGCATTCTCGGCACCGTTCGGCCTCAAGCTCTTCTTCGGCCCGCAGGTCTAAAAAGAGAAGGCATCACTCGAGGTCGCCCTCTGATACGTCTGCGCGTAGACGTTCGGTTATTGGGGCTAGTTGCCGGTCTCCTCCTTCGGAGTCGCCAACAGTGGCTTCTGGTAGCCGATGTCTTCGACATCGGAGTCCTTCCCCGACCGCAGGTAGGTCTTCAGATGAGCAGTTTCATCAGTGGGCCACTCTTATGGAGCAATGGGCTCGGAGGTTGGTTCGGCTACCTGGCTCGGTCACTTGTGGGCCTTCGGGCTCTCTGGGCGACCAGGTAGGGCGGTTGGACTTTCCTAGTCGCGCGGCATCCTCTTCGGTGCCGTCGACTCCGTGCTTAGGTGTCTCCCCCCCCCCCACATGGCTTCGGCGCAGGGGGCCACACCGATGCCCTTATCTCCTGCTCTTTTTCCTTCAAATCCTGTTTTTTGGTCTCTGGGAGTGCCTTGGTGCCGTGTGGCCTCGTGGGCGCCGTCGCCCTGGCGCTGTTCGGCTTCGGTGCCGCCTGCGGTGCCGTTGGCTCGTCCTTGGCGCCGTTGTCTCGGGCGCTGCTGCTGCCCTGTTCAACTTAACCTGCGCCATGGAATAGCAGTGACGAAGGCACGCCACTAGCCATGCTTGGCACCAGGGGCTCTTGGGGACTCCCCTTTTCTCTCTTTTCCTCCTTCCTCTTCTGGCTTTCGTCCCTTTCCTGTCCATACAGTCTCTTCTGGGCTGTCAGGAGATGACGTTGAGCCTGACCCAGACCTCCAGCTGGGCGATGAGGTGGACGAAGCAGGATCTTTTACTGCTGCAGAGCCTGTGGTCGAGGACCTGTCTTTTAAGTCTCTGCTGAAGAATATGATTTCCACACTTTCTCTCCAGACTACAGACATTGATCCTGGGAAAATAAGACTCCAGTACCTTCACGCCTCCGAGATCCCTACGGATTTGACTCCTCCGATTCAGCCTTCCTTCGAGATGCTGTCTCAAACGGTATGGAATAATCCTGCTCTCTCTTCATCAGTGGCTAAATCCATTGATAGAAAATATTCAGCCCCCAAGGATCGTCCCATTTTGGCATCTCAAGCCTTTGCGGATCCTATTGTAGTCCTGGCAGAGAATGATAAGGTCGTCCTTCCTCAAACCACTACAGCTCGACCTATTAACAAGGGATCTCGTAAGACAGACACCTTAGGTAAGAGAGTCTTTGCTGCTTCTACCCTAAGTATGCGTATTGCCAGTTACCAAGGCTATTTTTCTCAGTACAAGTATATCCTGTGGCACTCTCTCAAGCAAATGGTTGAAGCTCTTCCGGAGTCAGATTCAAAACCAGAGCTTCTTCAAACCATTACCAGGGGTATTGAATCTAACAACCAACAGGTTAAAGCAGCCATGGACACTTTCGACTCCGCTTCCCATTCAGCAGCTGCTGGTATTTGCACCCGCTGCCATTCCTGGCTGCGCACTTCAGGCTTCACCAGTGATGCGCAACAACAGGTAATGGCATTGCCCTTTGATGGTGCATATCTTTTTGGTCCTCAGGTCGAGCAAGCTCTAGAAGCTACACAAAAGACTAGGTCAGCCATTAAGTTGGCTAGACACCCTCCTGTCCCCTCTCGAGGGCATGCCAGTAAACATCAGTTTCATAACCGTCAGTCCTTTCGAGGCAGAGGCAGAGGACGTTTCCATAAGAACCAACCTGCCCAACCTCAAATGAAGGCGCAACAGAAAGCGCAGGGGCCCAAAGCGCCCAGCGCTACCTTATGAATTGCTGGCCCAAGTCCCACCTCAACTGCCCGAGGTGGACTTTTCCTCTCTGGTGGGAGAACGGCTGATGCACTTCTACAGCCAGTGGAAGTCCATAACCTCAGACAAATGGATCCTTCGGATAATCCGCGAGAGGTACTCACTCAATTTTGTGGAAACCCCTCCGGATCGTCCTCCAAAACGGCAGCCCAGGCTGTCTGCCTTTCAGTCAGACCTTCTCACCGCCGAGATTCAGGGTCTTCTAAACAACAGGGCAGTAGAACTTGTGCCGCTGCATCAGTGAAACACGGGGTTCTACTCTCATTACTTTCTGGTTCCAAAGAAGTCTGGGGGAATGCGCCCCATTCTAGATCTCAGAAAGCTAAACAGATTTCTCCCCAAGGAGAAATTCAGAATGATTTCTCTAGGAACCCTGTTACCTTTGCTTCATCAGCACGACTGGTTAGCCTCCCTAGACATGCAGGATGCTTACCAGCACATTCCCATTCACCGAGGCATCACAAATTCCTAAGGTTTGTGGCTCTGGGACAACATTATCAGTTCAGAGTCCTGCCTTTTTGGGCTATCCTCGGCGCAGTTTTTACAAAGTGTTGTGCAGTTCTGCTTGGCACCTCAGAAAACTCGGAATACAGGTGTTCCCTTATCTGGACGATTGGCTTCTGGCAAGTCCTTCCAGGCAAGGGACTCTGGATGCTGTAGAGACGGCCTCTCGCCTCCTTACGTCCATGGGAGTCCTGCTAAACTTCAAGAAATCACAGCTCCAGCCCTCCCAGAGGCTCCTTTTCATAGGGACCCTTCTGGACACATCCTGTGCGAAGGCCTTTCTCCCAGAGGACAGAAGGAATGATATCCTTCAGATGGCCCGCTACATCAGAGAGAACACGTTAGTTACAGCGCTCTCGATGCAACGGATGCTGGGCCTCATGGCATCCTCAGTGTTCACTGTACCTCTGGCCCGTCTGCACATGAGAACCACCCAGTGGATGCTCAGTACTCAGTGATCTCCAACCACTCACCTGCAGTCCTATCTCATCAAAGTGACAGAACCCTTAAAGAGGTCTCTCACCTGATGGTCTCAAGAGGACAATCTCCTGCAAGGATACCCTTTGCCCTCTGGACCATCAGATCTCCATTACCACAGAGCCGCCTCACTAATGGGGTGGGGAGCTCACTGTCAGGCTCTCCACACTCAGGGTGTGTGGACTCAACTCGAGTCCCAGCTTCACATAAATGTCCTAGAAATGAGAGCCGTCCTTTATGCGGTCCGAGCTTTGAAGGACATTCTCTGTCACAAGAATATTCTCCTCCAAACGGACAACAAAGCAGTGATGTATTACATCAACAAGCAGGGCGGTGCTCATTCTTACCCCTTATGCAGAGAAGCGATGAGGGTCTGGGAATGGTGTTTGGAGCACAGGGCTCTAATTCAAGCAATCTACCTGCCAGGTGTACAGAACGACTTGGCAGACCGTCTCAGCAGAACAGAGACAGATCCTCACGAGTGGTCTCTCGACTCTGCCATAGTTCAGTCACTATTTGAAGAGTGGGGAACTCCGGTCCTGGACCTTTTTGCGTCCCCACTCAACGCAAAACTGCCTCTCTTCTGCTCCAGAATTCCAGGGCCTGGCATTTTTTGTCAGGATGCGTTCAGGCTGCGGTGGACAAAACGCTTTCTTTCCGCCTTTCCGCCTCTTCCTCTAATTCAGAGAGTACTCCTCAAGTTCGAGTCTCAGGGAGACAAGATGATTCTCATTGCTCCCTTTTGGCCTCGACAACTGTGGTTTCCACCTCTCAACAGTATGTTGGCAGTCCCTCCGAGACCACTTCCCCTGCAGATGAACCTTTTAACTCAGGGACCGGTGGTCCATCCCAATCTGAGATCTCTTCACCTTCACGCTTGGCTCCTGAAGAGGTAGAAGTAAATCGGTTCAATGTCTCTCGAAGAGTTTCTGATATCCTTCTGGCTGCGCGGAAGCCAGCCACTCAGAAAACTTACACGGCTAAGTGGAAGCGTTTTTCCCTCTGGTGTGCAAAGTCCTCTTTGAATCCCTTTTCCTGCCCTCCAGATAAAGTTTTAGAGTACCTTTTGGACCTCTCAAATTCAGATCTCCAGTACTCTACAGTTAAGGTTCACCTTAGTGCCATTTCAGCGTATCATGAGCCGGTTTTTTCTCTTTCACTAGCTCAGTTACCTATAGTTAAGAGATTTCTTAAGGGCATTCTGCACACCAGACCCCCTACAAGACATCCTGTTGCAGCCTGGGACATTAATCTTGTGCTAGACATGCTTGCTTGGAAACCTTTTGAGCCTCTAGCTACCTGTGAGCTAAAGTTCCTCACCTGGAAGACTGCCTTCCTAGTGGCTATTACCTCAGCCCGTAGGGTCTCTGAGATACATGCCCTGGTCACAGACCCTCCGTATACTGTGTTCCATAAGGACAAAGTAGTCCTTTGTACTCATCCTAAATTTCTTCCTAAGGTTGTGTCAGAATTTCATCTTAACCAACCTTTGGTCCTTCCCTCTTATTTTGCGGACTTCCAAACTGAAGGGGGACGCTCTCTTCATTCTCTGGATGTTAAGAGGGCCTTGTTTCTACTAGATAGAACCAAGGTTTTTCGTAAAGACCAGCAACTGTTCGTTTCCTTCAGTGAGGCCCGGCTGGGTCAACCTGTCGCTATTAGACGTATCTCAGCATGGCTAGTGGCGTGCCTTCGTCACTGCTATTCCATGGCGCAGGTTAAGTTGGAGGGTAGAGTTTACGCTCACTCTACCAGAGCGGTAGCGGCATCCCTAGCGGAAATCTGCAACGTGCCCATTGCAGACATCTGCAATGCAGCTACCTGGAGCTCAGTGCATACTTTCGTTAAGCATTATGCACTCGATGTCCATGCCAGACGACATTCTTCCTTTGGCAGAGCCATCCTTAATGGACTTCTGTCTTAAGAAACGTGAGCTCTTGGTTTCTCCTGCCGCCCTCTCGGGGGATTATTAGCTTGGTACTCTCCCAATAGTGTGAATGAGTGGTGGAGACTTATGTCCAGGAAGATATGAAAATTACGTACCTACCGTAATTCTTGATGATCTTGGACGAGTCTCCACCACTCATTCACACGCCCACCCTCCATCCCCCGAGCTCACCTCTCTTGTTGGTCTTCACTCCCTCAAATCTTTAGGCCTTGAAGACTTCTTTGTTGACCCTTCTTACACGGGTCGTCCGGACTATCTTATGTCCGGTTTTTAGGTTAGGCTACCCTTCTAGGTTAGTTACGCTGCACCTCCTTGGTAAAAAAGGTACTGAGGCGGTTGGGGAGTTGACGCCGAGATAGTCATTGCCGCGCTAGCTGGGGCTCGCGGCGCCATCTCTGGCGTCGACTCCCCAGCAAAAAGTTTGCTCCCGATGGGTCCTAGTGCCTCCGGCGCAGATCCCAATAGTGTGAATGAGTGGTGGAGACTCGTCCAAGAAGATCAAGAATTACGGTAGGTACGTAATTTTCATATATGTACATTAGGGAGCAAAGAAAGACTAAGACAGGGATACTGAGGCTGCATAAAGAGGAAGGTGGTTGGGCAGAGAACGACAGTGAAAAAGCAGGGATACTGAACGAATACTTCTGCTCAGTATTCACAATGGAAAAGCAGGGGGAGATGCCTAATCCAGTCAGTAGAAGCACTCTGGATGGGGGTTTGATATTTGTCCTTTCACAGAAGAAAGGGTTCTGAAAGAACTCTTAAAACTAAAGGTGGATAAAGCAATGGGCCTGATGGGATTCACCCCAGAATTCTAAAAGAACTAAGGGAAGAACTAGTAACACCACTGACTACCCTTTTTAATAAATCATGGGAGGATGCTGTGGTACCTGAGGACTGGAGGAAGGTGGATTTGATTCCCCTTCACAAAAGTTGGACCAAGACAGAGGCAGGAAACTACAGACCTGTCAGTTTGACCTCTGTGGTAGGGAAAGTGATGGAATCACTTCTGAAGGAAAGAGTTGTTGAGTACCTAGAGGCCAGTGGGGCACAGGACCCGAGGCAGCATGGATTTCACAGCAGGAAGGTCATGTCATGTCAGACAAATCTAATTGATTTCTTTGACTGGGTGACCAAAATAGTAGACCAGGGAGGGGCTGTGGACATGGCCTACCTAGACTTTAGCAAAACATTTGACACAGTCCCGCACAAAAGATTAATAAACAAATTAGCCAGCCTGGAGGTGGGTCCCAGGGTGGTAGCCTGGGTAAAACACTGGCTGGACAACAGGACACAGAAGGTAATAGTAAATGGAGTCCACAGTGAAGGGGGTTACTAGTGGGGTACCGCAGGGTTCAGTACTGGGGCCAGTCCTTTTTAATGTCTTTATAAGTGACATTTCAGAGGGACTGGAAGGAAAAGTGTGTCTCTTTGCAGATGACACAAAGCTCTGCAACAGAGTTGATACGCAAGGTGGGGTGGAAAGGGTGAAAAGGGACTTGGCAAGGTTGGAGGAATGGGCAAATGTATGGAAGCTTAGATTCAATGCAAAGAAGTGCAAAGTAATGCACCTGGGAAACAAAAACCCATAGGAAGAATACACAATGGGGGGTGAGATACTGACAACAGAAATGGAAAGGGACCTGGGGGTAGTCCTATCAGACGACCTAAAGGTGGGCCAGCAATGTGAGAAGGCAGTAAGGAGGGCTGGGGGGATACTGGGTTGCATAGGGAGATGCATCACCAGTAGAAAACAGGAAGTTGTTGGCATTCTGTACAGACGGTTACTAAGACCACATTTGGAGTACTGTGTACAGTTTTGGAGACCCCATCTCTGCAAAACCATAGACGGTGGAGGCTGTCCGGAGGAGGGCAAACAAAATGGTGCAGGGTCTGCACCAGAAGACATATGAAGAAAGACTAAAGGAGCTTAAGATGTATAACCTCGGGGGGGGGGGGCATGACAAAACTTTCAAATACCTCAAGGAATCAACAAAGTCCAAGAGTGTAGCATCTTTCAGAAAAAGAGATGTGCAAGAACAAGGGGGCACAATTTGAAGATGGAGGGACGGCTCAGAGGTAATGTGAGGAAGTATTTCTTCACAAAGAGGGTTGTAGATGTATGGAACAGCCTTCCTGAGGAGGTCGTAGAGTCAAAAACAGTGGGGGAATTCAAAAATGCATGGACAGACATAAGGCAGTTCTAGTGGGGGGTAGGTGGAAGTAGGCT
This sequence comes from Neoceratodus forsteri, assembly GCA_016271365.2. Lineage (NCBI taxonomy): Eukaryota > Metazoa > Chordata > Ceratodontiformes > Ceratodontidae > Neoceratodus > Neoceratodus forsteri. The sequence continues at coordinate 887,603,790 of CM028137.1, read as the reverse complement.
GTTGGTTAACTAGGATCTGCAGCTTATCCGTTAGGTAGAGAAATGGGCAGACTAGGTGGGCCAAACGGTCCTTATCTGCCATCAAATTCTATGTTTCTATGGAAGCTCTTTAAAGCATGATGGTCTGCATCTCACCGGAGAGAGCACTAAGGCAGAGGTTGGAGGCCTTCCTGGAGGGTTTAAACTGGGAGGTCTCCAGCACAGAGAAGACCACCTAAATGAGGATGCAGCAGAATGATATAAAGGTAAAGGAATCTGTGAATGGAAGGCCCCCCCCCCCCAACATCTAACTAAAGGAAACAGGCATGGCCACGAGCAAGGAGTAGCCATAGGTGAAAAAGGAAGGACCTCATGTAAAGTACAGGAGGGGCAGACACAGAAAACGGGAGGTGGTACTGAGAGGTTATAGCAGAGGGGGGAGGCCATGATTGGAAGGCTATGCTGACAGCTCACACCACCACCGCCAGTGGGCTTGTCACCACTCCCCGTAAATCCAAGGGAGCACATACACACCCCAGAAAGAGAAATTCAGAACCCGGGCTTCAAACAACATGAAGTCTTGCTATATTATGACATATGCAGTATAACCCCAGGTTAGAACTGCTCCGGAGGTGAAAGAGTTAACTTTCCATGCAAGGCATGGAATCTTGAGTGCGAGCTCAGTTGAACACTCTGTCTGTTGATGCTCAAACTCAAACTGTCAGATGCTTTACTCCGCCTCACTGAACAGTCGCTCCGGAGATTTCTCCTGCTGCTCGGTTCGTTTGTCGGTTAAAAAGTTGTAATTTTCGGTTTCTTGACCGAAATTAAACTGCATTCGGTCGGTTCAAGCTCTGTCTGTGGTATTGTAAGTGATAGATAGGCTTACGTTTATTTTCTTCTGTGTGGAACTTGTAAACGTCTTTTTCAGTTCAGTTTGAACCGATCAGATTGGTTTTAAAATAACTTTCTAGTCCTTTAGAGTGGGGTTCCCGGTTCTTATCAGTTCTAAAAAAAACGGATTTTATTACGTTTTTTTTTCCACGACCCGTGACACGGTTGGGAACCGATAAGAGAGTCTTGCTTGGCGGATTGCCACTAACGGGAAAGATTTGGTTAGGCTGGCACTATGTCTGAGAAACCCAAAAGGAAAACCGGACCCACTGGGTTTCAGCATTGTGGCCTCTGTGGGGAAGCCTTTGCTAAGGCTGACCCACACACCACCTGTGTATATTGTCTGGGGTTTGACCACCTCAATAGAGACTGCCAGATTTGTGACAGTTTTCCTGCTGCCACCATGGAAAAGAGAGTCGGTAGGCTCAGGGAAAGGGAGGCCAAAAAGTCCACTGACCCGGATGGCCAGCCCGATTTGGTTCCAACCGAACCTGAGGGAGTGCCCTCTAACCAGGGCGATACTTCCTCGGGCAAACGAAGAGCCAGCTCTGAGGAGCCAGTTCCAACTAAAAGGGCTAGAAAGTCAGCTAGTGCAAAAGTTCTTTGTCCAACTGCTGAAGAAATAGCTAAAGCTATTCAAATTGTTGATGACCAAGAAGAGCCTGATTATGTGGAAATGATGGATATTCCAGAGTCTAGGAGACTGTCTATTCCCTTGCACAAATCCTTTAGGAAACAGACAGTAAAAATTCTAAAAACTCCTCATTCTATCCTCCCTGTGGATAAAAGGATGGATAAGAGGTATGCTTTATCAGGCTCTGATACGGAGTTCCTCACTCAGCAATGCAGCTATGTGGGGGTAGTGCAGGCTGCTGCCTGTGACAAGGCAATATTCCTCAGCTTCTCACCCTCCTGAAAGGATTCCAGGAGGATGGATGCCATGGCAAAGAAACAGTACATGGCAGCATCTTTAGGACTCAGACAGGCAAACTATATGGCTTTTTATGCTAGGGTACCAGAAATCCAGATGGGATACTGTGCTGGCCCTAGCAAACAGGCCCTGACCAGCTTGCCAGGAGCTGGAACAGGTGGCTGCAGATGGTATTGAGGCATCCAAGGTGCAGTTTCATGCTGCAGTGGACTCTAATGATGTGTCATCAAGGTCATGGCTACATCTGTGGCTCTTCAGAGAATGGCTTGGCTCAGATGTACTACCCTGTCACAGGATACCCAGTCTAAGGCCATGGATTTTCCTGTTGTGGGCAATTTCTGTTTGGGAGCAGACAGAGAATTATATGAAGAAAATGGATGAATATAGGACCACCTATAGGAGTGCACAGGCCAAAGAAAGGCAAACCACTCCTCAAAGACAGCATGTCAGGGGCAGGGGCAGGCCTTTTCATAGGCCTTTTTAACAAACCCAGGCCTCCTCTTCTGCTTATGCCCAGAGGGGGTTCTTTAGAGGTAGAGGCAGACGGGGTACAAGTAAGCCTGTTTCTACCCCTCAGCCCAAAGCCCCTGCCAAGCAGGCTGCCTGATGGGGTGGCCAGGGCCGATTCTCCACTACTGGTAGGGGGCAGGCTGGCTTACTTTGTCCAGACTGGAAGTCTTTAACATCAGACAAGTGGGTCCTGGAAGTAGTAAGCCAGGGACTGGTTCCCAGCTTCAAAAAATTTCCAAAGATGAGAGCCAGGTCCTTTTCACCTGCAAATCCATCAGAGGCATTTGCCCTAGAAACAGAAGTTTCCACCCTCCTGGCTCTCAGAGCTGTGGAAAGGGTTCCTCCCCTTCACCAGGGCAAAGGGTTGTACTCCAGGTACTTCCTTACCCCAAAAAAGACAGGAGAATGGCGGCCCATCCTGGATCTCAGGTGTCTAAACAAGCACCTTTTAAAACCAAAATTCAAAATGGTGACTTTGGGAATTATTTTACCCTCTCTAAGGCCAGGGGACTGGCTAGCCTCCCTGGATCTCAAGGATGCCTACTTCCATGTTCTTATCAGAAGCTCCCATCGAAAGTACCTCAGATTCAAACTTCCCTCAGGCCATTATCAGTTCAGAGCAATGCCCTTCGGCCTCACCTCGGCCCCGAGGGTATTCACAAAATGCCTGGCAGTAGCAGTTGCCCACTTAAGAAGGCAAAGGATTGCCATCTTTCCTTATCTGGACGACTGGCTCATAGTAGGCCAGTCTCCAGATCAGGTCAAACTACACCTTCAGGTAACTCAGCAACTGCTCACATCTCTAGGTTTCCTTCTCAATCTCCCAAAGTCAGTCCTGGAGCCTGTCCAGCTTCTCACCTTCATAGGTGCAGAACTGAACACAAAAGAGGCCAGAGCCTTCCTTCCTCTGGAAAGAGCAAGGACCCTGTTCTCTCTGGCCTCCTCTTTCACCCTTCAGGTCTCTCGACCAGCAAGGTACTTTCTTCAGCTTCTAGGGCACATGGCTGCCTCTACAGCAGTAGTGCAGGGAGCAAGGTTTCAGATGAGGGACGTCCAGTTCCATTTGAGAGCCTTTTGGTCTCAAAAGAGGGACCCTCTAACCAAATTGATCCCAGTGACTCGGACTCTGATCCAGGCCCATCAGTGGTGGCAGGACCAGAGCAATCTGAGACAGGGGGTCCCTTTCATCCCCCAGTCTCACTTCTTAGTCCTTACAACAGATGCATCCCTCTTGGGGTGGGGAGCTCACATGGGCGACCTCACTACCCAGGGATTGTGGTCCCCTCAAGAATCTCTGCTCCACATCAACCTGTTGGAACTCAGAGCAGTTTTTCTAGCACTTGAAGTTTTTCCACATCTGTTCAGAACAAAGTGGTTCAGGTCAGAACAGACACCACCACTACAATGTGGTACATCAACAAGCAAGGGGGCACTCGGTCTACGGCCTTGTGCACCGAGGCGATGAAGTTGTGGTCTCTGGCTTATTCCCTGAACACCTCCCTTATGGCAGTTCACCTACCAGGCAAGGACAATGTCCTGGCAGATGCTCTCAGCAGGATTTCCCAGGGCCATCACGAATGGGCCCTGGATCCCCTAGTATTGGAGGTAGTATTTGCCAGATGGGGCACCCCGCAGATAGATCTTTTTGCAGCCCCAGACAATCACCAACTTCCCCCTTTTTGTTGCAGGCCCCCAGTGTTGGGCTCAGTCCCTCTGGATGCCTTCCTTCTCAGTTGGGAAGGGAAGTTTCTCTATGCTTTCCCCCCCTTCCCTCTCCTGTTCAAGGTGCTAGTCAAAATCAGATCTCAACCCTGCAAGGTGATCCTGATTGCCCCAGATTGGGCCAGACAGCCCTGGTACTCTCTCCTTTTGTCCTTAGCAGTCCACCTTGCCCTGTGCCTTCCCAGGAATCACAACCTGTTATCCTGTGCCCAGGGGAGGGTTTGGTATCCGATCCTCAAATCTCTCAATCTCAAGGCTTGGCTCTTGAGGAGTTAGAGTTTGCTGACCTACAACTTTACCAAGGTGTATTGGATATTTTGAAGGCCTCTAGAAAGCCTTCCACCAGGGCCACTTACAATTCCAAATGGAAGAGGTTTTCCATATGGTGTTCTGGCAAGCACATTTCCCCAGAATCTGCTGACTTGCCCACAATCTTAGATTATTTGTTGCATTTGAATTCGTTGGGACTTAGACCAGCTACCCTAAAAGTGCACCTGGCAGCCGTGTCTGCTTTCTTATCAGCAGGTAAACCCTCTTCCTTTTCAGCTCATCTTGTATTCACCAAGTTTTTCAAAGGGTTGCTGCACACCAATCCCCCATTCAGGGACCCTTCCCCTGCTTGGGATCTTAATATTTGCATTGCCCAGCTTATGCAACCCCCTTTTGAGCCATTGTCTTCAGCAGAGCTTAAGTACTTGACTTGGAAAACTGTGTTTTTGGTAGCCATCACTTCTGCCAGGCGCATAAGTGAATTGCAAGCATTGTCAGTGGAGCCTGATTTTATCTCCTTTCATAGAGATAAGGTGGTCCTCAGGACTAACATAAAGTTTTTGCCTAAGGTGGTTTCAGACTTCCACCTTAATCAATCCATGTCTCATCCTGTGTACTTCACTGACCATTCCTCCTCTGGCGAGACGAGATTGCACAGTTTAGATGTCAAAAGAGCCCTTAGTTACTATATAGAACATACCAAGGGTCACAGGTTTGACTCCCTCCAATTGTTCCTCACTTATGGTGAGGTTGGTAAAGGAAAACCTGCCACTAAAAAGATCCATTGCCAGGCGGATTGTCTCTTGTATCCAATTTTGTTATGAAAAACTGGGTAAGGTTCCTCCCTTAGGCCTGAGGGCTCACTCTACCAGAGGTACAGCTGCGTCTCTGGCTGCTGCCAGGGACATCCCTATCCTAGAGATGTGTCAAGCAGCTACCTGGAAAACAGTTCACACTTTTACTAAGCATTACTCCCTGGACATCCAGGCTAGGAGTGATGCTCGATTTGGCACAGCTGTGCTTCAGAGCCTATTTCCTAAGTAGGTTCTGTCCCTCCTCCATGGAGGTACTGCTGTGTAATCTGCATATGTCATAATATAGCAAGACTTCATGTTGTTTGAAGAAAAAATTATTCACCTTAGTAATGTTGTTTCTTCTAATGGAGTCTTGCTATATTATGACCTCCCCAGCCTGCCCCTCTCAGAACCTCTACTTTTGGGATGTGGGTGGGCTGTGCAGTGTTGGCACTTCATAGATGCCCACTTTATTTTCACCCTTCTTAGGGTGCTTAGGTGTTATATTTTTTCTTTCTTGGATCCCCTGACTTGAGTCTTTGTTTTGGGATCAAGAACAAAAATGTGTTGTTGTAGTTAGTAGCCAGTGGGCTAGTGTAGGTTTACGGCTTCCACACAGAACCTTAGTGAGTTTTGCTCTTAAAGATCTGACCGTTTGAGTTTGAGCATCAACAGACAGAGTGTTCAACTGAGCTCGCGCTCAAGATTCCATGCCTTGCATGGAAAGTTAACTCTTTCACCTCCGGAGCAGTTCTAACCTGGGGTTATACTGCATATGTCATAATATAGCAAGACTCTATTAGAAGAAACAACATTACTAAGGTGAGTAATTTTTTTCATCTCGACCACAGAGGTCTCGATTAGCATTCCGCAGCAAGACGGCAACCTCAAAAATCACTCGAGCACAAACAGCAAGTTGACGCTGTCCAAGAAGAGGGTGCAGCCCCATATCAATGGGGTGCACATTCCTGGATGGTGATGGTTGCAAACGATAGAAGCCTTGCAACCAAACTACCCGAACTTGCAGCCATCATGGTAATAGAAAGATTGGCCTGGCTCGCTGTGACAGAAATGTGGTTCACGGAAAACTATGAATGGGATACGGCTGTACCTGGATACATTCTGTTCAGAAAGGATAGGTAGGGGCAAAGGGGGGGGGGGGGGAGTAGCCATTTACATTTCGAGAAGACATAAAAGCCACAGAGGTGCAGAGTCACCTTTGGAACACTGAGTCACTGTGGCTTACTATAGATACAGAAAACTGAAAAACCTTCAGGATCGGCGTCATTTACAGACCTCCAAATCAAGGACAGAAAGGGGACAAAGACCTGATAGTAGAAATACACAAAATGAGAAAAGAGAGGTGATACTAGTGGGGGACTTCAACCCTCCAGATATAAACTGGAGTACGCTAACGGTGGCAACAACAAGAAGCAGGGATTTCTTATTGGCACTACAGGGAGCAGGACAAAGTCAGCTGATCAAAACACCAAGAGGAGATGCCATACTTGACCTGGTCCTCACAAACACTGAGAGGGTCAAGGAACTTGACGTGGGATGCCATATGGGTAATAATGACCATCGCATGGTTAGCTTCGAGGTGAACATAACTGAGGACACATGCCACTCAAAAATAAAAGTACTAGATTTTCAAAAGGTGGACTTCAACCAAATGAGTACCAACATAAGAAAAAACTTAATTGATCTACAAGTGGACGAGGTCAGTGTCATGTGGGAGAAACTTGAGAAAGCAATCCAGACAGTCACTGACCAGTGCGCCAGATGGGTTACCAAAGCGAAAAGAAAACTAATCCCCTAATGGTTTTCAAAGGAAGTGGCTAAAATAGTGAAAGAAAAACAGAAGGTTTTCAAGCTATACCAGGTAACAAACAAGGAAGAAGACTGGGTGTCGTACAAGGAGAAAATTAAAGAAGCCAGCAAAAAAATAAGGCAGGCAAAAGCAAGTATAGCAGAGAGGGCAAAAAGAGGAGACAAATCCTTCTTTAGATACCTCTGTAGCAGAGATGGCAAAGACAGGAGACAAATCCTTCTTTAGATACATCTGGGAAAGAAAGAAGGCAAAAGAGGGTATAGTTAAGATTACAACTCAGGAAGGAAAAACAACAGAAGATGACCCAGAAAAAGCAGAAATCCTGAACAAGTACTTCTGCTCGGTATTTACTGAGGAGGACCCAGGTGATGGCCCAGAAATGGCAAAACACTGGACATGAGGTCGGTACTAGTCCCTTCACAGAGACCGAAGTACTGGAGGCACTAAATAAACTGCAAGTTGACAAGGCCACGGGGCCAGACGAAATGCACCCCAGCATCTTAAAAGAACTGAGATTAAAGTTGGCTGCCCCACTGGCTAAACTATTCACCAAATCCCTAAAGAGTGGGGAGGTACCCGAAGATTGGAAAAAGGCAATTGTGGTCCCCCGTCACAAATCAGACATCAGAGAGGACTCTGGAAATGACAGGCCGGTAAGCCTCACATCCATAGTGGGGAAGTTAATGGAGACACTTCTCAAACAGAGGATCATGGCATTCCTGGAGGCTAGCTGCCATCAGGACCCCAAGCAGCATGGTTTCTCAGCAGGTTGGTCATGCCAGACAAACCTGATTGAATTTTTTGACTGTTACAAAGGTTATAGATGACGGTGGGGCGGTAGATTTGGTCTACTTAGACTTTAGCAAGGCCTTTGACTCAGGTCCACACAGAAGGCTGGTAAAGAAGCTAGACCACACAGTAGTTGGATCAGAAGTAGTTAGATGGGTTAAAAACTGATTACAGGCAGTACCCAGAAAGTGCAAGTAAACAGAGCACTGTCATCAGAAGGTAGGGTAACCAGCGGCATGCCCCAGGGTTCAGTACTGGGGCCCCTGCCCTTCAATATTTTCATATCAGACATAGCTAATGGACTACAGGGAAAGGTGCGTCTGCGAACAGATGACAACAAAATATGCAATAGGGTCGACACCCAGCAGGGAGTGGACAAGATTGAAGCTGACCTCAAGAATGGAAGAATGGTCTGGAGCATGGCAGTTGAGACTCAGCACCAAAAAGTGCAAAATCATGCACATAGGAAAAAGAAATCCAAATAAAGTATATCACCTTGGAGGGGAAAGACTAGCTGCCTCCACCCAAGAGCGCGATTTGGGAATCATTATCTCAGACAACTTGAAGGTAGGTAATCGGTGTGAGAATGCAGCATTAAAGGCCAGCGGTGTGCTGGGATGCATTGGAAGGGAAATCACAAGCAAGAAGAGGGAAATGACTCTGCCACTGTACAGATCACTGGTTAGGCCTCACCTGGAGTACAGTGTCCAGTTCTGGAGGCCCCACCTCAAAAAGGACATTGACTGAGTGGAGACGGTGCAGAGAAGGGCAACAAAAATGATTCTGGGACTGCGCGAGATGTCCTACGGGGATAGACCGAAAGAACTGAACATGTATTCCCTGGAACAGAGAAGAGAGAGGGGTGACATGATCGAAACATTCAAGTATATAAAAGGCATAAACCAGGTGCAGATAGACGATCTCTTCCAATTTAAGAAGGGCAGCAGAACCAGGGGACATGATCTAAGGCTGCAAGGAGGGCAGTTCTCCATTAACACCAGGAAGTTTTTCTTCATAGAAAGAGTGGTGGATGCCTAGAACAGCCTGCCTACAGAGATGGTGGGGGTAAGCACAGTGGTAGGTTTTAAGAATGCTTGGGACAGATGCAAGGGAGCCCTCAAACCCAAGGCAATTAGAAGGCTAGGCTAAAAGACAGTGGTCAGACTAGATTGACCTGGTGGTCTCTTTCTGCCGTCAACTTCTATGTTTTTATGCTGCCAGCTCCTCCCTTAGTTCCTGGAGTACCCTAGGATGCAAGCAGTCTGGCCCCATTGCCTTGGCCACCATCAGTCTTCCCAGTTCCTGTCTTACCCTGCTGTCACCGAACAGGCTAGGATCCACCCTTTTGTCTTCCCTTCCCCTCCCTCTTAACTCTGGTCCCCTTCCCTCTCCCTGCACCATGAATAACGAGCAGAAGCAGCTATTAAGCACCTCTGCTTTATCAAAGTCCCCCTCCATTTGAACCCCCCAAACCGTACTATCCCCTGCCGCACCTTCCTCTTATCTCCCACATACCTAAAAAAAAGTTTTATTCCCCCGTTTGGTCTGCCTATCAGTCAGTTCTGTCTTCTGTACCTGCTTTAGCCCTCCTAATCTTTTGCCCTGCCACCTTCAGCTTCTTCCTGTCTCCCTTCCTCTGGGTCGTCTTATATGTTTTGAATGCTCTTTTTCTTTCCCTAATTGCCCCCAACACCTCCTTGGTAAACCAAAGTGGCCTCCTCCTTTTTTTGTTCTTTCTTACTCTCTTAATGCAGTGTTCAGTGGCTTTCCGTAACCCCCTTTAATAGATTCCCATAATTCCTCCATGTCTCCTATTTTCCCCTTTCCCTCCATTTCTTCCCTGAGTTTATTTATTGAAATGTTTCACCAGGAGGGCACACTGAACAACAAGTTGCTCATCTCACGGTGCGACCTGGGGAATATCCCCCTCATTCTGGTAAAGTCCATCCTCCTGAAGTCCATAACCTCCGTGCTGGTCCGTTTTGTGCCCCTCCCCATCCCTACCCTGAATCTCTCTTTATTGTGATCGCTTGTACCTAGGCTGTCTCCCACCACAACTTCTACACTTTCCCCGTTGGTAAGGACCACGTACAGTATGTTTTCACCCCCAGTGGGCTCCCTAACCAGCTGTTGCATGAAAGCACCTTGTAGTGAATCCAGTATCTCCCTGCTCGTGGCTGAAGCTGCAGTCGGGATTTCCCAGTCCACATCAGGAAGGTTCAGGTCCCCCACTAGCAGGAGCTCCCTCTTGAGAGCCATCCGTTTAATTGCCTATCCCCTTCCTCTCCTTGCGTAGGAGGTCTGTAAATCACCCCTAGTCTTAGTGATGCTGCAGTCCGTTTATCCAGTGTGACCCACAGGACCTCTCCGTCCCTTGTTCCTCCTGCCCTTCCGTTGCCCTGATGTCATCCTTGATGTAAATGCTAACCCCCAACCCCTTCTTTCAGCTCTGTCCTTCCTAAAAAGTCTGTACTCTGGGATCCCTGTCCTCCTATCTGTAGATCTTTTGCAGCTATCAGTCAGGAGCCCTGCTGCAGATTTCCCTACACTAAGGGCAGTCTGAGTACCATACTGGTCTATGAATCAGGCTTCTAATACATATTTATTTGGAATCTTCTGCTCTGGTGACATGCTTCTTGGTCCAAAACCAGTAGAAATTTGTGAAGGATAAGAAGTGTTTGGTGCTTCTATTAAGGGGCCAGTAGAACTCCTCATCCAGAGAGATAGGCTGTGGCTACCCTCACTTCCCCTGAGGCAGATCTTCCCTTGTCAATCTTCACCATTCATTACTTCCTGGGTGTAAGCCGGAGGCGCGCACCCGTCACGCGAGCTTTTTTTTTTTTTAAAAAGTTGCCTAACGGCCCCGTCCTCGAGAGCGGCGTCATGCGCGAGGGGCGGCCGTTAGTAGCGACCGACTCCTCCTCCAACTCAGTTCTGTTTCTCCCGCCGTCGAGGCAGCACCTGTTCGCGGTAGCTAACCGAAAAGTGCGTATCCGACTCCTTTTTCTACACTCGACGCCTACGGTAAGACTGTTCCTTTTTCTTTCCTTTATCGGGTGTATTTCCGACTGTGTTTAATCTTGTTTATTTCGCGTTATGTCCGGTTCTGGAGCGAAACGTTCTTCTAAGACGGGCCGTGCCCCTATGCGTCGGTGCTCCTGCGGCCGGCATTTCTCCGTCTCGGACCGGCATGACGTCTGTCTTCGTTGCCTGGGACCCAACCATAATATGGATTCGTGCGACGCTTGTTTCTCGATGGACCGTCGCGTCCTCGAAGTCCGCGCGTACAAGCTCGGCAAGGCCCGCGACTTTCGGGACGGCGTCGCTCAGGGGAATCTCGGGCGAGATCCTTAGGCCTTTCCCCCGGGTCCCCTTCCGGGCCTATACGGTCCGAGGAGGAGGGGGTCTCCTCTTCCCTTCTTGCCGAGGGGGAGGCCCCTTCCGCGGTGTTGGGGGAGCGTCGTAGCCCCCCTCCGGGCCGCAGCGCTGACACCGCCGGCAGTCACTTGGAGGTGCAGGCTCTCGTCGAGGCCCTTGGCTGGGCCTGGCCCGTGGACCTCGACGCCGCCGCTGGCGCCAGCTTCGGATCCCGGCGCCGTCATGTGCCGGTGATCGGAGCGCCGCTGGCGGGCGCCGGCTTGATCCCGGCGCCGTCACGGCGCCGGTGATCAGGCGGCGCTGCGGTGGTGTTCTTGGCCTCGGCGCCGTCATAGGTGCCGATGAGCCTTGCGGCGCTGCCGACGGTGCCGCCGCTTCCGGACGCCGCCGGCGGTGTCGGCGGCCTTCTCCTCCTCTGGGCGGTGCGGGTTCTGCTGAGCGCTGGGGGTGTGGGGTGGGCCTTCATGCTGCCGGGCGTGGTTGGGGCGAGCGGCGTGCAAGACGGTACGGGGCCGTTCGAGCCTCTGGCGGCCTCGGGACCCGTGTGGCCAGCATCGAGGTCCTGCTGGTCTCGTCCCCTCGAGGACGATGACTCAGATGTGGACCCATCCTGGCATCCCATTCTTCGGAATCTGGGTCCTCGGTGGCTAGGGTACCAGGCGGCGAGAAGGCCCCCTCTGTCCCCTTGCCGTCGTTCCTGAGGGTTCCTCGGCTGGGGTGGCCGAGAGTCCCGGGGCAGACGGGGGTGACGGAGGGGAGGCTCCTCCTGGAGGTCTGGTGACAGCTACCCCCGGTGCTGTTACCTCCTCTGGGGTTAGGGGAACGTTGCAGTCGGGGAGGAGGGCCCTCTCGGAATCCGAGGGGTTGAGGGGCAGGCGTCCTGCTGCTCGGTCTTCTTTGGCCACCTCAGGGGGGGTGGCCAGGAGCCATAGCGCAGAGCCCCACCCCTCCCCCCAGGGTTCTAGGGTGTCCTCTGGTGGCGTTTGAGCGGACTGCCCTTCTGGATCCATGCAGTCCCGGCGTCGTCACAGGGGAGTTTCTCCCCAGGGCTCTTCCAGGTTCCGCTTCCCAGAGTTCCGTTCTGCGCCTGGTTTGATATCCGGGATCCCTCCTACTAGAGCTCCTTCCCGGATTCCAGAGCCCTCGCAGAGAGCAGTTGCCTCCTCGGAGGTGCCCCTCTCCCATCTCTCTGCCTTCACCACCCCCGCTCCCAGGCCATGTCGGTCCTACGGGTCCGTTATCCTGGGAGCAGTTCAGGGGTTCTGCGGAGGCCTTCCCCATATATGTTAGTTACATGCATGAGCGGGTCTTTCGACTCTCCCCACCGCCGCAGGAATCCTCTGGACATTCCAGTTCCCCATCATCCTCGTCTCCCTCCTCTGAGGGAGAGGAACCCCCTGCTCATCTGTCCTCCGATGCTGATTTCACAGAATATCAGCTTCCTCCGAGGATGGTGAGGGATCTTCGATTTCCTACGCTCTGGAGAGACAATACCGAACGGGTGACGCGTGAATTCCTTGGTGAATTCAGTGCCCAGCATCTGGTGGTACCTTCCTGGCCTATCCTTCCAGGAGGCGCCTATCCGTCCTGGCAGTTCCCTGCCGCTTCTTCCCAGCCCGGCGGACTGCCAGCGAGGGTATTGTGCCCTCTGAGTCTCTAGGTTCCCTTCCCAACCCGTCCTCAGGTTTGGTATACCTGATACTCCTTCTGGGCGCCATGCCTGGGCGACCACCACCACCAGATTCGACTCTCCAGTTCGACCGCTAGGGGGCGAAGAGTGTTCTCTTCTTCAGGCGAAAGTGCATGTATTGCATCACATCAGGCTCACCACGCTGCCTACAACCGGCATCTGTGGTCGATGATGTCCCAGCTGCTGGCATCTATGCCTGACACGGAGCAAACCAGACAAGCCGTTGCCCTCTCCGCGGTAGGCCTGGAGCTGGCAAGACACAAGCAAGGGCATCTTATGGCGCCAATGAGGTGGCTTCCAGGCTTCATGGGACAGCGATCTGCATCAGGCGGACGCATGCTGCATCCGGTTGTCACCCCTGGCCCGCGTAGGGTGATGCGCTCCGCCTCCGGGGACCGTCTTTTTCTCATCCAGAGCTAGAGACTTTTACAGGGTCCCTCCGCCTCCTCGCCCTCGGGAGGCACCTCCTAGCTCTTCTCCCACTTAGGCTTTTGAATAAGCCAGGTCTCTCCTTCTGTTTCTCACCAGCAGAAGGCTGGGGGTCTTGTTCCCTCAGGGTATGGCCTCTTTCCTCCTGGGGAAGAGGAGCTTGGTATCACTCAGGAAGTAATGAATGGTAGAAGATTGACAAGGAAGATAGGAAAATTACGACCTACTGTAATTCTTGATCTTCTCTTGTATCTTCACCATTCATTACTTACGCCCGCCCACCATCCCCTCAGTGGCCTCTTCCTGTGGCTTCTCCACCTCCCGCCTCCTTCCTCTCTGCATTATATAAAATATAGGAAAATTGCTTCATTTTCCAAAAAAAAAAAAAATCTTGGGGGTTTAAAATCCAGAAAAATTAATTACTCTAAGATTCATGGGCCATCTCGTGGATTGCATTGGCGATCAGACTGCACAACTATTCTTGCTATTCTTATGGCAAGATACCTCTGGTTGTTTGGCCTGGCTCAGGCTATTCAGTTTGATCCTGCAATCCCGTGTTCAGGTAGTTGCCCTGAAATCTAATCCCCCCCCTCTATTCTTGCCTTGCAGAGCAGAGGAACGAGTACGTCTGTTCCTTTCTCTTCTAAAAAAAAAAAAATGCTGAGGGAACTCTCTCCGACTGCTATAGGCATCTTGGTATCTGGGTCATGCATCTAGTAAAATTTTTTTTTTCTATCTGTAAAAAAAAAAGGAATAGGAGAAATCAAACAAGAAGGCAAATGAGAAGGTAGGCTATCCTTCTCGCTGTTTTGCTAAGTGGTTTCTCCCTTTAAGTGTCCTCCTGGACAATTTTTACAGTAGAGCTCTGCTGACCATATCCAATCTTAGCCAGCCTAAGCCTTGGCGGCCTTAGCCAGTCAGTCTGAGTCCTGTTTATCTTGGAACGCCTGAAAGGCTTACATTTTCATTTCTAAACCCCTGAGCAGCGCTCTCATGCTGCTGGGGTTTTATTCTTCCTCTCGGCTGTCCTCCAGTTAAAGGCCTTCCGTGGCCAGGAGCCCGAGGTGGGTGTCAGAACAATGGCATGTTGAAGATGAGGACTATGCCTCCTGAGTCTGTCTAGCGGGTTCGGTGAACCTTCTCTTCAGCTCTATCTCCGGGATTCTTGCTTCCCTTTAGTCGAGCCTTCAGCTACAAGCTAACTATGCTCGTTGGGCATTCTGGTCCCTTCAACATCCCATCTCTCTCTTCTCTTTCTTCTTCTTCTTCTATTTTCTCATTTCCTTACTCATCTCTCCTCCTAGAGTCGCCCAGGTAAGGAGGCCCTGCACTCCCTAGGCTAGGGATGTTCTTATCTCCTCTGTCCTTCCTCCATCGGCTTATTCCTTTTTCAGTTCATTCTTCCTTGCTTTGCTATCCCTCGGCTATCTTGCCTCGCTATCTATATTTTCTGCTTTCATTTTTGCCTCTCCGGCTCACAGAACTGAGTTGGAGGAGGAGTCGGTCGCTACTACCGGCCGCCTGCGCATGCGCATGACGTCGCTCTCGAGGGCGGGGCCGTTAGGCAACTTTAAAAAAAAAAAAAAAAAAAAAGCCTCCAACGGGTGCGCGCCTCCGGCTTACACCCAGGAAGTAATGAATGGTGAAGATACAAGAGAAGATCAAGAATTACGGTAGGTACGTAATTTTCCTTTTTTGTTCCCTTTCAGGATACAGCATTCAGTGTATCAGAGGATCACACAGTGGTCTCTAAAACTCACAGAACAGAGGTTCTGTCTCCCACAGATGCATCTGTGGTTCAGCCAAAAGGGTGGATTATCTGCATAGTATTCTGGAGTCCTGTCTCTCCGGTTCTGGGAGGATATTTTTAGAATTTTTATGAAAGATGGATCCAGGCAGTGGCAGACTCTGGGGCCTTGGTGATCATATCGTGAAGCTGTGTAACACATTTCTCTGCTTTTCCTTCCAGGTATTGGTCTTCCCAGTCTCCAGCATGTCACCAGAGCAGAAGATTCCAAATAAATATGTATTAGAAGCCTGATCCATAGACTAGTATGATACTCAGACTGCCCTTAGTGTAGGAAAATCTACGGCAGGGCTCCTGACTGACACTGTTGTGATGGTTACCCTGATCAGGAGATCCTCCAAATAACCATCTAGAACTTTGATTCTTTGGACAGTTCCAGCCCTGTAGCAGCTTGGCTGGATAGCAAATAAGGAGAAGAGTTCACTTTTGTCATCCAGTGCCTGGAACGCCTAGCAGTGTGTTTTCAGGCTGCTTTACCACAAGTTTTTTTTTTCTCTTCCTATCCTGGGTAAATAATTCTGTGAAGACATTTGACAGCTTAGATCACATACAATATTGTTAACCTACCAATGCCTTCAGATACTGGGGTTGATGTCTGCAACAGTACTGTTGGTCTTTGGGCTCATCTCACTATGAGGTGTCTCCAGGTGCATCATCTCTCCACTTGGTTGCCAGCTTCAGAACAGTCTCTGATTATAATTTTGGCTCCCTCCTAAATGGGACTTCTCTCTGTTTTCTGTCAGAGATGATTCTCACGGAGGGGGCGCTGTGGAGCACTCAACAGGATGGACGTCTTTCTCGAGCTCCGAGGTAAACTATATTTTATAAGTCTTTTAAAAACTATACATTGACTATTTAGTGATACTTTATAATTTGCTGCACGTCAGAACAGCTTGAGAACAATATGGGTCTGAAAAAAACAGCACCAACACTTATCTTCGGGGCTGGAAACATACTTAGGTGGCCCAGGGACCAGCGCCCTATCAAAATCTGGAGGCCCAGTCTCTTCCTTGCCACTGGAACTATCACAGATTCTCCCACTGTTAACAAAATTGTAGGAGACCGACGAGAAAACGAACAAGCGATTGGCAGCTATGGAGCAAACATTTACTGATCTCGAACACAAAATCACGGACAATACTACAGCAATTGCTGACCTTATCTCCTCTTCAGAATGACGGTCTGAAGTAAGTGCAGGCCTCATCCGTGACGTCTGTTTCCTGCAATCAAAAGTGGAGACGTTGGAGAATGGCCTTCAGCAGAGGAATGTACACGTAGTGGGATTTCCTCCTCGATTTGCCATCCGCACAGAGCTTGTGTCAGCGCTGGATCGGATGATATTTGACGATCTGGAGCTATTGCATCGGGACATGGGAATCTGCATAGTGCGGGCTTTCACTATTCCCCTGCACCAGAGTGCTTGAGGAGGACCTGCCTCAAGACCAGTGACTGCGATCACTACTGTGTCTACCCCAGAAGCAAGAAAAGGGGACATTGTCTGGGAGGGAAACCATATAGGATTTTTCCCGGATTTGTCCTCCCAGACACAGGATTGAAAGAAAAAATTACAGCTCCTGGCAAAAGGGATAAAGGCTCAGATGCTGTTTCCTGCATGTCTGCACATAACCCACCAGCAAAAGTCCCATATCTTCACAGACTCAGATATTGCAGCCAGTTTTGCAGATACCTTATTTCCCAAAATGGATTCTAGGGCCTCGAACACAGATTCAGAAGGGGAGCCAGAGTGACTCTAGCAGGACTATGGGTTGTCATCTTGCTGCTCAGGGATGCTGGATAAGGTCCCCATGGATATGTTTCTCCGGATTACCTGTTGAGTGTTCCTGTGAACTCAGATTTGTAGGCAGGAATGTTTAACTATTCAAAATGTTTAACGTTTAAAACAAGTTTTTATTATTTTCCTGCCTGTTGGTTAAAGATATTTGCATTGGGATGGACTTAAATAGGGTGCTGATGCACACTGCTCAGTTTGTGAACTTTAGAATTCCCTCTGATGATATTCTTCCCCCTGCACGGTCCCCAAGTGGAGTCCTAAGGGTGTAGGGTCTAATAATAACTTAACCAAGCCCAGACAATCTTTTTTTTTTTTCCTCTTTAGTAGAGGATCCCTTGTGCATTTTGTTCTCCCCTCAATATAATATATAAATTTGCAAGTGGGAGGAAAGCTTGGTGTATAGATTTTCCTGTGGTGAGAGTGGGACATCCTACAAGCTTATTTTCTCTGTACATTAACTCCATAATAAATATTAGGGGTGGAGGGTCTATGTCTGGGTTTAATCCTTTTACATAATAGTTTTACGTATTAATGATGGTACAGATAATGGGATGCCTTCCACAGCATACTGAAGTGTATGTAATTAATGTACATGTTGCAATCTGTATGATGAAAATGTATAAATAAAAAGATAAAAAAAAGGAAGATGATTCTTATGGCGGATGCCAACCTACTCAGTTAGGGCACAGTCCTAAACCGGATTCCAGTTCATGGGTATTTGTGTTGGAGAAGTTTCCACAGATAAACATTCTAGAAATGAGGGAGTGTTTTCTCTTGCCCTCCCTCCGTCTTTTTTTCTGGGAGAAATTTAGTTTCAGGCAATAAAGATATGCTTTAACAATGCAGTGACAGTTGCATACATTAACAATCTGGGAAGTGCAAGCAACAAAACGTTGTTCATGTCAGCCCTGAGAATGCTTCAGTGGGCAGAAGAAAATATCTTATCTTTGTCAGACATTAATCTAGCAGGAGAGCATAATGTGTGGGCAGACTGTTCCTGAATGGTGCACCCTGAAGAGCGGTCTCAGAGCCCAAATTGGTTTTATCTCCTGTGCTGGCACTTCGGGGTGTTGCAGATTGATTCTCCCTAGAGGCAAAAGATCGCTCTTTTGCCTCTATGGAGAATGCGCATGTTCTCAGGTTCTTCATGTGCTTCTTGTGGCTACAGGCAGAGGCGCTGGGCATACAGTCTCTGATGTGGGAATCCAATATAGCCTACCTATTTTCCTCCACCACTATTTCTTCCAGTGGTAATAAAGGTTCAGATGTTAAGAGGAGACTTCCTTTCGATGGCTCTGGAGAAGGAATGTTCTGTATTTAGATGATACCAGTGTAGCTGGTGCGAAGTCCGGCACTTTATACTATTTTTTGCAGAGCAACGTTCCTGACTTCACACCCAACTTTGCTCCTCGAAGTTCTTTTGTTTTAATTTTTAAATGAATAACAACTGCCTCCCCCACCCCACTGTGGTATAGTATGTCCAACCTCCTCCCACCACCTAGACCCTTGCATGATATGTACCTCACCCCTTCACCCTCTAGCACCCTACCCCCCCCCAGTTCCAGCAAAGTTTTATCTTTATAATCATAGAAGTGGCTCCCTTCCCACCCTCAGAGCACATCAGTATAAGATGGTGTTGAAGGCTTAGTTCATATTTTACCAGTTCTGGGTCTTGCTGGCCCTCTTAACCAAATAATCCAAAAGAAGGCTTTCTTCGCGCTTTGGATGTGAAAATGATCCTTAGTTTGTACATTGACAGGACAAAGGACATTAGGCAGTCACCTCAGTTGTTTTGTCACATGTGATGCACATGCTGTGGGCAAAAAGGTACCCAAGCAGTGTCTGGCAGAAAGAATCATGTTTTGCATCTAGCATTGCAGATTCTTGACAAGCAAACAGCTAGTTCGTCCAGTCCGGGCCCCTTCTGTATGGACGGTAGCCACCTGTGTAACATCTTTGCGGTATTCCCATTAACAGAGATTTGCAGGGCTGCCACATGGAGAAATGGACAGTTCTTCAATAGCTGCTTTTGCCTTGAGCCTCTGCAGTTGTTTCTGACCTCCCTGAATAGGTCATGGGTTTCACTGTAGTACATTTGACCAATGAGTGGGGCTGTATAGATGAGGTAACATCCTGAGGAAATGAAAATTACTTGCCAGTAACTCTTGATCTTCAGGAGTATCTCCTCCTTCTGGCCACACTTATTCACTTGATTCAAGTAGTTGGTAGCTGTTGGGACTCCTTCCTTTCCCCACGTTATGTTAGTCCGTTGGAAACGCAGACTATTGGGGTTATGTTTTATTATGTAAGATGGTAGTTACCAGGGCCATCTTATGACCCTTGCTACGGTTTCTGGCTCTGGTGAGCACACATCTTTATTCTTGTTATAATATATTTGTCGTTTGTTACTGTTGCTATTCTAGGAGAGTAGCTGCTGTACTCTCTCCAGCGGATCCACAGAACTAGCTGGATTCGGCAAGCAACTTTTAGACAGCATTGCACAGTCGAGTCAGAAGCATTAAAAGTCCCACAGGTTCCTTGAGCCTCATGCCTTTGACTAATGAGTGTGACTCTATGGAGGAGACACTACGAAGATCAGGTTACTGGTAAGTTATCTGAAGCACTGGAGACATCACTACTCAGAGTTAAACATAGCATCAGTCCAGGATGCTAGTGTTAGTATTTTATTGAATCTGGCCAGCTGTTTTCTCTTGCTGCTGATCTTCCTGGACATAAAGTCTCCACCACTCATTCACACTGATGGGACTACGCCGGAGGCGCTAGGACCCAGCGGGAGCTAAAAATCTTCAGGAGGGCAGGCGCCCAGGTAGGGCCGCGAGTTAGTGGCACCGCGAGCTCGGCTCATGCCATATAGGCTACCTGGCGTTGCCCCTCCAACAGCCTTAGTTTCTTTTTCCCCGCCATCGACTGTGCTTCAGTGACGACGTTGGTCGCCTGCCGTGAGTCAAAACTTCATGTCTGTACGACAGCAGCTATAGTCTTTCAGCTTCGATTAGTTTTATTATTTTCATGCCAATTTAAAAGCAAAATAAATAAGTAAATTTATTGAGTAAATTTTTCATTAAAAGAAGTCTTTAGCCCTCCTTCAACGGAGTCGACCATGAACAGAACATTTGACGGTAGGGAGATTTCACATGAAAGCTGTTCTTTAGCAGGGCTGGGTCTGGTCCACCGCCCTCTACGGAGGGGGTCTGACTACAGGCAGTCCGGTACTTTGGGATGGGCGGTCTTCGAAAGCACAAAAAGCAGCGGTTCTATTCTCGATCCGTCAGGACTCTGCACCGCTCAGCCTCGAGTTCTTCTTTGGCCTCCCAGTCGAAAAAGAAACTGCACCGCTTGAGGTCGCCTTCTGGTACGTCTGTGCATCAACCATCGGTCACCGGTGGCAGGGGCTAGACTCCATCCTTTCTGGGGTCCTCTCTGGCCCCTGTTTCTGGTGGCAGGCATCCTCGACTCCAGAGTCCCTCCCTGCCCATTGGGGGTCCTCCGGTGAGCAGTTTCACCAATGGGCTGCTGTTATGGAGCAGTGGGTTCAACGGTTGCCTCGTCTGCCCAAGCTGGCGAGTCTGTCGCCGGGGCCTGTTGGTTTCAGACCGGCGGTTGGGGCTTCCTAGTCACGCAGCACCTGCTTCCGGTGCTGTTGACACCGCACTCTGGTGTTTATCCCCCTCATATGGCTGTGGCGCAGGGGTCCACACCGGTGCTTTTATCTCCTGCTGAATTTCTTAATTTTTCCCCAGCGATTTGGGGGTTGGGAACTTCTGGTTCGGCGCTGCCAGCTGCAGTGCCAGGTTCTCCGCATTGGCACCATGTCCTGTGCCGGCGCGCCTCCTGGAGCAGCGCCTAAGGGTGCCACATGCCAATGCAATGGGTTTTGACTCCGATTGCAGTGCTCCTCCTTCTCTTCTTTCTTTCCTATCTATACAGTCCCTTCAGGACTAGTAGGAGATGATGTTGAGCCTGATCCTGATCTTTGATTGGAGGACGACTTTGACAATGATTCTTCCCTAGGGGCAGTGAAAAACCTCTTTCAGCAGAGCCTCTGGTCGAGGACCTTTCTTTGAAGTCTCTGCTTAGAAATTTGATTACCACTCTCTTTCTCTCTCCAGACTTTGGAAATCGATCCTGGGAAGTTGATGTGTCTGCAGTACCTGCATGTTCTGGACATTCCTGTGGAATAGACTCCCCCATGCAGCCCTCTTTTTAGACACTCTGGCAAATGGTGTGGGATAATCCGGCACTTAATCCCTTTGTGGCCAAGTCCATAGATAGGAAATATGCCCATCCCAAGGACTGACACATTCTGGCCTCGCAAGCCTTTGCTGATGCCATATTTGCCCTGGCAGAGAATGACAAAGCCGTTCTTCCGCAAGAATATATGGCACGTCCAGTAAACAAAGAATCTCACAAAACTGACACTTTGGGAAAGTGAGTCTTTGCTGCTTCCACCTTGGGCGTGTGCATTGCTAACTGCCAGGGCTACATCTCTCAATATGAGTATACACTCAGACATTCACTCAAGGCTACAGTAGAAGCTCTTCCAGATTCGGAAGTTAACACAGAGCTTCTTCAAACCATTACTAGAGGTATTGAATCCGATAGTCAACAGCTGAAAGCTGCCATGGATGCCTTGGCACTGCCTCCAGAGCAGCAGCAGCCAATATTTGCACCCATCGCCACTCTTGGTTGTGCACCTTGGGCTTCACAAATGATGCCCAACAGAGGGTTATGGCCTTACCTTTCGATGATATGTACCTGTTTGGTCCTCAGGTCGAGCAGGCGCTAGTGGCCACACAGAAGACTAGAACAACCATCAAAATGGCCAGACCGCCACCTACAGCCCCTCAAAGGGGTGGGAACAGGTGTCACTTTCATAACAGTCAGTCCTTTTGTGGTAAAGGCAGAGGGGGCTTTAACAGAAACCAAACTCCTCAGCCGCAAAAGAAAACGCAGCAGAAGGCACAGGGCCCAAAGCGCCTAGTGCCACCCTCTGAGATCCCGGCCCAAGGCCCACCTCATTTGTCTGAGGGGGACTCTTACTCTGCAGTAGGAGGGCGTCTGACTCAGTTTTATGACCGGTGGAAGTCAATCACATCAGACAAATGGGTGTTCAGAATAATCTGCGAGGGGTACTCTCTAAGTCTTTTGGAAACGCCTCCAGATCATCCACCCAAACGACAGCCCAGGCTGTCTGTCGCTCAGTCAGACCTCCTTGCTTCCGAGATCCAAGGCCTTCCATACAACAGGACAGTAGAGGCAGTCCTGTTGGTTCAGTGGAACACAGAACACAGGTTTCTACTCCCATTAATTCCTAGTTCCAAAGAAAACAGGCGGCATGCGCCCTGTTCTCGATCTCAGGAAGTTAAACAAGTTCCTTTACAAGGAAAAGTTCATGATGATATCACTTGGTACACTCTTACCTCTGATTCATCAACATGATTGGCTAGCCTCCCTGGACATGCAGAACACCTACCAACATGTTCCCATTCACTCAAACCACCACAAATACCTCAGATTCGTGGCTTTGGGTCAACACTACCAATTCAGAGTCCTACCCTTTGGGCTATCCTCGGTGTCTCGAGTTTTTACAAAGTGCTTTGCAGTTCTCACGGCGCATCTGAAGAAGCTCGGAATTCAGGTGTTCCTGTATCTAGATGATTGGCTTCTCACAAGCACCTTCAGACGAGTCTCAAGAAGCCGTAGCTATGGCTTCAAAATTCCTCACATCCATGGAAGTCCTGTTAAGTCACAGCTACAGCTACAGCCCTCCCCGTGGCTCCTCTTCATAGGAGCCCTTCTGGATACCTCCAACATGAAAGCCTTTCTTCCGGAGGACAGAAGGAGCGACATCCTCCAGATGGCCCACTTCATCAGAGAAAACAGCTCGGTCCGAGCTCTCTCGATGCAGCGGATGCTGGGTCTCATGGCATCCTCAGTGTTCACTGTGCCTCTGGCTCGCCTTCACATGAGAACTACTCAGTGGATGCTCAGCACTCAATGGTCATTGACCACACACCCACAGTCCTTTCGCATCAAGGTGATGGAACCGCTGAAACAGTCGCTCACGTGGTGGACTCAAGAGGACAACCTTTGGGAAGGTTATCCCTTCACCCCTCTACATCCCCAGATCTCCATCACCACAGATGCGTCCCTACTGGGATGGGGAGCTCACTGCCAGGATCTCCACACCCAGGGTCGTTGGAGTCAAGATGAATCTCAGCTTCACATAAAAGTTCTGGAAGTAAGAGCCATCCTCTACGCTGTCCGGACCTTGAAGGACATACTCTGTCACAAGACCATTCTGCTTCAAATGGACAACAAGGCAGTGATGTACTACATCAACAAACAGGGAAGAGCACACTCTTTCCCCTATGCAGGGAAGCGATGAGAGTGTGGGAATGGTGCCTAGAGCACAAAGCTCTGATCCAAGCAGTCTACCTGCCAGAGTCCAGAACGATCTGGTGGATCGTCTCAGCAGAACAGAGACAGATCCTCATGAGTGGTCTCTCGACGCAAGTGTCGTGCAGTCACTCTTCGAAGAATGGGGAACTCCAGACCTGGACCTTTTTGTGTTCCCCACTCAATGCAAAACTGCCTCTCTTCTGCTTCAGAAATCCAGGACCTTGCGTTTTTTGTCAGGATGCACTCAGACTGCGGTGGACAAGACGCTTTCTGTATGCATTTCCTCCTCTTCCCCCTAGTTCAGAGGGTGCTGTTCAAACTGGAGACACGGGGGGCAGAATTCTTATCACCCCATTCTGGCCTCATCAGATCGGGTTTCCATTAATCAGCAGATTATCGGAAACTTCTCCAAGACAGTTTCCACTTCATACGAACCTACTGACCCAGGGCCCCGTGGTCCGTCCCAACCTGAAGTCCCTTCACCTCTTATGTCTGGCTCTTGAAGAGATAGAGGTAAACAGGTTTAACGTTTCACGTAGGGTGTCAGATATTCTGTTAGCTGCACGCAAGCCAGCTACTCGAAAAACCTACATGGCTAAGTGGAAGCAGTTCTCCATTTGGTGTGCAAACTCCTCCTAGAATCTTTTTTCCTGCCCACCAAACAAGGTCCTAGAGTATCTTCTAGATCTCTTAAACACAGGCCTGCAATACTCGACTGTTAAGGTTCACCTCTGCGCAATCTCAGCGTACCATGAGCCCGTACACTCCATGTCTCTGGCTCAGCTTCCTGTGATCAAGTGGTTTCTTAAAGGCATTCTACATACCAGGCCACCGGTCAGATGACCAGTAGCAGCCTGGGACATTAACCTTGTGCTAGACATGCTCACTTGTAAACCTTTTGAGCCCCTAGCTACTTGTGAACTGAAATTTCTGACTTGGAAGACGGCCTTCCTTGTAGCCATCACTTACGCCCACAGAGTGTGTGAAATACATGCTTTGGTCACAGACCTCCATATACTGTATTTCAGAAAGACAAGGTGGTTCTTAGGACCCACCCTAAGTTTCTTCCCAAGGTTGTCTCAGAATTCCATCTGAATCAGTCCTTGGTCCTTCCTGCCTACTTTGCGAACTTCCAGAATGAGGGAGAGCGTACCCTACATTCCCTGGATGTGAAGAGAGCCTTGCTGGTTCTACTTGGGCAGAATTAAGGAAATCCGCACTTCTAAACAACTATTTGTCTCCTTTAACACAGCCCGGCTGGGTCAGCCTGTTGCTATCAGATGCATTTCAACATGGCTAGTGGCATGCCTTCGCCACTGCTACTCCAGGACTCAGGTTAAGCTAGAAGGCAGAGTATGCGCTCATTCTACCAGAGCAGTCGCGGCATGTCTGGCAGAAATCTGGAACGTGCCCATTGCGGACATCTGCAGTGTGGCCATTTGGAGCTCCATGCACACTTTCGTAAAGCACTACGCCTTGGCTGTCCATGCCAGGCAGCATCAGCCCTTTGGCAGGACAATCCTTAATGGACTTCTGTCCTTAGTGAGCTTCTCTCTCTCTCCTGCCGCCCATCTCGGGGGATTATTTTAGCTCGGTACTCTCCCATCAGTGTGAATGAGTGGCGGAGACTTTATGTCCAGGAAGATATGGAAATTACATAATTACCGCAATTCTTGATCTTCTTAGACGAAGTCTCCACCACTCATTCACACGCCCACCCTCCATCCCCCAAGCTCACTTATCTGTTTGTGGTCTTCACTCCCTCGATGGCTGGACTATGAAGACTCTGTTGTGTTGACCCTTCTTACACAGGACTGTCTTATGTCCGATAATAGGTTAATTTCACTAGGTTAGTATATGCTGCACTTACTTGGTAAAAAAGGTGCTGAGGCAGTTGGAGGGTTGACGCCAGGTAGCCTATATGGCACAAGCCGAGCTTGCGGTGCTGCTTCCTTGCGGCCTTACCTGGGCGCCAGCCCTCCTGAAGATTTTTGGCTCCTGCTGGGTCATAGCACCTCGGGCGTAGTCTCATCGGTGTGAATGAGTGGTGGAGACTTTGTCCAAGAAGATTAAAAATTACAGTAGGTTCGTATTGGCTGGAACCTCCCATATGAATTTATAAACAATACTGTTGAAAAGTTGTATTAAAAGATTGATGGTAAAGGTTTTAAACAGGCAGACTTAACACATAAAAATGTTGCACAGCCTCTTAAGTCGTTTGATATGGCTAAATTATGTGGTCAGTGCTGTGTGGATAAATTATTTGTACTTCAGGTCCCCGAATTTCAGAAGGTTGGCACCATGCTAACATGAATAGCGCCACACAAACAAGGCAGAACACATTTGAATGGGGCAGGGGCTGTATTCAAAGGATCTCCATACGTGGCACTCCGGTGGTAGAGCCATTGCACTGAATACATCACTCCCAATGCAGATGGGGCAGCCTGTAGCATACAGGTCACAGTGGTATATTCAGTAGATTTTGTAAGCAGTAGAAGGCTGCCAGGCAGCGCTGTGTACCAGTTCCAGAACCCTACGCTTAATACGCACAATGGTGCATGATTACCCTTCAAACAACATAAAGTCTTGCTGTATTCTGACATATGCAGTGATCACCAACCTTTGAACTGCCCCGGAGAACAAAGAGTTAACTTTCCATGCAGGGCATGGAACGCTGAGCTCAAGCTAGGTTGAAGCCTCTGTCTGCTGCTGTTTAAACTCCAACCGTCAGAGGTCAGATTCTTTACTCCCCCTCACTGAACAGTTGCTCCGGAGAGTTCTCCTTCGCTCGGTTCAAAAAAAGTCGGTTAAAGTGTCGTTTTTTCGCTCTGCTTCAACCGAATTTCTGCTTCTGAACCTGTCTGTTTAAGTCTCTGTCTGTGGTACCGTGAGTACTAGATAGGTTTTTCTGTGTTAGTTTCTGTGTGGAACTTGTTAACATTGGATCGGTTTGGTTTGAACCGATCAGGTTTGTGTATAAAAAACTTCTGTCTTTATTAGAGTGTGGTAACTGGTCCGTATCGGTTCTAAAAAAACGGATTTCATTATGGTTTTTTCCAAGACCCGTAACAGGGTCAGGAACCGATAGGGGTGTCTTGCCTGGCGGATTGCCGGAAAAAGGTTAAGTTTTGGTTAGGATTGGCCATGTCTGAGAAACCCAAGAAAAAAAACGGGCCCACTGGGTTTCAACACTGTAGTGTGTGTGGGGAAACCTTTGCTAAGGCTGATCCCCACACCACCTGTGTTTATTGTCTGGGGTTTGATCACCTCAATTCAGACTGCCAAATTTGTAAAAGTTTTCCCAAAGCAACCTTGGATAAGAGAGTAGGTAGACTGAGGGAAAGGGAGGCCGAGAAGTCCGCTGACCCGGATGGCCAGCCCGGTTCGGTTCTGACCGAACCAGAAGGAGTGCCCTCTGACCAGGGCGAAACTTCTTTGGGCCAAAGGAGAACCGATTCTGCGGAGTCGGTTCTGGTTAAAAGAAAGAAAAGGGATAAATCATCCGGTTCGGATCCACAAGTTCTTTCTCCGACTGCTGATGAGATAGCCAAAGCGATAAGGATAGTTCAAGTCGCTAACTTCAGTTCCGGCCGAACCGGCACCATCTGTCAGGGGCTCGGTTCGGTCGGTTCCCCTGGTTCCGGATGATACTTTAGAAGAATTTTATGAACCGGAGGAGGAGGAGGGAGAGTATGAAGATGATGATGATGATGGTGATTATGAAAGTCTGGATGTGCCTATTGACCCGGACATCTCCCCAGACAGACCTTCAGGTGTTTCTCCTCCTAGGCTTTCCGAGTCCCCTTCCCACTTTATGTTTTACAAGAAAGTGGCTGAAACCCTCCAGCTTCCTATGGAAGAAGCAGTAGAGGATCAGGAGGAGCCTGATTTTGTTGAGATGATGGACATCCCAGAGTCCAGGAGATTGTCTATTCCCCTCCATAAATCTTTTGGGAAACAGACATTTAAAATTCCTAATTCCATACCTCCTGCGGACAGAAGAATGGACAAGAGGTATACTCTTTCAGGCTCAGACACGGAGTTCCTTTCCCAGCAATGCAGCCATGTTGGGGTAGTGCAGGCTGCTGCCTGTGATAAGGCAAATATTCCCTTTGCTTCACACCCCCAGATAAGGACTCCAGGAGGACTGATGCCATGGCAAAGAAACAGTACATGGCAGCATCTTTGGGACTCAGGCAGGCTAACTATATGGCCTACACAGCTAGATGCCAGAAGTCCAGGTGGGACACTGTGCTGGCTCTAGCTAAATAGGCCCCTGACCAGCTTGCCAAGGAGCTGGAGCGGGTGGCTGTGGATGGGATTGAGGCATCCAAGGTGCAATTTCATGCTGCTGTGGACTCCAGTGATGTTTCATCTAGAGTCATGGCTACATCTGTGGCCCTTCGGAGGATGGCTTGGCTCAGATGTACTAGCCTATCACAGGGTACCCAGGCTAAGGCCATGGATTTTCCTGTCATTGGTAATTCTCTGTTTGGGGAGCAGACAGAGAACTACATGAAGAAGATGGACGAGTACAGGACCACCTACAGGAGTGCTCAGGCCAAAGAAAGGCAAGCCACTCCTCAGGGGCAGGCCCTTTCAAAGGCCTTTTTACCAAGCCCAGGCCTCCTCTTCTGCTTTTGCTCAGAGGGGGTTCTTTAGAGGGAGAGGCAGATGGGGTATGAGCAGGCCTGCTTCCACCCCTCAGCCTAAAGCCCCTGCCAAGCAGACACCCTGATGGGTCTGCCCGGGCCGATTCTCCAATTCCTGTAGGGGGCAGGCTGGCTTACTTTGTCCAGGACTGGAAGTCTTTAACATCAGACAAGTGGGTCCTGGAAGTAGTAAGCCAGGGACTGGTTCTCAGCTTCAAAAAATATCCCAAGATGAGAACCAGATCTTTTCCACCGGCAAATCCATCAGAGTCCCTTGCCCTAGAGGCAGAGGTTTCTTCCCTCTTGGCTCTCAGAGCCATAGAAATGGTTCCTACCCTACACAGGGGCAAAGGATTGTACTCCAGGTACTTCCTAACCCCCAAAAAGACAGGAGAATGGCAGCCCATCCTGGATCTGAGATATCTAAACAAGCACCTTTTAAAGCCAAAATTCAAAATGGTGACTATGGGAATAATCCTGTCCTCTCTAAGGCCAGGGGACTGGCTAGCCTCCCTGGACCTCAAAGATGCCTATTTTCACATTCCCATCAGGTGCTCCCACAGAAAGTACCTCAGGTTCGAGTTGCCGTCAGGCCACTATCAATTCAGAGCAATGCCCTTTGGTCTATCAGCCCCAAGGGTGTTCACAAAGTGCTTGGCAGTAGTGGTTGCTTTCCTAAGGAGAAAAAAGATCTCCATCTTTTCATACCTGGACGACTGGCTCATAGTGGGTCAGTCTCCAGACCAAGTCAGGTCACAAATTGCTCACTTCCTTAGGATTCCTCCTAAACCTTCCAAAGTCAGTTCTGGAGCCAGTACAGCTCCTCACCTTTATAGGGGCGGAGCTGGATACAGTAAGAGCAAAGGCCTTCCTTCCCCTGGACAGGGCAAGGACACTAATAGAACTGGCCTCTTCTTTCACCCTTCAGGTGTCTCGACCAGCAAGGCACTTCTTGCAGCTCCTGGGCCACATGGCAGCCTCTACAGCAGTGGTTCAGGGGGCACGATTTCAGATGAGGGACATTTAGTTCCATTTGAGAGCCTTCTGGTTCTAGAGAAAGGATTCCCTTACCAAGCTAGTCCCAGTGGCTCGAACCCTGATCCAGGCTTTGCAATGGTGGCAGGATCAGGACAATTTAAGGCGGGGAGTTCCTTTTGTCACTTAGTCTCATTCACTAATCCTCACCACGGACGCCTCCCTTTTGGGCTGGGGAGCCCACTTGGGGGATCTTACCACCCAAGGGCTGTGGTCACCTCAAGAATCTCTGCTTCACATCAATCTCTTGGAACTCAGAGCAGTGTTTCTGGCACTGCAAGCTTTTTCCAAGTCTGTTCAGAACAAAGTAGTCCAGATCAGAACTGACAATACCACCACAATGTGGTACATCAACAAGCAAGGGGGCACTCGGTCTATGGCCTTGTGCACAGAAGCAATGAAGTTGTGGTCTCTAGCCTATTCCCTGCAAACTTCTCTGACAGCAGTTCACCTCCCAGGGAAGGACAATGTCCTAGCAGATGCTCTCAGCAGGATATCTCAGGGCCACCACGAATGGTCCCTAGATCCCCTAATTTTGAAAGTGATTTTCTCCAGATGGGGCACTCCACAGATGGATCTTTTTGCAGCCCCAGACAATCACCAACTTCCTCTCTTTTGCTGCAGACCTCCATTCTTGGGCTCAGTCCTCCTGGATGCTCTGGTTCTCAATTGGGAAGGGAAGTTCCTGTATGCTTCCCCCCCTTCCCTCTCCTGTTCAAGGTGCTAGTCAAGATCAGGTCTCAACTGTGCAAAGTGATTCTGATCACTCCAGACTGGGCCAGACAGCCCTGGTATCCACTGTTGCTGTCCTTAGCAGTCCACCTTCCCCTGTCTCTTCCCAGGAATTACAACCTGTTGACATCCTCTCAGGGAAGGATTTGGTATCCGAATCTCAAATCTCTCAAGCTCAAGGCCTGGCTCTTGAAGAGTTAGAGTTTGCTGATCTGCACCTCTTTCAGGGTGTCCTGGATATTCTTAGGGCTTCTCAAAAGCCTTCCGCCAGAAAGACTTACTACTCCAAATGGAAAAGGTTCACTATTTGGTGCTCTGGTAAGCATATTTCTCCAGAATCTGCTGGGTTGCCTACAGTCCTGGACTATATGGTTCATCTCAATGGCTTGGGACTCAGACCAGCTACACTCAAAGTACATTTTGCAGCTGTTTCTGCTTTTTTGTCAGTAGGCAAGCCCTCTTCTCTATCGGCCCATCCTGTATTTTGCAAATTCTTCAAGGGATTGTTACACACCAATCCTCCCTTCAGGGACCCTGCTCCTGCTTGGGACCTTAATATTTGCATTGCTCAGCTTATGCAACCCCCCTTTGAGCCTTTGTCCTCTGCAGAGCTTAAGTACTTGACTTGGAAAACTGTGTTTTTGGTAGCCATTACCTCTGCCAGGTGCATCAGTGAATTGTAAGCCCTGTCAGTGGAGCCTGATTTCATCTCTGTCCATAGAGATAAAGTGGTCCTAAGAACTAACAGGAAGTTTTTGCCTAAGGTGGTTTCAGATTTCCACCTTAATCAGTCTGTGTCTCTCCCTGTTTTCTTCACTGACCATTCCTCCTCTGGGGAGAGGAGGTTGCACAGCCTGGACGTACAAAGAGCCCTTAGCTACTACATAGAGCGCACCAAGGGTCACAGGTTTGAGTCCCCCCAGTTGTTCCTCACTTATGGGGAGGTCGGTAAGGGCAAACCTGCCACTAAAAGATCTATTGCCAGGTGGATTGTCTCTTATATACAATTCTGCTGTGAGAAATTGGGTAGAACCCCACCCTCAGGCCTGAGGGCTCACTCTACTAGAGGTACAGCTGCTTCCCTGGCTGCTGCCAGGGATATTCCTATCTTAGAAATCTGTCAAGCAGCCACCTGGAAAACAGTCCATATATTCACCAAGCATTACTCTCTGGATATCCAGGCTAGGAGTGATGCTCGGTTTGGCACAGCAGTACTTCAGAGCCTATTCCCAAAGTAGGTTCTGTCCCTCCTCCTTGGAGGCACTGCTTGGTAGCCTGCATATGTCAGAATACAGCAAGACTTCATGTTGTTTGAAGAAAAAATTACTTACCTTAGTAATGTTGTTTCTTCTAATGGAGTCTTGCTGTATTCTGACCTCCCCCCTGCCTCCCCTCTCAGAACCTGTTTTTTGGGATGTGGGTGGGCAGGAGCAGTGCTGGCACCTAGAGGTGCCCCTTTTTTCTCACCCTCCTTCGTTTTGGGTGTGTGTTGTGTTTTGTTTTTTGGGTTTCCTGACTTGTCTTTGTTTTGAAACCCAAAAACCCTTTTTTAACAAATTTAGTTGCCAGTTGGCTAGTAAGAGTTTACAGTTTCCACACAGAACGCCTAGTGAGTATAGCTCGTAAAGATCTGACGGTTGGAGTTTAAACAACAGCAGACAGAGGCTTCAACCGAGCTCGAGCTCAGCGTTCCATGCCCTGCATGGAAAGTTAACTCTTTGTTCTCTAACTCTTTGTTCTCCGGGGCAGTTCAAAGGTTGGTGATCACTGCATATGTCAGAATACAGCAAGACTGACCGGCCCGGTGGCGCTGAGGGTTGAGGCGCTGGATGCCACACCTCGCTCCACGCTGGCGACCCGGGTTTGGGAACGAGCCCGGGGCGTCCGGGGTCGGCAGGGGAGGGAAAGGATTGAGCGTCCGGAGGACAGCTCTCCTTTCCTGGGAGGGAGGGGACACACTCGCGCCTGACTGGCCTCTGGTGGAAGCTGGAGGCACAGCAAGCGCATGAGTGCACAGAGGGGTTGGGAGTGGTTGGCGCCGGCGGTGGCCTTGAGCGTTGGGAGCACGCACCACTCTCACAAGAAAAAGGAGAATCACCCGCAGCCCCGGTAGACGGAGCACCAGGCCCCGATCCCAGTGCCCCTGCCTGTCCCGGTACCAGCGTCCCGATGACAACAAGAAGGACTTCGGGGGTGGCCCGGCCCCATGCCCGCCTGGGGGATATAACCACGGCTACATGGGGGACGGACTACACCGGTCTCCAGGTAAGAGGGCAGGGACTAGAAGGCCATAGGTGTCTCCCGAAGAGTGGGAGTGCTACGGGCAGGTGGAGTATAAAGAATAAAAAAATTAAAAAAAAAAGAATACAGCAAGACTCCATTAGAAGAAACAACATTACTAAGGTGAGTAATTTTTTCAACCCTCCCGACTGATTCTGAGGAAACTGTTTAAAATCTGACATTATTATGTGAAGATGGTAAAATAAAACAGTCCTGTTGCCAAAAGAAAACCTTGGTAGTTGAGTGCCTTTCTCCCAACCCCCTGATCCCCAAGAACCTTTCACATTCTTTGGTAGTCCAGTGTCCTCCCCCCCTTCCCGGGGCACACTGGACTGCCAGGGAAATTGAGTCATAGAAACATAGAATTTGATGGCAAATAAGGACTGCTTGGCCCACCCAGTCTGCCTGTTTTTTCCTACCTAGAGTATCGCTGCAGACCCTTCTTGATCTCAGGCTCTTTCTCCCAGGTTCTCGATGAGGTGGGGCCCTTGATTAGCATTGGATTTGACAGGATCTTCCTGGACTAAAAAGTCTTTACCATTCATTCACACTAATGGGACTACACCGGAGGTACTAGGACCCAGCAGGAGCCCCAAATCTTCAGGAGGGCCAACGCTGAGGTAGGACCGCGCATGCACGGCACTGCAAGGTTGGCTCGCACCTGTATGAGCTATCTCGGCTAGACCCTCAAACCGCCTCAGTTCCTCTTCTCCCGCTGTTGAGTGCGCTTCAGTGACGACATCACTTGCTGGCCGGTAGTCAAACGTCTTGTCTGTACAACAGCAACTTTTAGTTGTTCAGTTCATTAATTTTAAATGCTTTTCTCGTTTGTTTAAAAAGAAAGAAGATTTCTGTCAGCACTGCCCATCGACAGAGTCGGCCTTGGATGGTCTCAGTGACAGTAGGGATTCTTCAGAAGGCTGCTCTGGCAGTGGGGCTGTGTCCAATCCGCTGCCCTCTCCAGAGGGGGGGGGCCGACCACGGGTAGTCTGGTGTCCGGGAGGGAGGACAGTCCTCCCATAGACACAAAGTAGCGAGCCCATTCTCGATCCGGATCGGGAACCCGGTGTTTCTTGAACTCGAGCTCTTCCTCTTCCTGTCAGAAGAGGAAGACACGGTACGTAGAAACATAGACTTTGACGGCAGATAAGGACCGCTTGGCCCACTTAATCTGCCCATTTCCCTACCTACAGGATAAGCTGCAGATCCTAGTTAACCAACAGCCTATTTCTTCCTACCCTCCCACAAGAATTGCCTTATGTCTGTCTCATGCATTCTTGAATTCTCCCACAGTTTTAGACCCCATAACTTCCTCAGGAAGGCTGTTCCATGCATCCAAAACCCTCTCTGTGAAAAAATACTTCCTCATATTGCCCCTAAGCTGTACCCCTTCTATCTTCAGATTGTGTCCCCTTGTTCTTGCACATCTCTTTTTCTGAAAGATGCTACCCTCTTGGACTTTGTTGATTCCACTGAGGTACTTAAATGTTTCTATCATGTCTCTCTCCCCCCCCCCCCTTTCCTCAAGGGCTTACATATTAAGCTCCTTTAGTCTCTCCTCCTATGGCTTCTCTTGCAGACCCTGCACCATTTTAGTTGCCCTCATCTGGACTGCCTCCATCCTGTCCATGTCCTTGCGGAGATGGGATCTCCAGAACCGGACGCAGTACTCCAGATGGGGTCTCACCAACTGTCTGTACAGAGGGATAACAACTTTCTGTTTTCTGCTGGTGATGCCTCTCTCTGTGTATCCCAGTATCCCCCAGCCCTCCCTACTGCCTTCTCACATTGCTTGCCAACCTTAAGGTCATCTGATATGATTACCCCCAGGTCCCTTTCCGCTATTGCTGTTACTACCTCTCCCCATTGTGTAATCTTCCCCTGGGTTTTTGTTTCCCCAGATGCATTATTTTGCACTTCTTTGCATTGAATCCAAGCTGCCCCTCGAGGTTGCCCTCTGGTACGTCTGTCAGGGAGTCTCAGGTAGTCGAGAGCCCTCTGGATTTCCCGGTGGCTTCTGCTCTCGACGGCCTGGAGTCTCGTCACCGGGGCCCTTTTTTGTCCCTTTGTGTGTGGGGGGTCCAGCAGACAGTTTCATCTTTGCGCAGCTCAGTAGAGCAGTGGGTTCAGCGTTTGTCCTTGCCGGTGGTTCTGGTGCCGATACCTTTGGCCTTTGGTGCTGCTGGGCCATGGCTGGGGTTTTTGGTCCGGGATCTGTGTTCGGTGCCTTCTCTGCTGCTGACGCTGTCTACGCTGATCCCATGTGCCTTACCCCCCTCACTCTTCCCTGCAGGGGCCGGCACAGGTACCACTTCTCCACCTTCTTCCAGGGATGGCCATTCTCCGGGCCTCTCGGCTTCAGCGCCGCATGCAATGCTGTTGACTTCAGTGCCGCTTGCAGCGTTGAGGTCTTCGGGGGCAGGCTCTTTATTTTCCAGACCCAGGTGCCCTCCAGTCTATCCCTTGCCCAGGCTGGCCTTGCTGGGACATTTCCAGTTTCTATAGGGCAGATGTGAAGCATGACGAGTCTGATCTGGACCTCATCATTCTGACAATGGTAAGATGACTTGATCTTCACTGTATCTGTCTTCACCATTCATAACCGACTGGGTGATCACCAGAGGCACAGCACCCCAATATGGAGCTTCCCCCCAGGGGGAAGAGGTGGCTTCGCTTTCGAGGCCGACGCACTGCGTGGCACTCGCGGGTTGCCCAGTAATGGCCGCCAACTCCTCCTCTGCCCCAGTTCTACTTCTCCCGCCATCTGGAGCACAGCACCTTGCCTCGCAGAATGAATTAAACTGTGACATCACGTCCTAGTCCGATTTGGCTCTGAGTTCAATGCTGTTTTCGATGCCTATGTTCTCCGTTCTAGTTCTGTTCCAGTCAATACTGCTTGGCACTGTTTTTTGACAGAAACCTATAAGAGCTTTCTTTTTATTAGTGGCACCAAGTCTACTGCTTATTTTGATTTTGGTTACCGTGAATCATGTTGGGTTCATCAGGGGACAAGAAAAAAGCATTCTTCCAAGGCGGTCCGGCCTCCTTTGTGTTGGTGTCCCTGCGGCTGGCAGATATCCATCATGGACCGACAAGACTGTTGCCTCACCTGCCTGGGTCCATCTCATGACATGAATAATTGGGACACTTGCTTCTCCATGGACCGCCGAGTTCTTGAGTTTCACGCGTTGAAACTCTTTTGGATCTCCTCATCTGTGGAGCCAGATGATCGAGAGACTGATCTGGATTGGCGGCCCAACTCCTCGGAGTTAGAGGGCTCTCCGGTGCCCAGTACCTCTTCACCCTCCCGGGTTCCCCTTCCCTCAGCTCCGGCAGTTGCAGTTAGCACCGGCTTCTGCACTGTAGGCGGTGTTGGGAGCGGGTCAGTCGATAGTGGCCCTTGGGGGGGATGGTGCTTCTAGCATTGGGGGGTTCAGATGGCTGCCGCCCTGGCGCAAGTGCCGTTCGTTCCTCCGGGGCTGGAACAGGGACTCCCTCTTCTGTGTTCTCCCTCAGGGGGACTGCAGGATTGGAGCAGTCCCTAGCTTTGGGAGTGAGGAGGAGGTCTGCCTTGGAGTCGGCAGGGTTGAGGGGGCGAGGCGAGGGGTGGCGACCCTCCCCCAGGATCCTTTGTGGTTCTGGGAGGAGTCATCACGCCGAGCCTTCCTTCTCTCCTTCGTCCCCTTCGAGTGAGACCTTATTGGATGGGGTTAGTGTCCGCCCTTCTGGATCCATGTTGCCCCAGTCTCCTCATAGGGGAGTTTACCCTTCAGGGCTCAGTCCTGACCATTTCAAACTGGTTAAGTGGTCAGTGTCGGTGCAGACTCGCGGATCTCCAGCGAGGTCCCCTAACCCAGGCAGAGGTCTCTCGTATAAGGTAAAATGCGTTTCCCCTTTGCCTCTGCAACCCCCTCATCATTTCCCAGGTCACGTGGGTCTTTCGGGGCCTTTGATCTGGGAGCAGTTCAGAGCCACTGCTGCCGCCTTCCCCGGGTACGTCAGGCCTATGGATGAACAGGTCTTCCGCCTGTCCCCCCGCAGCAGTCGGACTCTGACTCTTCAGATTCTTGGGCCTCCTCATCTTTATCCTTTGAGGAAGAGGATACCTCTGTCCATCTCTCCTCAGATGTTGATCAGACAGAGTATCAGCACTTCCTTTCGAGGTTGGACAGCGATCTGCACCTGTCCCACATCGCAAGACACAGTCCTGAGTGGACAACATACATTTTCCTCAGTGAATTCAGTGCTGACTACCTGGTGGTCCCATCCTGGCTGATCCCTTTCCAGGAGACGTCGTACCGTACCTGACCATGTCTGTCCACCCCAGCTCCTGCCCCGATGGACTGCCAGCGCAGGTATTGCGCACCCCAGGGTCTCCATTTGATTTGCCTCATCCCATTTCGGGAGTGGGGTTGCCGGACACTGCACCAGGCTTAGATGCACGGTGCATGACCGACAACCCCCCCAGATGCGGACTCTGCAGGAATTCAACCGTTGGGGATGGAGAGTGTTCTCAGCGTGTGTTATGCTTAGCATCGCAGCTCATCAGGCACACCACACTACCTACAGTAGGCATCTGTGGTCAATGCTAAGACAGGTGCTGTTATTACTGCCTGATTTGGAGGCGACCAGACATGCCATTTGCCTTCTCCGCGCAGGGTGTGGAGCTCGCAGTGCACCAGGCAAGGGTGTCTTACGATGCCAGCAAGGTAGCTTCAAGGCTAGCGGGGACAGCGATCTGCATTAGGCAGATGGCGTGGCTTCATCTATCAAGGTTGTCACCCTTGGTGCAGCGTAGGGTGCTTGCTTCTGCTTTCCGGTGGACCCGTCTTTTCTCCCACAGGGCAAGGCGAGAACTGTAGGGGTGATTTCCATCTCCCAGGTCACGGAAGATCACGCCTCACCCTGACCAGTCACAGGCCTAACTGCCCTGTAATGGGTCTCCTCCTTCCGTACTTCTCCCCTGTGGGGAGCTGAGGGACTCACGTCTCTCAGGGCAGTGCTGGACCCCCTTCGGGGGCTTGGTACTCACCCAGTCAGTGATGAATGGTGAAGATTGACACAAGAAAGATATGGAAAATTACATACCTACCGTAATTCTTGATCTTCCTGTGTATCTTCACCATTCATCATTGAAACCTGCCCACCTTCCCCTCTTGGATCTCAGTCTCTGGGCGATGCTACCTCCCTGCTTGCCCTCCCTCTCCTCTAGGCCAGTTGTGGGGCGTCCCACTGGTACCTCCGGGTCCTCTGTTACCTTCTTAAGCGTAAGAGGGCCCACCCTGAGGGGGAGGGCAAATAGGGCTTACATACGAATTTGCCAGCAGATAAAGGTCTTATGGTCTATCGAGTCTGCACGAGTGTGCAGCTAGCAACCCTTATACTGCAGCTGCCCCTCCCTCCCTGCCCCTCCCTGTTACGCTATCCCATCCCGTTTTGAAGCAGTCCACTGTTCTACAGGATACAACTTCCTCAGGTAATGTGTTCTACCCAGACACCACTCTCTCTGTAAAAAAGTGTCTTATCATTTCCCTCCTGAACCTTCCCCTCTCCAATGTGAGATTGTGACCTCGAGTGTCCCTACCCTCCCTTAACTTGAATAGTCCTTCTGTGCCTGTCTTGTTTATTCCCTTCATGTTCTTGAAGAAAGATGAAGAAAAATTGTATGGAGAAACGAGAGAGTCCCCTGGGCCCTCTCCCCTCTTTTCATCGGGGGGAATCCCCCACCAAGGGAGTCTACCGTGTCTCACATGACTGGCTGAGTTCCAGAAAACCCACCCGAAATGAATGGAGGGACCCATGGGGAGTCTACACGGCCAGGGCGAGAAGCCTTGTCAGTAAGGCAATTGACTCGGTGCTGCGTGGGAGGCTGGGTAGTAAGCTGGCAGGTACGGGTGCAGGGGCGAAAATGGTGGGATGGGTGGTAACCTGGTTACAGGGAAGGCAGCAGAAGGTGGTGTTGGGAGGGGAGCTTTCATCTCCGAGGGCAGTGACAAGCGGAGTACCGCAGGGCTCAGTGCTGGGACCGGTGTTGTTTGGGTTGTTTATATCAGACATCTCAATGGGCATCAAAAGCAGGATCAGTTTGTTTGCAGATGACACCAAGATGGGAGCAGTAGTGGATGACCTAGGAGGGTGGCATGGGTTGCAGGATGATCTATCAAAATTGGAGAACTGGATGGACACATGGCAGTTGGGGTTCAGTGCCAAAAAGTGCAAGGATGTACATTTGGGCAAAACCCCATGAAAGAGCTACCAGCGGGGAGGTCAGCTAGCCATGACGGAGGAGGAGAAGGATCTGGGGTGATTATAATGGGCTCAATGAACAACTCGGCACAATGCAGGAAGGCAGCTGCAAAGGCCAACAAAATACTGGGTTGTACTGCCAGGGGTATATCTTCAAGGAGAGGGGAGGTGATCCTGCCATTGTATAGGTCACTGGTTAGGCCACACCTGGAGTACTGTATGCAGTACTGGTGCCCATACCTGAAGAGGGACATTAAGTTACGGGAGGGGACTGTGCAACAAACATGATCCAGGGACTAGGGGACATGCCCTATGTGACCAGGCTGTGGGAGCTGAACATGTACTCACTAGAGGAAAGGAGAGGAGAGATTGGGGGGGGGGTATGATTGAAACCTTCAAGTACATGAAGGGAGTAAATAAGACAGGCACAGAGGGACTATTCAAGTTAAGGGAGGGTAAAGACAGTCGAGGTCACAATCTCAGGTTGGAGAGGGGAAGGTTCAGGAGGGAAATGAGAAGACACTTTTTTACGGAGAGAGTGGTGTCTGGGTGGAATGCATTGCCTGAGGAAGTAATATCCTGTAGAACAGTGGACTGCTTAAAAAGGGGTTGGGATAGCATAAGAGGGAGGGGTAGCTGCAGTATAAGGGTTGCTAGCTGCACACTCGAGTAGACTCATAGTCTGGGGGGAGGAGGATTGTGCACTGGGTTTTTGGTTTTTATGTACCACACACCAGTAGCACCCCTCAGCAGAAATGTGAATTACATTTTGTGAGCAATACAAAGGTTAGAGCATGCTAGTTTTGGATGTGCTTAGAGTGTTGGGAGTTGTGGTGCTCCTTTTAGCATGCTCCCTTTTACCACCCGTGAAATTTCCTGGGTGGAAGCACTTTATTTCACAGGTGGTACAAGGGAGCATGCTCAAAGGAGCACCACAACTCCCAACACTCTAAGCACATCCAAAACTAGCATGCTCTAACCTTTATATTGCTCACAAAATGTAATTCACATTTCTGCTGAGGGGTGCTACTGGTGTGTGGTACATAAACAAAAACAAAAACCCAGTGCACAACCCTCCCCCCTCTCCCAAACATGGCACATATTAGAATTTAAATATTTTAACTGCCCAGTGGCTTTTCTTACTTTAAACTCCATGAAAAAAGGGGGTCCTCTTAGTTTTCAGATTGGAATTCCAATGTGACCAAGCCAAACCACCACGTCACGGTGGGACCCGCGATTTGGTTCCTGCACTAGCTTTTCAGCTCTGAAGTGCCTGCAGTGGCTACTCATAAATATAAAGTGCATTGCCATATTAGGCTCCTTTCTTCCCCCCTTCCGGGGGGGGGGGGGCGCCGGGGGTTATTCTGGACAGGATCCCCCCTGAACTTTTGGGTTCTCCCTCTGGGACAACAGTAGCAGGGGGGTCCTGTCCTGGGGTGACCTTTCCACCCTGTACTGAAGTGAATGGGGGGAGAGCACCTCCACACCTTCTTAAGCTGGGAGGATCTCGGTACTGTTCAGCCAAATCCGGAGTTTCCACCTACGGCCTTCTCCCTTGGTTGCACCCAATCTGTCTGACCTCGGTAGCCAAGTAGAGTTGGGCCTGCTTCTACTTGGATGAGAGACCACTTGAAAATGCAGGTGTTGTAGGTGTAGGTGTAGGTGTAGGGACTGGAAAAGGCTTGGTGCCCTCTCAGATGTCGTTCAACATCTCTTCGTCAGGATTTAATTTTCTTAGTGTGGAGTATAGTGGGGTCCCCCCTCCCCCAGTCTTTCCTTCCTTTCACCTTTTCTTTCTCTCTCTCTTTCTCTCGTCTCACTCTCTCTGTTTGGCCGCCCAGGGGCTGGGGCCAAAACCCACCCCCGTAGGTCCTCTTTCTCTGTTCTCTGGCCAGCATATTCCTTTTTCAGTGTTGCATCCTTTCCATTCACTATCCCTTGCCCCACCCTTGTCTTTTCTCTGTCCGCCTATTTTCCACTCTCTCCGGCAAGCAGAACTGGGGCAAAGGAGTCGGCGGCAGTTACTGGCTAACCTGTGAGTGTCATGCAATGCGTTGGCCTTGAGGGCGGCGCCACTTCTGGCACCATCTCACCCCCCCCCCCAAAAAAAAGCTCCCATGGGGTGATGCGCCTCTGGAGATCACCCAGTCAATGATGAATGGTGAAGATACACAGGAAGATCAGGAATTGCCGTAGGTACGTAATTTTCATTTTTACAGCCTCGACGTGAACTCCTCGTCCCAACTGAACCCTGGTTGAAGCCATGTATTTTCAGTATGTCCTTAGGACATGGGTTCTGACCTGGCTCTGCAGACCTCCAATATAGACCCAGGGGGGCTTTTGCGTCTCGAGTTCCCCATGATCAAGAACATTGTGCCCTCTTCCCACCCTCCTTGACATCTTGTCCCATGCAGTGTATGGAAGGCCAGCTGTGATTCCTTCGATGCCCCTCCCAGGGAGAGACACTTTTTAGCTCACAACCCTCTGCAGATACTGTGGTTGTCAGAGCAGAGAATGATGAGGCTGTTCTCCCTCAGAGGTCCACAGCTCGTCCTTTCAATAGGGAATCTTGCATGATTGACACCTTGGGGAAACGAGCAGTCGCTGCCGCAAAGGCTCTGTGTAGACCTATGACTCTGGCTCCAGGGCAGCTACTGCTGGGAATCTGTGTCAGGCGACTCTCCTGACTTAGAACATCAGGATTTTCTGACCGGCTCCTTCCACCCCTCAAGGGGGCTGGAGCCGTCATCAGTTTTGCAACAAGCAGTCCTGCAAGGTGGGGACAGAGGGGTCTTTATGGAGTTCAGCCCCATCACCTGTGAAGAAAACGCAGCTTAAGGCACAGGGCCCGAAAGTGCCAAGTGCCACTTTCTGAGACATTAGTCTGGGTTCTGTCTCAGCTGCCTGAGGTGGAACTTCACCCTGCGGTAGGAGATTGTCTGACTCACTTTCAGCCTCTGGCAGTCTATAACAATAGACAAGTGGGTCCCTCGGATTTTCTGGAAGGAATACTCCATCAGCCTATCGGAGTTGCCCCCCCCCCCCAAAGCAGCAGCACAGCTTCCCCACTTCACAGTCAGACCTTCTCATCTCAGAGATTCAGGGCCTTCTTCATAGTCTTCTGGTCCCTAAAGGAACAGGTGGCATGTGCCCTATTCTCGACCGCAGAAACAAAACAGGTATTTGTTCAGGGCAGGGTGGTCTCTGTAGGGACTCTCCTACCAGCTGTCCAGCGGCACGACTGGTTTGCATCCCTGGACATACAGGACGCTTCCATGAAGGTACTGCCGACCCTGCAAAAGTCACAACTTCAAGCTTCTCAGCCTCTTAACTTCACTTCAAGTGCCCCCCCAGGCGCCTCCTAGTGAGGTCTTCCTCCCGGAGAGGACCACTTTGTCTAGATGGCTTTTTCCTCACAGAGAGTAACCTTCTACAGCCCGATCCATGTAACGGATGCTGCGCCTCTGGGCCTCTGCTGCTTTCATAAGTACCTCTGGCCGGTTCCACATGAGGACCACACAGTGG
The DNA here is from genome assembly GCA_016271365.2 of Neoceratodus forsteri. NCBI lineage: Eukaryota > Metazoa > Chordata > Ceratodontiformes > Ceratodontidae > Neoceratodus > Neoceratodus forsteri. Next base: position 887,562,081 of record CM028137.1, on the reverse strand, counting down.
ATGCTCAGCACATGGTGGTCTCTGACCACGCACGCACAGTCCTTCCACATAAAGGTGATGGAACCCCTGACAAGATCACTTGCATGATGGACACAGGAAGACAGGCTTCTATGGGGTCTACCTTTTGCCCCACTAGCATCTCAGATAACTATTACCGTGGATGCATCTCTGATCGGTGGAGGATCTCACTGTCAAGACCTCCATACTCAGAGAGTGTGGAGCCAGGAGGAGTCTTATCTTCACATAAATGTCTTGGAGATAAGAGCTGTCCTATATGCTTCAGAGTCCTGAAGGATGTCCTCTACCACAAGGTATTCTCCTTCAGACTGACAATAAGGCTGTGATGTATTACATCAACGAGCAGGGTAGAGCACGCTCCTACCCTCTGTGCAGGGAGGCCATGAAGGGGTGGGAGTGATGTCTGGAGCACGATACCCTAATTCAGGCAATCTACCTGCCAAGAATTCAGATTGACCTAGCGGATCACATCAGCAGGCTGGAGGCGGGTTCCCACGAATGGTTGCTCGCCCCAGTGATGTGCAGTCGCTATTCGACGAGCGGGACAGTTCAGATCTGAACCTTTTTGGCATCCCCACTCAATGCAAAACTACCTCTATTCTGCTCCAGAAATCCAGAAGCTATCATCTTCTGTCAGGATGCATTCAGACTGTGGTGGACAAGATGCTTTCTCTACGCATTTCCTTCCCTTCCTTTAGTTCAAAGGGTGCTGCTCAAGCTGAAGGCACAGGGGGGCAGGATGGTCCTCATCACCCCGCATTGGCCTCATCAGGTATGGTTTCCACTAATCAACAGGTTGACAGAAGTTCCCCCACAAGGAAGCTCCTCTTCGGACAGATCTCCTGACACAGGGACCCCTGGTCCATCCCAGCCTGCGCTCCCTTCATCTCCATGCCTGGCTACCTAAACAGGTAGAAGTGGGTGGGTCTACGGTCCTTCAAAGGATCTCGGAAATCCTCTTAATGCAAGCCTTGCACTTGGAAACTTGCATGACTAAGTGGAAGCGTTTTTCCATTTGGTGTGCAAAAAAGTTCACGCTGGACACATTTTGTTGCCCACTGAATAAAGTGTTGGAGTACCTCTTAAACCTGTCAAATGCAGGACTGCAATACTCGACAGTGAAGGTACACCTCTATGTGATTTCTGACTACCATGAGCCAGTGCAGAACATGTTGCTGGCTTAGTTACCACTAGTCAAGAGATTCCTCAAGGGTATCCTATGCACTAGACCCTCGGTCAGGAGACTGATGGCCGCATGGGATATCAACCTTGTGCTAGATACGCTCACCCATAAACCTTTGAGCCTCTAGCCACCTGTGACTTGAAGTTTCTGACGTGGAAGAATGCCTTCTTAGTTGCTGTTACTTCCATTCGCAGAGTTTCCGAAATTCTTGCCTTGGTCAGAGACCCTCCATATACTGTCTTTCACAAGGACAAGACGGTACATTGTACTCACCTTAAATCCTGCCCAAGGTAGTTTGGAATTTCACCGTAACCAATCCCTGGTTCTTTCCACTTATTTTATCAGCTTCCAGAATGAAGGTGAACGCGCCCTTCAGGCTATGGATGCCAAGAGGGTTCAACGATTCTACATCGACGGAACTAGAGTTTCGCAAATCCAATCATCTTTTCGTATTTTTTAGCATGGCCTGGCTGGGTCAGCCTATTGCTATTAGATGCATTTCTGCATGGTTGGTGGCATGTCTTTGTCACTGCTACTCGATGGTGCAGGTCAAGTTGGAAGGCCGGGTTTACACCTACTCTACCAGAGCGGTTGCGGCATCCCTGGCAGAAATTTGTAACGTACTCATTACAGATATTTGCAAAGTGGCTACTTGCAGCTCGGTGCACACCCTTCTGAAGCACTGTGCTCTGGATGTCCATGCCAGGCAGCACACTTCCTTTGGCAGGACAGTCCTTGATGGATTTCTGTCCTGAGTGAGCTCTGTCTCCTGCTGCCCTACTCTGGGATTTTTTTTTTTAGCTCGGTGCTCTCCCATTAGCATGAATGAATGGTGAAGACTTTTAGTCCAGGAAGATTTGGAAATTATGTACCTACCATAATTCTTGATGGTCTTGGAGGAAGTCTTCACCATTGATTCACACACCCACCCACCATCCGCCGAGTTTACTCATCCTGCTTCTGGTCATCACTCCCTTGTTGGCTTGTGCTGTGAAGGTGCTGTTGAGTAGACCCTTCTTCTACGGGTCATCTGGGTTATTTTATGCCCAAATTACGTTAGGTGTTTCCTAGGTTAATTTATGCTGCACCTCCTCGGTCGAAAAGGAACTGAGGCGGTTGGAGGGTCGACGCTGAGATAGCCGATACAGGTGCGAGCCAGCCTTGTGGTGCCGCACATGCGCGGTCCTACCTCGGTGCTGGCCCTCCTGAAGATATTTGGCTGCCGCTGGGTCCTAGCACTGCTGGCGTAGTCCCATTAGGGTGAGTGAATGAATGAATGGTGAAGACTTAGTCCAAGAAGATCAAGAATTACGGTAGGTACATCATTTCCATTTCTCGGTGGTAGGGAAGGAAACCATTAGACTACCAGTGTGCATTTGCCAATAAAGCTGTTTTTTTCTTTGTTTTTTAAACAACTTCACATACATGAATATAGCACAGTGTACTATTTTAGACAGTTACTTGGGGATGGGGGGCAGCTAGACTGACAGAGATTTTGATGTTTTCTTTTGGGGGGGCACTAGACTACCAGGGATTTTGACTATTATGGTGGTGGTGGGGACAGCTGAGGCTCTGCACAGTGCTTCCTTGTGCTTGGACGCATTGTGCAGAGCTGATAATGGCCATGTAATGATATACAATCTCAAAGCTATTGCTTACCAGAGAAGGTATCCACGCTCCAATTGCTTTGGAAACAGTTATTTATTACATTAAATAAAAAGCAGCAGTAGTCTTTCTGTACTGCGTTAGTGGTTATATTATGCATTAGATTTTTTGGTTTTATATTTTATGTACTGTTTGTTGTGTAGTCATGTTCCAATTTTGTATTTCATGTACAATTTGTTGTGTAGTTATGTTCCCATTTTGTGTATTATGTACTGTTGTGTAGTTATGTTCCCATTTTGTATTTTATGTACTGTTTGTTGTGTAGTTATAGTCCAGTTTTGTATTTTATGTAGTTTGTTGTGTAGTTACATTTCCATTTTGTATTTTATGTACTGTTGTGTAGTTATGTTCCCATTTTGTCTTTTTTATACAGTTTGTTGCGTAGTTGCGTTCCATTTCTAAATATTTTTTTACCTTTGTATCACTGTATTTAGAGATGTTGCAAAGTTTTAATTTGCTGGCGAAGTCAACCATTTCGCCTCCGTGGAGCAATCCATGAATTTTTGCTATTAGGCTAAAAATTTGCCTATGTGACTTCATCGAAAATTTCGCCACAAAGTGCAGAGTTTTGCCCATGAATGGCGAAATTCCACCATTTGTGGGTGAAATTCTTGCCCATTTGCAGGCGAAATTCTGCACTTCGCTGGTGGAGATTCACATTTCGTGGATCGATCCACACTCCGCAGATTGCACTAAATTTGCGGAGCAAATTCTGCCAACTTTGCCCATCTTGAATTGCACTTCATGTAATTTTTGTAACCAGTTCTTGCTATTGATCTCCCTACTGTTATCTTTCCCATGGGATGCAGTTGAAAATGAACCCAGGCTCAGTGTGCCCTGCCCGGTAACCAATTTTCAGTAACTAAATAAAATTTCTTTTATCTGTCCTGTTGGGCAGTACGCAAACAACCTTATTCCAGGGCAAATACATACGCACTGACTTTGTAGCCATAACTTATTTGTGTAAATATTACATCATACTGCTCAAAAATATGTAAGGGATAATCCATGGTTGGGAGTCTTGGAGTATTGTAATAACTGAATGACCTGGGTAGGTTTGAGGCCTGAGACATAGCCGAGGCCTTTAGCCACCCAGGAAGCGAGGTTATTACAGCATTGACATAAACCTGGAGTAGATTATTACACTTATAACAGTCATAAAATAGTCAGAACTGTTATAAATATTGTCAGTAACTTTATCAATGATTTTCATTGCAGGTGGTTAGCATTCCTGTGGGCTCTACTCTGCAGTCAGTGAAACAGGCTGTAGCCATCAGCGGAGGTCAGATACTTGTGGCAAAAAGTAACCCAGCAGTTGCCAAGACTCTTGGTCAGAAACAAGTCATAGCCCAGGGAGTGGCTAAAGCCATTGTGAGTGGAGCTGGCACAACAATTCTTGCCCAACCAGTGCAGACAGTAACAAAGGCTCAGATTACTTCATCTGGGCCCCCGAAGGCTGGGCCACAGGGTTCAGGTAATAAAAAAACACCAGTCTCAAGGCCCTCAGAATGTGGGAAATGTGCTGTGGGGTCTGACCTTGTTTCATTTGTTTGCTTCTCCCTAAGTCCTATGGCACCCCTCTCCTTTCAGCCCCACATCCCAAATGGCTGCTGAACTCCCTGTCTTGCTGCCATTACAGTCCTTCTGTTTCTTCCAGTTCTTCTGTTGTCCCCAGGGTCTGTCTTTTCTCTTCCAAAGGCTTCCCTTGTGGCTGTCAGAGGAAGGAGTGTCTTGGGACCTAGGACACCAGCTTGGCTGGGGCTGTGGCAATGCACTAGGGTTTGGTTGGCATTAAGGGACTCTGAGGCCATCATGCAGTGTGCCAGAGTGGAGCTCTCCACTGTTCTCCCCATTCACATGTTATCAGCACACCAGCTGGTGACCTGGGAGGGTGCCTGATATGGTCACTGCCTCATGGGCACCTCTGCAACACCACGAGCTGCTACTAGGATGGTGCATCGGGCTCCTCCCTTTATCTCTCATGAGTTGTTCCGTGGAGCAGTTTTGCATGAAAACTACACAAATTGTAATGGGAAAGATGTTAAGCACTGAATAGCCCCTGTTAAGAATGCTTGGCGCTGGGAAATACTGCACTAGTAACTAAATTTGATATGTAAACAATAAAAGTCTTTGAGATACTAAGGCTATTAGATGTTCCTAGACATAAAGTCTCCTCTGTTCATTCACACTGATGAGACTACGTCGGAGGTGCTAGGACCAAGTGGGAACGAAAAATCTTCAGGAGGGCTGGCGCCGAAGTAGGGCTGGACGGAAATGGCGCCACAAGACCGGCTCACGCTGTATAGGCTACTTCGGTGTCAACCATCCAACCGCCTCAGTTCCTTTTTTCCCACTGTCGAGTGCGCTTCAGTGACAACGTCACTCGCCAGGAGTCAGATCTTCCCGTCTATATGACAGCAGCTTTAGTCGTTCAGTATTTGTAGTATTTACTTATTTAGTTTAAAAAAAGGTTCTTCCATGAAGAACACAGAAGTTCTCTTCAGTCCGCTATTGACGAAGTTGGCCACGAACGGGACTGGTGACGGTCGGGAGACTTTGCATGATAGTTTTGTTTCCTGCAGGGCTGGGTCCGATCTGCTGCCCTCTATGGAGGAGGGGGTCTGACTACGGGCAGTCCGGTGCTGGGGAAGAAGGGTGGTCCTCTCGGAAGCACAAAAAGAAGCTGACCCGTTCACGATATTCATCGCGAACCCGGCACCGCTTGATCTCGAGTTCTTATTCGTCCCAACGGTCGAAGAAAAATACCGCTTGAGGTATGTCTGCATGTCGATCGTCGGTTGCTGAGGACAGAAGGCCGACTCCGACACCGTTGGGGTCACCTGTGGCCTCTGTTCCTAGTAGCCTACATCTTCGACTCTGTAGTCCCTCCTCCTGTGAGCAGTTTCACCATTGCACAGCTCTTATGGAGCAGTGGGTTTGGCGGTTGCTCCGACTTCGAGTCTGCGGTGTCGGCCCCGGGGCCTTTGGGCCTAGGGGCTTTGAACCCGTGGGCAGGGTGGTTTGGTGAGCCTTGTCGCGGGACACCTTCTCCAGTGCAGTCGACACAGCGCTCTTTTGCTTTGCCCCCTCACGTGGCTGTGGAGCAGGGGTCAGAACAGGTACCATTTCTCCTTCTCATGTTTTCAGATCTTCAACCTTGGTGGCACTGAGAGTTGGATTGGGTTCTCCGGGTGCTTGTGCGGCACCAGTTGTGGTGCTGCCTTCGACTCCGGTCTTGGCACCCCATCTAGTGCAGTCTTGGGTGCCAGGATTCTCGACTCCGAATCGAGGAGCATCTTCTCTTGCTCTGTTTCCTCCCTTTCCTTTATATACTATCTCTCCTGGGCTAGTAGAAGGCGATATTGAGCCTGATCTTGATCTGCGCTTAGGAGACAACTTTGATGAAGATTCATCTATCGGAGTGGGAAGTAACCCCTCTACTTTAGTGGAGCTTCTGGTTGAAGACCTGTCCTTTAAGTTTCTGCTAAAGAATATGAATTCCACCCTCTCTCTCTCCAGACTTTGGAGGTTGATCTAGGGAAGTTATTGCGCCTTCAGTATCTGCATGTCCTGGAGATTCCTGTGGAATTGACTCCTTCGGTACAGCCCTCTTTTGAGACACTCTCACAAATGGTGTGGGACAATTTGGCGCTTATTCCTTCCATGGCTAAATCCATAGACAGGAAGGACACTCCTCTAAGGATCGGCCAATCGTGGCCTCTTAAGCTTTTGCTGATGCCACAGAGGTCTTGGCAGAGAACAACAAAGCCTTTCTCCCTCAGGAGTCTATAACTCTTCTAGTAAACAAAGAATCTCATAAGACTGACAAATTGGTGAAGTGAGTATTCACCGCCGCTACCCTAGGCATGCGTATTGCTAGCTACCAGGGCTATTTCTGACAGTATGAATAATGCCCTCTGGCATTCGCTAAAAGCCACTGTGGAGACTCTTCCGGAGTTGGATGTTGCCTCAGAGCTCCTCCAAACTATCACTAGAGGTACTAAGTCCGATAATCATCAACTTAAGGCTGCTGTGGACGCCTTTGACGCTGCTTCTAGAACAGCAGCAGCTGTGATATGCACCCGACGCCACGTGTGGTTACAAACCTCGGGGTTCACAAATGATGCCCAGCAAAGAGTCATGAATTTACCATTTGATGGGGTTTATCTGTTTGGCCTACAGGTGGAGTAGACACTCGAGATCACACACAAAACTAGGACGGCTATCAAAACGGCCAGACTGGCCCCTGCTGCCCCACAATGGGGTGGGAACCGCTGGCAGTTTTATAACCATCAGTCCTTTCGTGGTAATGGCAGAGAGGGCTTCAACAAGAACCAAGACCCTCAGCCACAAAAGAAAATGCAGCAGAAGGCACAGGGCCCGAAAGTGCATAGTGCCACCCTCTGAAATTCCCGCCCAAGTCCCACCTCAGCTGTCCGAGGGGGACTCTTCTTCAGTAGTAGGAGGGCGTCTGACTCAGTTTTACAATCAGTGGAAGTCAGTCAATTTGGACAAATGAGTTCTCAAGATAATTTGTGAGGGTTATTCCCTGAATTTTCAGATACCCCTCTGGATTATCCACCTAAACGACAGCCCAGGCTGTCGATTACTTAATCAGACCTCCTCGCTTCCGAGATTCAAGACCTTCTGAACAACAGGCAGTAGACATAGTTCTGCAGGAACAACGGAACAAGGTTTCTACTCCCACTACTTCCTAGTTCCGAAGAAAACAGGCGGTTTGCACCCTATTCTGGACCTAAGGAAGTTGTACAAGTTTCTCCTCAGGGAAAATTCAAGATGATATAACTTGGTATGCTTCTACTTCTGATTCATCAAAATGATTGGCTGGCCTCCCTGAACATGCAGGATGCCTACCAACATGTTCCCATGCACACAAGCCACCACAATTATCTTCGATTTGTGGCCCTGGGTCAGCACTATTAATTCAGAGTACTGCCCTGTGGACTGTTCTTGGTGCCGCAAGTTTTTACAAAGTGCTTTGCAGTTCTCTCAGCGCACCTAAGGAAACTCGGAATTCAGGTCTTCCCGTATCTGGACAACTGGCTCCTAGCAAGCTCCTCCAGACGAGAGACACAGGAAGCAGTGACCACAGCTTCCGGGTTCCTCACATCTATGGGAGTTCTGTTGAATCTGGGAAAAATCACAGCTACAGCCCCCCCAGCAACTCCTCTTCATAGGAGTCCTCTTGGATACCTCCAGCGAAAGGGCATTCCTCCTGGAGGACAGGAAAAACAATATCCTCTAGATTTCTCGCTTCATCAAAGAGAATGACTTTGTCCAAGCTTTCTCAATGCAGCGGATGCTGGGTCTCATGGTGTCATCAGTGTTCACAGTGCCTTTGGCTCGTCTTCACATGAGGACCACTCAGTTGATGCTCAGTACTTGGTGGTCCCCGACCACACACCCGCAGTCCTTTCACTTCAAGGTGACGTAACCTCTAAAACAATTACTCACCTGGTGGGCTCAAGAGGACAACCTTCTGAAAGGCTTTCTCTTTGCCCCACTGGAGAGACAGACCACCAACACCATGGATGCATCTCTAGTTGGATGGAGAGCTCACTGTCAAGATCTCCACACCTAAGGTCTGTGGAATCAGGATGAGTCTTAACTCCACATAAATGTCCTGGAAATGAGAGCTGTCCTGTACACAGTCCGAGCCCTGAAGGACATCCTCTGTCTCAAAATAATTCTCCTTCAGACTGACAACAAAGTGGTGATGTACTACATCAACAAGCAAGGTAGGGCACACTCTTATCCCCTGTGCAAGGAAGCGATGAGAATGGGGGAATGGTGTCTGGATCACGAAGCGCTGATCCAAGCAGTCTGCCTGCTGGGGACCCAGAACGATATAGCAGATTGCCTCAGCAGAACAGAGGGTGAATTCTCACAAGTGGTCTCTCAACGTAAATGTCGTGCAGTCACTCTTCGAAGAGTGGAGGACACTGGACCTGGACCTTTTTGCATCCCCATTCAACACAAAACTGCCTCTATTCTGCTCCAGAAATCCAGAACTTGGCGTTTTCTGTCAGGATGCATTCAGACTGCGGTGGACAAGACGCTTTCTGTACACATTTCCTTCTCTTCCTTTAATTCAGAGGGTGTTGCTCAAGCTGGAGGTACAGGGGGCAGAATGATCCTCATCGCCCCATTCTGACCTCGTCAAATTTGGTTTCTGTTGATCAACAGATTATCAGAACTTCCTCTGAGACAACTACCACTTCAAACAGACCTTCTGACCCAGGGCCCAGTGGTCCATCCCAACCCGAGATCCCTTCATCTCCATGCATGGCTCCTGAGGAGATAGAAGTGGGTAGATTTGATGTCTCCTGTAGAGTCTTAGACATTCTCCTAGCAGAGCGCAAGCCAACTACTAGGAAAACTTACACGGAGAAGTGGAAGCGATTCTCTGTCTGGTGTGCGAAGTCCTCCCTGGACCCTTTTTCTTGCCCACCAAACAAAGTTTCTAGAGTACCTACTAGACCTGTTAAATACGGGGCTACAGTACTTAACCGTGAAGGTTCATCTCTGCATGATCTCAGCTTATCACGAGCCTATACATACTATGTCTATGGCTCAGTTACGAGGTTATTTAAAGGGATACTCCACACTAGGCCACCAGTCAGGAGACTGGTAGCCATTTGGGATATCAACCATGTGCTAGACATGCTGACTGTTAAACCTTTTGAGTGCTAGCAACCTGCAAGTTGAAGTTTCTGACCTGGAAGCCTGCCCTTCCTAGTAGCCATTATTTCTACTCATAGAGTGTCCGAAATACATACCCTGGTCACAGACCCTCCTTATACAGTATTTCACAAGGACAAGGTGGTTCTCAGAACTTACTAGGATGTAAAGGATAAACAGGAGCAGTTAATGCCCATAAATATTGTCCCCCGCATCATGTGGGTAATTTAAACCATAATACCTTACGTTTCTCCCCAGAGTAGTCTCAGAATTCCATCTGAACCAGCCTTTGGTTCTTCTGACCTACTTCGTGAACTTCCAGAATGAAGGAGCGCATACCCTACATTCTCTGGATGTTAAAAGGGCTTTGCGGCTTTACATAGACAGAACTAAAGAGATCCGCAAGTCAAAGCAACTCTTTGTCTCATTCAGCATGGCCCAGCTGGGTCAGCCTGTTGCCATCAGGTGTATTTCGGCATAGCTGGTGGCATGTCTCTGCCACTGCTATTCCATGGCACATGCTAAGCTGGAATGCATTCTACCAGAGCAGTTGTGGCATCTCTGGCAGAAATACAGAATGTGCTCATTGCAGACATCTGCAGTGCAGCTACTTGGAGCTCTGTGCACACTTTTGTGAAGCACTGTGCTTTGGATGTCCATGCCAGGCAGCATCAATCCTTTGGCAGGACAATCCTTAATGGTCTCCTGTCCTAAGTGAGCTCCTCTCTCCTGCTGCCCTTCTTGGGGGATTATTTTAGCTCAGTACTCTCCCATCAGTGTGAATGAGTGGTGGAGACTTTCTGTCCAGGAAGATATGGAATGACGTACCTACTGTAATTCTTGATCATCTTGGACGAAGTCTCCACCACTCATTCACATGCCCACCCTCCATCCCCTGTGCTCACGTATCTGTTTTTGGTCTGCACTCCCTCGATTGCTGGGCTGTGAAGACTCTGTTGTGTTGACCCTTCTTATACGGGTCATTCAGACTGTCTTATGTCTGACATAGGTTAGTTTCACTAGGTTAGTTTACGCTGCACCTCCTTGGTAAAAAAGGTACTGAGGTGGTTGGAGGGTCGATGTCGAGGTAGCCTATACGGGCATGATGCGGTCTTGCTGCCCTAACTCAGTGCTGGCCCTCTTGAAGATTTTTGGCTTCCACTTGGTCCTAGCGCCTCTGGTGTATTCCCTTCAGTGTGAATGAGTAGTGGAGACTGTCCAAGAAAATCAAGAATTACAGTTGGTACATAATTTCCTTTTTTTGGCTATGTGATGTAAAGTTATCAGGTACGTGGGACAGCAGATTGTAAAATCCTTAGCACATACAGTGTTATCGAACTTAAAGGGGAAAATAAAATTAGTTATGTTTAGTTTTTTTGTTTTTGTTTTTGAAGTTTGTGCTACTAATTGGGTGTTGAGCTCAAAGTGTGTAGAGGGGACTCTGGAGAAGAAAGATTAGAGGTCATAGGCAAGGGAGATAGTTGGATTCTTAATTGGGATTTCAGCAGAGGAGGGTGTGATCAAATGGAGAAAGTCAGAAAGGGAGTGTCAAGCAGAAGGGGCTGCAGAAGAGAAGGCTTTATCATTTGACAGTGATTAGGTGGTGGAAACAGATAAACGGGAGAGGGGAAACATAGAAACATAGACTTTGACGGCAAATGAGAACCGCTTGGCCCACCTAGTCTGCCCATTTCAAACAACATGAAGTCTTGCTATATTATGACATATGCAGTTTGACCCAGCCTTCGAACTGCTCTGGAGGTGAAAGAGTTAACTTTCCATGCCAGGCATGGAATCTTGAGCGCGAGCTCGGTTGAGAACTCTGTCTGTTGTTCTTCAAACTCAAACTGTCAGATTCTTTACTCCGCCTCACTGAACAGTCGCTCCGGAGATTTCTTCTGCTGCTCGGTTCATTTTCTCGGTTAAAAAGTGTAATTTCTCGGTTTTAAACCGCATTTTGTCTATATTTAACCGCAAACCGTCGGTTCAAGCTCTGTCTGTGGTATCGTAAGTAATAGATAGGTTTTACATTATTTCTGTGTGGAACTTGTAAACGATATTATCGGTTCAGTTTGAACCGATCAGGTTGTTGTTAAACTTTATTAAATTGCATTTAGAGTGCGGTTCTGGTTCTTATCGGTTCTAAAAAAACTGGATTTCATTACGTTTTTTTCCACGACCCGTGACACGGTTGGGAACCGATAAGGGTGTCTTGCTTGGCGGATTGCCGTAAACGGGCAAGTTTTTGGTTAGGCTGGCATTACGTCTGAGAAACCCAAAAGAAAAACCAGGCCCACTGGGTTTCAGCACTGTAGTGTCTGTGGGGAAGCCTTTTGCCAAGGCTGACCCACACACCACATGTGTTTATTGTCTGGGGTTTGACCACCCCAGTGCAGACTGCCAGATTTGCAAGAATTTCCCTGCAGCTACCCTGGATAAGAGAGTTGGTAGGCTCAGGAACGAGAGGCCAGAAAGTCCGCTGACCCGATGATTGTGCCCGGTTCGGTGCCAACCGAACCGGAGGGAGTGCCCTCTGACCAGGGCGAGACTCGGGCCAACGGAGGGCTGACTCGGAGGAGTCAGTCCCAGCAAAAAGGACTAGAAAATCAGCAGGTGTGGAGCCAAAATTTCCTTCTCCAACCACTGCAGAGATAGCCAAAGCGATCAAAATTGTCCAGTTGCTTTCCCCGGTTCCGACCGAACCGGCACCATCGGGTAAGCGGTCGGTTCGGTTGGTGCCACTGGTTCAAGAATATGATATAGAGGAATTTTATGAACCGGAGGAGGGGGAGGAAGATTATGAAGAGAGTGAATGTGATTTTGAAAGTCTGGATGTGCCCATTGAACCGGACAAGTCCCCAGACAGATCTTCAGGAGTGTCTCCCAGGCTTTCTGAGTCCCCTTCATTTTATGTTTTATAAGAAAGTGGTTGAAACCTCCAGCTCCCTTTGGAAGAAGCTGTGGATGAACAGGAGGAGCCTGACTATGTGGAGATGATGGATATCCCAGAGTCTAGGAGATTGTCTATTCCTTTACATAAATCGCTTAGGAAACAGACAATAAAATTTTAAAAGTTCCTCACACTATACCTCCTGTGGATAAAAAATGGACAAGAGGTACACATTGTCAGGCCCTGATACGGAGTTCCTTTCACAACAATGCAGCCATGTGGGGGTAGTGCAGGCTGCAGCCTGTGATAAGGCAAATATTCCCTTGGCTTCACACCCCCCTGACAAGGACTCCGGGAGGATTGATGCTATGGCAAAGAAACAGTACATGGCAGCATCCTTGGGACTCAGACAGGCAAATTATATGGCCTATGTGGCAAGATACCAGAAATCCAGATGGGATACTGTTATGGCTCTGGCGAAACAGGTCCCTGACCAGCTTGCCAGGGAGCTGGAGCAGGTGGCTGCTGATGGTATTGAGGCATCCAAGGTGCAATTCCATGCTGCAGTGGACTCTAATGATGTATCTTCAAGAGTCATGGCTACATCTGTGGCTTTTCGCAGAATGGCTTGGCTCAGGTGTACTAGCCTGTCACAGGATACCCAGGCTAAGGCCATGGATTTTCCTGTTGTGGGTAGCTCTGTTTGGGGAGCAGACAGAGAATTTCATGAAGAAAATGGATGAGTATAGGACCACTTATAGGAGTGCACAGGCCAAGGAAAGGCAGGCCACCTCAGAGGCAGCTTTCCAGGGGCAGGGGCAGGCCTTTTCATAGACCTTTTTACCAAGCCCAGGCCTCCTCTTCAGCCTATGCCCAGAGGGGGTTCTTCAGAGGGAGAGGCAGACGGGGTGCGAGCAGGCCTGCTCCCACCCCTCAGCCTAAAGCTCCTGCCAAACAGGCACCCTGATGGGAGGGCCAGGGCCGATTCTCCATTACCTGTAGGGGGCAGGCTGGCTTACTTCGTCCAGGACTGGGAGTCTTTAACATCAGACAAGTGGGTCCTGGAAGTAGTAAGCCAGGGACTGGTTCTCGGCTTCAAAAAATTTCCAAAGATGAGAACCAGATCCTTTCCACCTGCAAATCCATCAGAGGCTCTCGCTCTGGAAACAGAAGTCTCTACCCTCCTGGCTTTCAGAGCTGTAGAAGGGGTACCTCCCCTACACCAGGGCAAAGGGCTGTACTCCAGGTATTTCCTTACCCCAAAGAAGACAGGAGAATGGCGGCCCATCCTGGATCTCAGATACCTAAACAAGCACCTTTTAAAACCAAAATTCAAAATGGTGACTCTGGGAATTATTTTAACCTCTGTAAGGCCAGGGGACTGGCTAGCGTCCCTGGACCTCAAGGATGCCTACTTCCATGTTCTCGTCAGACGCTCCCACCGAAAGTACCTCAGATTCGAACTGCCCTCAGGCCATCACCAGTTCAGAGCAATGCCCTTCGGCCTCACCTCTGCCCCAAGGGTATTCACAAAATGCCTGGCAGTAGCAGTTGCTCATTTAAGAAGGCAAAAGATTGCCATTTTTCCTTATCTGGACGACTGGCTCATAGTGGGCCAGTCCCCAGACCAAGTCAAATTACACCTTCAGGTTACCCAGCAGCTGCTTACATCTCTAGGTTTCCTTCTCAATCTCCCAAAGTCAGTTCTAGAGCATGTTCAGCTACTCACCTTCATAGGCGCAGAATTGGACACACAGCAGGCCAGAGCTTTCCTTCCTCTAGAAAGAGCAAAGACCTTGGTGGCTCTGGCCTCTTCCTTCACTCTGCAGGTCTCTCGACCAGCAAGGCATTTTCTGCAGCTCCTAGGGCATATGGCTGCCTCCACAGCAGTAGTGCAGGGAGCAAGATTTCAAATGAGGGACATTCAGTTCCATTTGAGAGCCTTCTGGTCTCAAAGGAGAGAGCTTCTAACCAAACTGATCCCAGTAACTCGAACCCTGATCCAGGCCCTACAGTGGTGGAAGGATCAGAGTGAGACAAGGGGTTCCTTTCATCCCTCAGTCTCACTCCTTGACCCTTACTACAGATGCGTCCCTCTTGGGGTGGGGAGCTCACATGGGCAACCTCACCACCCAGGGATTGTGGTCCCCTCAGGAGTCTCTGCTCCACATCAATCTGTTGGAACTCAGAGCAGTTTTCTAGCACTTCAGGTTTTTCTGCATCTGTTCAGAACAAAGTGGTACAGGTCAGAACAGACAACACCACTACAATGTGGTACATCAAAAGCAGCACTCGGCTCTTCGGCCTTGTGCACCGAGGCATGAAGTTGTGGTCTCTGGCTTATTCCCTGAACACCTCCCTCATGGCAGTTCACCTCCCAGGCAAGGACAATGTCCTGGCAGATGCTCTCAGCAGGATTCCCAGGGCCATCACGAATGGGCTCTGGATCCCCTAGTACTGGAGGTAGTATTTGCCAGGTGGGGCACCCCTCAGATAGATCTTTTTGCAGCCCCAGACAATCACCAACTTCCACTATTTTGCTGCAGGCCCCCAGTGTTGGGCTCAGTCCCTCTGGATGCCTTCCTTCTCAACTGGGAAGGGTAGTTTCTCTATGCCCCCCCTCCCCTTTCCCTCTCTTGTTCAAGGTGCTAGTCAAAATCGGATCTCAACCTTGCAAGATGATTCTGATTGCTCCAGATTGGGCCAGACAGCCCTGGTATCCACTTCTTCTGTCCTTAGCAGTCCACCTTCCCCTGTGTCTTCCCAGGAATCACAATCTGTTAACCTGTGCCCAGGGGAGAGTTTGGTACCCGAATCTCAAATCCCTCAACCTCAAGGCCTGGCTCTTGAAGAGTTAGAGTTTGCTGGACCTACACCTTCTCAAGGTGTACTTACATCGTGAAAGCTTCTAGGAAGCCTTCCACCAGGGCTACTTATAATTCTAAATGGAAAAGGTTTTCCATATGGTGCTCTGGAAAGCATATTTCCCCAGAATCTGCTGATTTGCCCACAGTCCTGGATTATATGGTCCACTTAAATACTTTGGGGCTGAGGCCAGCTACCCTGAAAGTGCACTTGGCAGCTGTCTCTGCTTTTATATCAGCAGGAAAGCCCTCTTCTCTTTCTGCTCACCCTGTATTCTCCAAGTTTTTCAAGGGATTGCTTCACACCAACCCTCCATTCAGGGACCCTGTTCCCGCCTGGGATCTTAATGTTTGCATTGCTCAGCTTATGCAACCCCACTTTGAGCTTTTGTCTTCAGCAGAGCTTAAGTGCCAGACACATAAGTGAGTTACAAGCTTTGTCAGTGGAGTCTGATTTTATCTCCTTTCACAGAGATAAGGTGGTCCTCAGGACTAACAGGAAGTTCTTGCCTAAGGTGGTTTCAGATTTCCACCTTAATCAATCTATATCTCTTCCAGTGTACTTCACTGACCATTCCCCCTCTGGCCAGAGGAGGCTGCACAACTTAGATGTGAAGAGAGCCCTTAGTTATTACAGAGCGTACCAAGGGTCACAGGTTTGACTCCCTCCAACTATTCCTCACTTATGGTGAGGTTGGTAAAGGGAAACCTGCCACTAAAAGATCCATTGCCAGGTGGATTGTCTCTTGTATCCAATTTTGTTATCAAAAACTGGGCAAGCTTCCCCTTCAGGCCTGAGGGCTCACTCACCAGAGGAGAAGCTGCGCCCCTGGCTGCAGCCAGGACATCCCTATCATAGAGATATGTCAAGCAGCTACCTGGAAAACAGTTCACACTTTCACCAAGCATTACTCTCTGGACATCCAGGCTAGGAGTGATGCTTGGTTTGGCACAGTTGTGCTTCAGAGCCTATTTCCAAGTAGGTTCTGTCCCTCCTTCATGGAGGTACTGCTGTGTAGTCTGCATACGTCATAATATAGCAAGACTTCATGTTGTTTGAAGAAAAAATTACTCACCTTAGTAATGTTGTTTCTTCTAATGGAGTCTTGCTATATTATGACCCCCCCGCCTGCCCCTCTCAGAACCTCTGCTTTTGGGATGTGGGTGGGCAGTGCAGTGTTGGCACTTAGTAGATGCCCACCTTGTTTTTCATCCCTTTTTGGGGTGTTTGGTGTTGTGTTTTTATTTTTGATCCCTGACTTGAGTCTTTGTTTTGGGACCAAAAAATGGTTAATACTTTAGTAGCCAGTTGGCTAGTGTAGGTTTACAGCTTCCACACAGAATCTTAGTGAGTTTTGCTCGTAAAGATCTGACAGTTTGAGTTTGAAGAACAACAGACAGAGTTCTCAACCGAGCTCGCACTCAAGATTCCATGCCTGGCATGGAAAGTTAACTCTTTCACCTCCAGAGCAGTTCGAAGGCTGGGTCAAACTGCATATGTCATAATATAGCAAGACTCCATTAGAAGAAACAACATTACTAAGGTGAGTAATTTTTTCTTCTCTACCTACAGGATAACCTGCCGATCCTAGTTAACCAACAGCCTATTTCTTCTTAACCCCCACAAGAATTGCCTTATGTCTGTCCCATGTGTTCTTGAATTCACCCACAGTTTTAGACCCCACAACCTCCTCAGGAAGGCTGTTCCATGCGTCCACCACCCTCTCTGTGAAAAAATACTTCCTCACATTGCCCCTGAACCCCCCCCCATCTTTAAATTGTGTCCCCTTGTTCTTGCACATCTCTTTTTCTGAAAGATGCTACCCTCTTGGACTTTGTTGATTCCACTGAGGTACTTAAAGTTTCTATCATGTCCCCCTCAAGGGTTTACATACTAAGCTCCTTTAGTCTCTCCTCGTATGGCTTCTCTTGCAAACTCTGCACCATTTCAGTTGCCCTCTTCTGGACTGCCTGTATCCTGTCTATGTCCTTGCGGAGATGGGGTCTCCAGAACTGGATGCAGTACTCCAGATGGGGTCTCACCAACTGTCTGTATAGAGGGATAACAGCTTCCGGTTTTCTGCTGGTGATGTCTCTCCCTATACATCCCAGTATCCCCCCAGCCCTCCCTACTGCCTTCTCACATTGCTTGCTAACCTAAAGGTCATCTGATATGATTACCCCCAGGTCCCTTTCCATTTTTATTGTTGTTACTACCTCCCCCCCATTGTGTAATCTTTCTCTGGGTTTTTGTTTTCCAGGTGCATTATTTTGCACTTCTTTGCATTGAATCCAGGCTGCCCTACTTCTGACCATTCCTCCAACCTTGCCAAGTCCCTGCTCATCCTCTCCACGCCTCCTTGTGTATCAACCCTGTTGCAGATCTTTGTGTCATCTGCAAAGAGACATATTTTTCCTTCCAGTCCCTCTGCAATGTCACTTATAAAGGCATTAAAAAGGACTGGGCCCAGTACTGAACCCTGCGGTACCCCACTAGTAACCCCTCTTTCTTCAGAGTGGACTCCATTTACAATTACCTTCTGTGTCTTGTTGTCCAGCCAGTGTTTTACCCAGGCTACCACCCTGGGACCTACTCCCAGGCTGGTTAATTTGACTATTAATCTTTTGTGTGGGACTGTGTGAGATGCCTTGCTAAAGTCTAGGTAGGCCATGTCCACAGCCCCTCCCTGGTCTACTACTTTTGTCACCCAGTCAAAGAAATCAATTAGATTCGTCTGACGTGACCTTCCCACTGTGAATCCATGCTGCCTTGGGTCCTGTGCTCCACTGGCCTCTAGGTACTCAACAGTTCTTTCCTTCAGAAGCGATTCCATCACTTTCCCTACCACAGAGGTCAAACTGACAAGTCTGTAGTTTCTTTCCTCTGTTTTGGTCCCACTTTCGTGAAGGGGAATCACATCCACCTTCCTCCAGTCCTCAGGCACCCCACCATCCTTCCATGATTTGTTAAACAGGGTAGTCAGTGGTTTCACTAGTTCTCCCCTTAATTCTTTTAGAATTCTGGGGTGAATTCCATCAGGCCCCATTGCTTTTTCCACCTTCAGTTTTAGGAGTTCTTTCAGAACCCTTTCTTCTGTGAAAGGACTGGGATCGACCCCCCATCAAGAGTGCTTTCGTTAATTCTGAATACTGAGCAGAAGTATTCGTTCAGTATCCCTGCTTTTTCACTGTCCCTCTCTGCCCACCCATCGTCCATTCTGTTCAGCCTCACTATCCCTCCCTTTGTCTTTCTACGCTCCCTGATGTACCTATAAAAGGTTTTATTCCCCTTCTTAACCGAGTTGGCTATATTGTGGAAGTGGAAGAGCAGAGCAGATGGTGAGAGGTAAAGGGTCTACAGGTTGAAGAGGTAGCTAGCAAAAAGGGAAAAGTTCATGGACGACTTTGAACATGAGTATGGCAGTGATAAATGGGCCCTCAGAGTAGGGCCGTCATGCCAGTAGGGTCTAAGTTCATAACTGAGTAGCGCTTTTTGGACTGAGGAAGGCTGTAAAAGTGGACTTTTGAATTCTTCCGAGGCCAGTTTTTAATTGTGTGACACCAAACTCCTCTTGGCATTACATGACTTCCTTGAAGAGATGGTGAATTAGAGAAGGTCTCTGAGACGTGGTAGTGATGTGATCACCTGCTGTTGTGGCAGATTAAATGGTTGCCACAGCAGTCCAGGTGTCCAGTCGAGGTAAGACAACAAACTGTTACTGGGGGCGAAGCAGTTTTCAGGGTGGCAGTAGTAACTAATGTACAAAATGGGAACATTCAGTCACTGCTAAAAATTTGATTCATTGTTTTATCTTCCTAGAATCAGTCTTCTCCATAGAGTCCACTTTCTGGTCTCCGGGCCGGAGGAGTTAGGACCCTGTGGGAGCCAGAACATTGGGGGTAGGTAGTGCGGGTGCACCTGTGTGCACATGCTGTCTGTGTGCGTGCCAACTGGTATACAGCTGCACCAGCCCCAACTGCCTCTGTTCCTTTTTTCTCCACTGTCAAAGCGCAGCATCTCTCACTCTCTCTGGGAGCAGAACTTACAGTTTTCAGATAGCATTCTTGTCTGGTTTGTCGCTGATACAGTTAATATTAGCTAGTGTTTGTTATTTCTATTCAGTTTTAGTTTAGTTTCAAAGGAAAAAAAAAAAGATTCCTCAGACTCACCACTTTGATGATGGTCGATGACAGACAGGCTGCCAGAACAGGCATGTTGCTGTGGAAGTGAGATTGTGTTCAGCCACCACTCCTCTCTGGATGTGTGTTGAGGTTCTGGGAAATCTCACAGCTGGGAGGAAGGGCAGTCCTCCTGTAGTCTCAAAATGAAACTGTCTCGCTTCACTCATGCTTGGCATCGAGTTCCCGGGACCAGTCAGCCCTGAACTTTTCTCAAACAAAACATAAGGAAAAGAGGAGGCATAGGTCGAGCTTGGGCTCACACTGTTCTGCAACAAGGCATTCAACACTGGCAGGCCCAGGATCTCCACAGTCCTCCTCTTGGAAGATGCCGGATTTCCTGGGACCTGCTGGCCTGATGCCTCCATCTGCCTGCTAGAAAGCCTTCTGGTAAGCTGTTTGGTCATTGGGCTGCTGTTATGGAGGAATAGATTCAGTGCACTCTAAGGTTAGTGGCACTGTTGGTGCCAGACCCCAGTTCTGACGACCCAGTTGATGTCAAGGCTAGTCTGAACACAACCACTTGCTACCAGGTACTTCTGGATGCTGCTGTGCTTTAAACACAGCCAAACTTCAGGAAACACAAAAAAGTACAAAGCATGCCTGGTATAGAGTGTAAAACCTTTATTAGGTGATCATCAGCAAAACACCCTGGCGCTTCACAGTCCACTGCCTCTTCTTCAGGGGGCGGAGTTAGCAATCTCTTGTCGGGGCTGGTGCTGCCTTTGGTGCTGTCGACTTTAGTGGTACTGACTCTGGTGATGGTGCCAGGGCCTTCAGTGATTCTGTCAGTGCTGTCCTTGGAGCCGACACCATTGCTGGTGCCTGTATCATTCTCCGTACAGCATGCCGTGCCACATATGGAGCCAACGCCAATTCTAGTGTCAATTCCAGGACTGATGCTGGGTCTGTTACCAGTGCCAGGTCCATATTTTCTTCCATTGTCTCCTACTCATCCTGACAGTGGTGAGAATAATGCAGATCTTATTCTGGATTCAGACATCAATGACCCAAGATCCCTTGGACCTAGCAGAATGAGAACCAACACCAGTTCGGGGCCTCCTAGGAGAATCTTTTGTTCTAGGGACATGGATATGTTGTTCATCCACACTTATTGGCAGGTTCCTTGCCGCTTTAAATCTTGCCGGAAGGTCTTCAAGCTGGCTCCTCCCACCCACCCGGGTGGTAAAACTCTCGGCTGCGCCCCATGACGCCAGATTTTCCTTACCGCTTGGAAGCTCAGGTTCCCTCCTTAGCGCTCTGCGTTTTCGACTGGTTCCTGATTCTTTCGGTCGCTCCGAATTTAGTTGGAAGTTTTCTAAAACTTCAATCTTCTTCCCTCGCTGCTGCGATGGATAATTCGTTTTCCGGCTCCCGGAGGTGCCTGGTTAATTCCTCCAGGAAAGACCCGCACTCCATGTGCGTTTACTGCCTCGACTTGGACCATGATCCGCAAGTTTGCGATTTTTGCTGTGCCCTTTCGACCAGCACCGTGGAGGATCGTGCGGCCCGTTTGGGGCTCGGGCTACCTGAATCTTTTTTCCGCGCCGGAAAAATCCTTGGAGTCTCATCGGGCAGTGTCTGCGTCGGCTGTCTCGTCTGAGCAGCTCGATCTCCTTTCCTCCATGGAGGGGGCGGCGACCAAGTCTGCCCCCCTCCTCCTCGGTCACGGCGCTTATCCCACTCTCCTTGAGTTCTCCTCATTCAGCTTCGCTCATGAGCTTCGCCAGTCCTTCTCAAGGGGAGAGGGACCTTCGACCCGCTCGCCCAGGTCAAAGGAGTCGCAGGCTAAGTCCCATCATCGGCGCTGGCGGGAGCGGGAGAGTTCCCCCTCCCCTGTCGGCCGACTTTCGACTTCGGTCGAGGGTGCGGCTCAGGCCGCTGGCTTCACGGTTTCCCCGTCAGGTCAGCTGGCCAGGATTCCCGTCGTCATTGTCGATTTTCTCGACCTGTCATCTGGGCTGTCTTCTGCTGGAGTCGCCATCCCTTCGCCGGTTCCCCGGCCGAGGCCGAGCTTCTGCCTGTACCTTCGGGGCGACAGGCCTCGGTCTTTTCGTCCGAGCCGAGGGAAGAGCGGGCGCTCCCCGCTCCTTCCCAGGCTCACCCTCGGTTCCCCTGAGGATTGGGGTCTCGGTCCTCTTCTCGGTCAAGCCGCTCCCGCCGACTTCGGCGATCTCGGTCGGGGCACTGAATTAAGTGGCATTACCGTTCTTCCTCATCTCCCTCCTCGGATGAGGAGTGGCTTCGATGCAGATGGCGTCGACGTTACGAGGAGTTCATGTGGCAGCAGTTGTTGTTGTCCGGGAATCAATCGACACCGATTCATTCCCTGTCCAGCAAGCAGCTGCCGCCCGATAGGCCGACACAACCACTCGCTGCAGTCGAGGTGCCCACTCCGGGGCCGGTTGTTCGTCCGAACCTTGCTGCCCCACCATCTTTGGTGGAACCTCGATCGGGTCACGAACTGTCCCGCAGGTTGTGTGTTCCCCTCACTCCCACCCGCCCTCGGTGGGCGAAGAGTGACTCAGGCCTGAGGCAGCTCTTTGCAGACCCTTCGGAGTCCGATGTCAACTCCTCCATGTTGCCCAGTCAGGAGGACCTGGGGTCCTCTCCGGAACGCTCTGTGGACAACAGCCCATCGTCCTTTATGGGTCTGCTTCAGCTCATCTCGGAGTTCACCGGGATGCAGCTTGAACCTGTGTCCAAACGGGCCTCTTATCCCCTGACGGAGATTCTAGACCGAGGGGGTTCACCCTTGGAGGCCTTCCCAGTGGCCGAGGCCATTGTCGGCCCGGCCTTGGAGCTTTGGCAGCGGCCTACTTCCTGTCCTGTGCCCTCGGCCAGGATGGCCAGGAAGTACTCTGTCCCTGTCGGTTCTTTGCCTGATTTCTCGGAGCTCCCCTCGGCTGAGGGGTTAGTCACCAATAATGTTTTCCAGTGTTCTGGGAACGCTCAGGATGTGGATAGGCCCCCCGACAGAGAGTCCAAAAGGATGGACTACGTCGGGCGCAAGATTTACGCTGCGTCCTCCCTAGGCCTCCGACAGGTCAGCTCGGCTGCACTGATGGCACATTTCTCCCACGCCCTTTTGGGCTCCCTGGACGAGGTGCTCCCTCATCTCCCGGCCGACCTGCGGACCATGGTCCGGTGGGTGCGGGACCAGGGTAGGGCGGTGGCGAAGCAGCAGCTTCAGACTGCTCTGGACTTGGGTGATTCCTGTGCCAGGTCGGTGGCGGCCGCGGTTGCCATGCGCCGCAGGGCGTGGCTGAGGTTATCCTCTTTCTCAACGGAAACCCAGCACAAGTTGACAGACATCCCCTTCTTGGGGACTGACCTCTTCGGCCCTGGAGTGGAGGGACACCTCCAGGGGACCGAGAAGTCCGATGCCACTCTGGACTTGGTCACCCCCACCTGGAGGGACAAGGGCCGCCGGCAGCCTTTGCGTAAGCCCCTTTGCCCCTCGGCCCCTGCGGCTCGACCGGCCCATCAACTCCAGCATGAGGGCCAGCAGGCTTGCGCTGGGCGTCCTGACCCCAAGCCAGCGTCCTCCTCTCAAGGGAAGCAGGGAGGTAAAGGCCCAGGAGCTCCCTCGGCCAATCCCTCCTCCAAGCCTGCTCAGTGACGGGCTGAGGGGCGCTGTCCCCGGCCCCGTCACCCCTACCCGGGTTCCCCCGTGGGGAAACGGCTCCGCCCCTCCTCCACCTGGTCCGCTCTCCCGGACCTCTGGGTGTCGGAGGTGCTAGGGGAATGTCCTGCCTCGGGATTGCGAGCAGGCACCACCCTTTCTAGCCGTTGCCCCATGGGTGTCTTGGGGTTCGCAGCCTCATTGTCGGCCCGCTAAGCCGACTTGCCTGGCCTTCGAAATAGAGGTGATCAGGAAGGTTGCGGATCCTCCTCCAGACCCTGGGTTCGTGTCCAGGTATTCCTGGTCCCTAACGGACGGGGGGCTTGCGCCCCATTCTTTATCCGCACGTCGGGATGGTCTCTCTGTCTCAGATATCCCATCCTAAGAACAAGGCGTGTGGCTCTTTTCCTGGACCTCCAGGACGTACTTGCACTTCGTTCCGTCCGTTTCTTGGGAGACTCCTCCGTTTCTTAAGCGGGGGATCTCTTTACGAGTTCCAGGCCAGGCCCTTCGGTCTCTGCTCAGCAGCATTCCTGCGGCACTGAGGGGTCTGGGCGTAACCCCACCCGGATGACGGCCTGACTGCAACCCTTCCAGGCGGAAGGGGACGGTCCAGAGTTCTGGCCCTCTAGGTTGCTCTCAGACTGGTCTCATTTTTATTGGAGCCACGTTGGAACTCGTGTCTTAGCGGGTGATCCTTCTTCGGGACGAGGCTTGACTCTTGAGTCTGAGCTCGGCTCCTGGCGGACAGGGCCGAGGTTTTTCCTCCCTTACCTAGTCAGGTCTGACTGGGCAGTTGCACCCTGCTTGGGACTTCCTGCACCTCCTGGGCCTTGCGGCGGCCTGCACCAGCGTGGTCTGTTTGGATCCGCCGATTCATGCGTCCCCCTAATGGGGGCTGGCCAGCCAGCGGTCACAGTGCTGTGTTCCTTCGGACCAGTCCGTGACAACAGCCCAGGGGTTAGGGAACGCTCTCCTTTAAACCGTTCCAGCTCATTTGCAGGAGAACATCCCGTTCATCCTCCCCGAGTCTACGGTCTTCTCCGACTGATGCATCTTGGATGGGTGGGGGTGCCCATCACGGGGAATACAGAGTGCACCGCCTCTGGTCCTCTCGGGAGTCCCGATGTCTTCCTACCTGCTGGAGCTCCAGGCAGTCCACTTAGCTTGCACCGCTCACTCCGTCTGTGCGGGGTCTAGTGGTTTAGGTCCAGGCGGACAATACCACAACCATGTGCTACCTATCCCACCAGGATCAGATGAGCCCCTTGCCTCTGCGTAAGGAGGTTCTCCGCTTTGGGTCTTTCACGCAGCCAGGAGGCGGTTTCCTAGCCATTTCTATGGCAGGAGCCTCCATCACCCTGGCCGATGCCCTAAGCCGGGTAAGGGCTGCACCTCACGAGTGGTTTACCTGCCGGAGGTAGCACAAGATCTTTTCTCCCTCTAGGTCACACCTCGGGTGGACCTTTGTTTTTCCCTCCAGGGAGAATTCGAGGCCGAGACTGTGTCATGCCCGCCCCCTTAGCACGGTTCGCTGTAGGGGATGCCTTTGAGGCCGTGGACCCCGGGCCTCTTCTACGCCTCTCCCCCATTTCCCTTGACCCTCAGGCAAGGCGAGGAGGGACTAGGCGCAGGTGATTCTGGTAGCCCCAGACTGGTTTCACCAGCTCTGGTATCCAGCTCTCCTCAGTCTCAGCCCCAGGCTCCCGAGGCGGCTTCCAGCCCGCTCGGTCCTGTTCTCTGTTGTTAGGGGAAGGTACTCCATCCAGACCTTCAATCCCTGCACCTGACGTCCTGGTCCCTGTGCGGCTAGTGCCCAGGCCTTGGGTCTTCCGGCAAGGTCCTCGACGTTTTGAGGCGTCCTGCCAGGAGTCGACCAGATATGCTCGCCTTCAAATGGAAGAGTTCTCCATTTGGTGTTGGGATAGGGCCTGTCCCCTCTCCTGTTCCTCGGCGAGCATTCCGGACCATCTGCAGTCCGTTCTTTTCTTGAACAAGGGCTTCAGTCGACGACCCTCTAGGTGCTTCTGTTAGTCACTCCTGTCTTCCGGGCGCGGGCCAGAAGGCAGTCAGTGGCGCAGGAAAGGTGGTCTTGCGCTCTCCAAGGCCTTGATCACACCTCCCCTCTGGGGAGAGTATCCCCATTTCTGTGGGATTTTACGCTGGTATGGGCTTAGCTCATGGGCAAGCTGTTCGAACCTTTTGCACAGGCGTGAGTTTCCCCACCTGTTGTGGAAGAACACCTTCTTGGGGCTTCCTTGCCAACCAGAAGGACGGGAGAGTTCCAGGCGCTCCTTTGAATCTCCCTATCTGGTCTTCCACAGGGACAAGGTTGTCCTGCGCCCCACCTGAAGTTCCTTCCGTAGGCGGTGGCGGAGTCTTTTTCCCTAACCCGGTATTGTCTCTGCCGGGGTTCAACCCCATTTCACACCTTAGAGGCCGTATATAGGTTCCATTGGGACCCTATTTAACGCTCGCCTTCCCAGGGAGCGTAGGGCTGAAGTTCGGGAGAGGTTCGCCAGCTGTTTGTCATCTACACTGAAGCCGCACCTGGCAGACCTGCAGCCAAGCGGATGATGAGCTGGTGGGTCACCTCCTGCATAGGTCTCCGCTGTAGGTGGGCGGGCATGGAGCCTCCCAGAGGGATAAGTGCTCATTTTACCCACCCTTCCGCTGCATCGGTGGCTGCTTCCGAGGATACTCCTGTCCAGGATATCCACAGGGCTCCTACCTGGAAGCAGGCATATACCGATTCCCCTTCCACATCGACCTTGGGTCACGCCGGGATGTTGGTCGGGGCCTCGGTTCTCCAGTCTTCATACCTAAGTAGGGGGTGTGCACCTTGCCTCCCTCCTCCTGGAGAACTGCTAGGAGTCTGCCAATAAGTGTGGATGAACAACATATCCATGTCCCTAGAAATACAGGTTACTCACTTGTAACAGGAGTTCTAGGAATGGTATATGTTGTTCATCCACACGACCCACCTGACCTCCCCGACTTCGACGCACAACCTGGCTTTCAGCGAGCTAGATCTGGCGTCATGGGGCGGAGCAGAGATTTTTACCACCCGGGTGGGTGGGAGGAGCCAGCTTGAAGACCTTCCGGCAAGATTTAAAGCGTCAGGGAACCTGCCAATAAGTGTGGATGAACAACATATACCATTCCTAGAACTCCTGTTACAGGTGAGTAACCTGTATTTTCAAGCGCTTCTCAAAATCTGCAGTGTTTTAAACTTAAAGACAGTACCTATAGATGAGGGGAGGTGATTACAACTGGAATTCTTAAATATGCTCAGTATGCCTGTGTCCCTGCTCCCTCTGATTCAGCCTGCTCTGAAGGCCCTCACAGAGGCAGAATGGAGCATACTAGCTTCTATTCCGGCTGTCCCTAAAC
This sequence comes from Neoceratodus forsteri, assembly GCA_016271365.2. Lineage (NCBI taxonomy): Eukaryota > Metazoa > Chordata > Ceratodontiformes > Ceratodontidae > Neoceratodus > Neoceratodus forsteri. Next base: position 887,535,562 of record CM028137.1, on the reverse strand, counting down.
TACTGGATAAGAAGTACTTGGATCCTAGAACAAAACTGATATATTACACGTGTCCTGTAGCCGATTCTGTTATCATGGCTAATAGTGATAGAGCCTAAAGAAGTAACTGTGCAACACGCTAATTGGGAACTGTGCAAAATAGGTATTACGTTTGATTCTAGGGCTATGTAGCGCAAGCTTACCAGGCTTACTTCCCAAGATACGAGCACTCTCTGTATAGAAAACTCCATACCCGATGGAGTTTTTTCCTGAGTCCTCTTCAAAGCACAACCTTCTGGTCACTAGTACTCGAGGTATTGATTCTAATAGTCACCACTTAAGGGCTGCATTGGATTCCCCCAGTGCAACAACATGGTTGGTAGATGCAGGGATTTGCACCCGGAGACGCTTCTGGCTACAAACTCTTGGATTTGCTTCTGATGTCTAACAGCAGATAATAAATGTTACCTTATCTCTTTGGTGAGCATGTGGAGGAAGCACTCAGTGAGGCAGATGAGAAGAAATTGACTCTTAAGGAAGCTGTAGCCAACCAGTCTAACCATTAGGGAGGGAAAGGGTGGACTTATTAAAATAACAAACTGCCTTTTCAGGGCAGGCCTGCACATTGAGGCTACCAGCAGCAGTACAAAGCCAGGCGTCCTCAGCATTAGCAAAAGAAGGAGCTGCCAGAGAATACACAGACACCCAGCACAACTCTCTCACCTAGCACTGGTCTTGTATCCACCTCAACTGCACGAGGTGAATCACCCTTCTCTGGTTGGGTTCTCCCTGACTGAGTTTTACCATCAGTGGGACTCCATCAAGTCAGGCAAATGGATCCTCAGGTTGTTCAAGGGGTTTACTTCCTGGAACTGCTTGAGTATCCTCTAGACAGTCCCCCAGGGAAATGGATTCTACTGTCTGTTCATATGACCGAACTTCTTTCCCAGGAGATAATGTGCTTAACTACACAAAAGGGCAGTGGAGTTAGTGTTGGAGCCAGAAAGGACCAAAGCAGTCTACTCCTGATATTTCCTTGTTCCCAAGAAAACCAGTGGTATGCATTCTGTCCTCAACCTCAGGAATCGCAACATATACATGAGACACAAAAAAATGAGAATGTCATCTCTGGGATCCCTGTTACACTTTCTTTCTCTTTTTTTTGTATTTTAACTTTTTATTGAGACAGTTCATTGAAAATTACATACATCTGTTTGTTACCTGGTTACAGTTGTCTGTTTCATTTAGTCATTTTACAACACAGTTCTCTTGTTTTATCACAGGTTACTAGTTATTCATAGTTCTTAGTTTGCCTGCAGGTATTCTACAGATCTGTTCATACTTTCTTTATATTTTTATTTGTTAGATTAGAGGTGGTCTTAACTTATATCCTGGATGTCAGGCCCCCTTCCCTGCTCAAATGAGCCAAGGAGAAGGCCCCCCCCCGATGGGGAATTAAGGCACTGCCCCCTGCATCATATGGGTTCTGTGGGTGGTGGTGGTAGTTATTTATTATCCCCTTTGGTTCTTATATTGTTATCTGTATTGATGTTTTTCCTTTATCACAATCAATGGCTCGCTATGCTCCCCTCAGTGTTAACCCCTGTATTGTCTGTTCCTGGATTTCTCTCTATTTTCTGTCTACCTCCTTATGGTATGAAATCCGGGCAAAAGTCAGAGGTGCAGAGTATCCATTTCTGCCATTTACTTCTGCCATGTACTTCTAAACTTGTCCTCCTGGTCTTGAATTTTAGCCATGAATTTTTCCATATAATATACCCTTTCTGAAATCTCAGGATTGGCTGGCATAACTGGACATGAAGGATGTATAATCAGCACATCCTTGTCAGCCCCAACATCACAAGTATCTTTGCTTTTGTGTGGGGGCAATGCATTACCAGTTCAGAGTCCTACCATTTGGACTGTCATTGGAACCACATGTATTCACAAAATGTTTTGCAGTAGTAGCAGCGCACTGCAGAAAACAAGGACTTCAGGTCTTCCCATACTACTAAAAAGTCCTTCCAAGCGGGATTAAGAAAAGGCAGTGGTGACTGCCTTGTGCTTTCTAATCTCAATTTGGGGTATTGCTGAAGCCTCACAAGCCTGAACTGGGAGTAGCCCAGAAGCTGCTATTCACAGGAGTTTTTTTTTTCCTTAGCAAGTTTAAAAAAAAAAAAAAAAAAAAAGGAGCAGAAGAGAAACAGGGTGGAAAAGCCCTTTTCAAACCCCAGGAATCCCTCACAATGCTTAACTATTACAATAAACCTGGTAGGTTTAGCTGCCCTGGAGCATGTGGAATTTATGTAAATAACTGAACGTGTAACAATATTCAGACTCTGTCCTTGTGGTGGTGCTGTGCTCTGCTGCTCAACGGCTGATCTGTTTCTCCGCCTGTACAAGTAAGTCACCCCAAGAGCTCTCACCTGCTTTGTTTCGGTTTCCACTTTACTATTTATTACCTAATTAATTGTTAGTCCCCTGGCTTTTCTGCCAACCTTGCTACCAGGGCTGGTGATGTCCTGGAATGCCTCTGTCTTGGAGCTTCTTTAACTTTTGCTCCCATGTTCAGCAGTGTACTCTGCTGCCCTGAGACCCACTCTGCTTACTTTCACATTTGAAGCTGGGACTTATAATTCTGCAATGCTGATCCTTTAACTGTTAGGCCTGTGTGCCTCTGCCACACTGATCAGCTTAATTTAGGCTTCTGCTGCACCGTGCCACTTTATAATTGAGCGCATTTTTGATTATTTAAACTTTCAGGGCAAATTATAGAAGTTATAGCGCCTGATTTAATTGTTCAAGTCAATTTCAGCAGCCTGTTCCTTATGTACTGACAGCGCTAATTCATTACTGCACTCATTTTTTCAATACTGCAGTCTGCTTTTGCCTTGCAGCTGCTACACGGCTGCTCCTGCCCACCCCCAGTACCCTCCACCCTTTGCTAGCATTACTGTGTAGGAACGACGTATCACGTGCTGTAGGCTGGGTTGTGCTGCATTTTTTTCTATCTCCTTTTTCATTTGCACTCTGTATTTTATCCCCACTACATCCTGCCCTGTCCTCTAGTTCATTTGCCTCCTCACTGCTCAGTCCTTCCATGCTCCTACCACTACACTCTGCCTAGCTGTGATCTGCTTGCCCTTTGATCTTTTTTTTTTTTCACCAGTTATCGTTTGGTGTCCAATTTCTGTCTACCTGTCTCCTTTCTCTTCTGCCACTTATTCATATTGACCTTTTGCTCATCTTTTCTCCCACCTAGCTGTTCCTCCCTAATCACTTTCCTTCCTATCACTTTATCACAGTTGTTCACAATGCTTTCTCTAGTGAAATACCTTCTTACTTTATTTTTCTCTTCACTACTTTTCCTCAACTTTTTTGCATCATATTCTGTGCCCACCTCTAATCACGATGACGACTTACTTGATAACTACTTCTTCTCCAACTTGCTTGTTGGGGTGCCCCCTCCTCCCTTACATCTGTCAGGCCTCAGCTACAAATATATTGGTGTATTCATGCAACATATTTCTGTCAGGAAAACTATCTCCCCTCGTTGTAGCACTCGTGCCTTTGTAATTGCCTCAATCTGGATAATTACCTTTTCCCAACCCTCACAGGAGACATTGAGACTAACCCTGGCCCCTCCACCTACCCCTCTCATTCCTCCTCCTCCTATTATCTGCCCCAGTCCACTGGCCTAACTGTGGCTCATATTAATATTCAGAGCCTTACTGCCAGTCACCCTGATCTTGAGGCATCAGTATGCATGAATAACCTGGATATCCTATCCTTATCAGAAACCTGGTTGAAACCTTCTATTCTGGACTCCCTCTGCTCCCTCCAGGGTTACAACATTCTTTGGTCAGACCGTCCTAACTCCGAAAGATGGAGCGGCCTGGCTTTGTACTACAAGTTTCACCTCAATGTTTCCATCATTCATAGCCCCTCAGTATCCAATTGTGAGATCCTTCATTCTCTCCTCCTTGGGGGAGCCAAGAAACTCCATATCTTCAGCGTCTATATACCACCCAGAAACTCCAAACTTGGCCTTGAAGAATTCATAGCACTCGTGCCTGCTGTGTCCAAGAAAAATAAAGTTATCTGCTTGGGAGACTTTAATCTCGATTGGGCTGGTCCCTGTTCCTCTCTTCTAACCACCATCATTAGTAAGGCCAACCTTGCGCAACTCGTCCTAGCCCCCACTAGGATCTCTCATAATGGGTCCAGCCGTAATCTTATTGACTGGATTCTTACCAATCAGAAAGAGGAATTTTCCTGCCACAGGGGTTCTACCAGACTCTATAAGTGATCACCACCCAGTTTATTGCATATGGGACTCTTTCCCCTTCAGTTTATCCCTCGAAAGTATTGTCTTTCGTTGACTTCTCTAAACTTAACTCTGCTGCGTTCCTACATGACGTAAGACTCATAGACTGGTCTCCCCTCTACACGACCAATGACATTAACTTTGCGAGCGAATTCTTCAACGCCACCATCCTCTCCCTACAGAACAGCCATGTTCCGGTCACAGCACGTAGAGTCAAAGGCATAGCCACCAAGTGGGTCACGCAGCCCGTCCTACAATTACTTAAGCACAGGGACAAACTCTGGTTAAAGTGGAACTCCTCCTCTCTTCAGGTTGACTTTGAGGCTTACCGCTCCTATGGCGTGGATTCCAGAGAGATTGCTCCACAAGTGTGTCATGGGTGTGCCAAGGGCACAGCTGGGAGGATTTCAGGTAGGTCGACTGAAGGGCCCCAGCCAGTGGTGTCAGGGAGGTGGGAAAAAATAGTTAAAATAAAAAAAAAATTCATCACCTGCAGCCCTATCGGCTCTGGCTAGAGTTTATTTTTCTTTGGGGATATGTGGCCACCAATGGCATAGATTCAGCACATACTTCCCACTATTTAAGAGACACATTGAACAAAAACAGTTCCACTGTTTTGGGGGACTCTTTTCATTATGCAATAAGCGTGACAACTGAACTGGATCAAACAAACATAGAAGCCTGTTTAAAACATGACATCTGTCCTGCAGAGCCATATACGTGCCTTCCACGAGGACTGTCATACACATGATGCCTTGCTCTGTGATTGAGGCTTTGGTATATATGCGTGTGGTTTGGAGAGGTGCCCAAAACATAGGTGATGTAGGAGGGGTAATTTTCACAGCTCCAAGGAAAACAAATCACTCTCCAAAAGTGGATCTGTGTCCTGGCTGCTTTTCACATTGCGAGAGAGAGAGAGAGAGAGAGAGAGAGTTGAAAATGTCACTCCATCCTGCTTTTAGAAATCCTTGCCTGTTAGCTGTAAGATGCCTGTTTTATAACTCCTGACAAATCAAAGCATTTTAAAACTACCAACCCTGACAGATGTTGGAGAAATTGTGGAAACAAAGGGACACTGTGGCTTACCTTTTGGGAGTGCCCTCAGACTCACCCTTTTTGGGAAATGGTGACTACCAATATAAAAGATATTTTGAGCATTAACAGTGACCTGGGTTATTGTCAGTTAATACTGGGTCTACCACCTAGGGGGCTTTAAACGAAAAACTGATTATTTCTTTAACATTTTACTGGCACTGTCTGGTAAAACCATTACCAAGAGATGGTTATCCCAAGCCTGAGCGGATAACAAAGTCTGGTTAGAGTTGTGTAAATGAAGCCAGCCCAGTTGCATTGAAGGCTGTGGCACTGGATGCCTTACCAGGGACCCGGTTTCAGGAATGAAGTGGGGGTGAGGAGCTGGATTGAGCTGCCACAAGGCAGCTCTCCTCTCATGGGGAAGGATGTGGATTTCCCCGGCTCTTGGCTGCCACCAGGTGAAGATTAGGTGGGTATCCGGTCCATACCGCGTCGGAAGAATGCTGCGGTCCAAAACCGTGTTGACATTACAGCATGCGCGGTTTCAGAGTTGGTTTATTTATCTTAGCGTGGATTGACCACACCTGTTTTCTGGTATCCACGCAGCATTTTTGACCTGGACCCAGCTAGATGGCAGCGCCAAGCCACAAGGGAGACCAGGCATCAGAGCCACAGAGCACATGCACACGCACACCTCCACGAGCATGCGTGACCATGTTCTGGGTTCCGGGATTAACAGGGAGAAAATGGGGCACTTAGGTAGGCTGAATGAAGCCCTGAAGCTAACAGGGTGGATTGAGATACTCTGAGAGAGAGGACCGCAGCCGTGCCTGCTCGGAGCCACAAGGGGAGAAAAAGCTATACAGAAAAAAAGAGTTTTGTTAAGTGAATGTAGAATGTGACGGCATTACTGCACAGGTGAACTGAGCAGAGATATTTAATTCCAGATGGTTACCATACTGGATCTGATTGGAGGCTAATGGGGACCCTTAGTACTGGAACAGCTTCTATGATAAATGCTTTTACTGGGTTTATTGGGAAGTAAAATGAGACTGTTATATTATTACCTGTTACAGACATAACCTATTCAGTGTTATGAATGAGTGAAATTACTTAAATTCCCTGCCCGCCCTCCTGTCCTCTCCATTACTTATGCACTCTCCCCACACCCCACTCCCTCCCTATTAACTCTTTCCAGTATCTCACGTTAGCCAACTCAGCCTCCTCCCTTGCCTCCCCAGATTTCACTCCTCCCTCTCTCCTTTCCCTCTCACATCCTTGTCCCTCCCCTCACCCATTACCCCCTGCACCTCCTAGCTCTCATATTCATCTCTCCGTTCTCCCCTAGCCCTCCTTAACTCCCTTCTAGTTCTCATTTCTCTCTCCTTTCTCCTCCTTGCCCATCCTAACTCTTCTCTCCTTCCCCAACCATCCTGTTACCCCCACTTACATCTCCCATCCCTTCTCCCCTTCCCTTGGTCACCACCTACTCTTTTCCTTCACCACCTACCTTATCCATCCAATCCCCCACCCCCTCGGTTCTTTCCTGTCCCCTACTACCTTGTCCTCTCACCAACTACCTCTGACCCTCTCATGGACTTGTCAGATCACTATTTCAGTTGTAACTGCCCCAGGCTCTCTTTGTATAATGTCTGGCGATATTGCGCCATTGCTTCCGTCGACGTTGATCCTGACAAAGCCTTTGGCAGCACATGCATTCTGTAATGTTTTACCTGTTATTAATTCTATTGTCTAGTCTTATCTGGACAAAGCCACTGGCAGCTCATGTACTGTAATTATATTAACTGTTATCTACCTGCTGTTCTTGTCTATACTTGTCCATTGTCCATGGCATGGAACCTTTGTAAAAGAGCACTGTTTGCGCAAAGGTGTTATCCGGAATTGCCATAAATAAAAATAAAATAAAATAAATCACACTATAAGTTGGGGCTCATGTTCCAGGGCTACTTTACTGATCACTGGTTTACACCTTTGAACAGAGCGCTTCAGGATGTGAAAGTATGTTTAACACTGATTGTGCCTGTACCAGTCATATATTCAGATGTATCTTGTGCTTCTAATCTGAATAAAAAGTTGAGTTAAAAAAAAAAAATCCTTGTACATTTCTTTTGCAAATGTAAGCCACAGAAGAATATAATCTAATTTTTGTTAATGTTTCATTACAGTCATGGCTACACTTCAGTTACCTGCCACCAATCTTGCAAACCTGGCCAACTTACCCCCAGGCACCAAACTCTATCTGACGACGAACAGCAAGAACCCATCCGGGAAGGGCAAGCTGTTATTGATACCGCAGGGAGCTATACTGCGGGCTTCCGGTAATACAGGTGAGATACTCTCTGGAATTCTGCTTCACACACAAATGTTACTGCTGAATTCATTTTGCTTTTATAAACGTGCAGTTGTGTGCATGTAAGCTGGCCAGACCAGCAAAATACTTCTCACTCCCACCAGAACCTGGATAAAGAGAGGCAAAACACCAGGAACTGCAGTACAAAAGTTTTATTTACTTACAGTTCATAAGTGCAAGTGTGCTGGGCATGTAGCCAAAAACAGAATGTTCCACACAGTCTGAGATGATTACCCAATTTTGATTTGTGTTGAGACTGTTACTTTCTCGAGAAAGTCTCGGCAGCATTGCAATGAAGTGGGACTATGGTGGGGGGGATGTAATATGGGGAGTGACGAGAAACTAGGCTAGGTATATAGAGGATAATATATGGGCAACTATCAGCAGTAGCAGCAGTGTAGCCATTGAGAGGTTGCCTTGGTGACTGTTTAAACCTCGAGAGGTTTTGGTCAAAATGGCTTCCTCAAGATGGCTGTAAATGCTTTGTTGCTGATAGTGGACCATGCATTGTCTTTTATAGAGTATGGTCCAAATAATACAAAAACAAGTCAATTATATTTAAAATAGAGCTGCAGGGTCCTTACCTTTGCAGAGTTTTTTTTTTTTGTTACCGCTGCTTTCTTCCGGGTCCAGCTCAGGTTCGCGTAATGCGCATGCACAAACTTGTTCCATGTTGGTGTACCATCGATGTGACGTACTTAAGATGGTACAACTTGATCGTGATCTTGATGGGAACAAGCGACCACCAAACAGTGTGGTTCACAATAAACAAATCAAAACGAAAGAAAAAAACACTATGGTTCTCAAAAGTAGTAGCGAGGAAGGTAAGGGAAAAAAAGATAGCATTCAGAAAGTATAAGGAAACACAGAAGGAGCAGGACAGAGAACTGTACCAGTTAAAGCAGAAGGAATCGGGTAAGGCAGTCAGAATAGCAAAGGCCCAAACCGAGGAAAAGATAGCCAACTCGGTTAAGAAGGGGGATAAAACCTTTTATAGGTTCATTAGGGAGCAAATAAAGACTAAGGCAGGGATACTGAGGCTGAACAAAGAGGAAGGTGGTTGGGCGACAGTGAAAAAGCAGGGATACTGAACGAATACTTCTGTTCAGTATGCACAATGGAAAAGCAGGGGGAAATACCTAATCCGGTCAATAGAAGCACTCTCAATAGGGGGGTTGATATTAGTCCTTTTACAGAAGAAAGGGTTCTGAAACAACTCTTAAAACTGAAGGTGGATAAAGCAATGGGGCCTGATGGGATTCACCCCAGGATTTTAAAAGAACTAAGGGAAGAACTAGTAACACCACCGACTACCCTTTTTAATAAATCAATGGAGGATGGGGTGGTACCTGAGGACTGGAGGAGGGCGGATGTGATTCCTCTTCGTAAAAGTGGGAGCAAGACAGAGGCAGGAAACTAGAGACCTGTCAGTTTGACCTCAGTGGTAGGGAAAATGATGGAATCACTTCTGAAGGAAAGAATTGTTGAGTACCTAGAGGCCAGTGGGGTACAGGACCCAAGGCAGCATGGAGTCACAGCGTGGGAAGGTCATGTCAGACAAATCTAATTGATTTCTTTGACTGGGTGACCAAAGCAGTAGACCAGGGAGGGGCTGTGGACATGGCCCACCTAGACTTTAGCAAGGCATTTGACACAGTCCCGCACAAAAGATTAATAAACAAATTAGCCAGCCTGGGATTGGGTCCTAGGGTGGTAGCCTGGGTAAAACACTGGTTGGACAACAAGACACAGCGGGTAATAGTAAATGGAGTCCACAGTGAAGAAACGAGGGTTAACGCAGGGTTCAGTACTGGGGCCGGTCCTTTTTAATGTTTTTATAAGTGACATTGCAGAGGGACTGGAAGGGAAAGTATATCTCTTTGCAGATGACACAAAGATCTGCAACAGGGTTGATACTCAAGGTGGGGTGGAAAGGATGAAAAGGGACTTGGCAAGGTTGGAGGAATGGTCAAATGTATGGCAGCTTAGATTCAATGCAAAGAAGTGCAAAGTAATGCACCTGGGAAACAAAAACCGAGGGGAAGAGTACACAATGGAGGGTGAGATACTGACAACAAAAATGGAAAGGGACCTGGGGGTAGTCATATCAAATGACCTAAAGGTGGGTCAGCAATGTGAGAAGGCAGTAAGGAGGACTGGGGGGATACTGGGATGCATAGGGAGAAGCATCAGCAGTAGAAAACATGAAGTAATTGGCCCTCTGTGCAGACAGTTGGTAAGACCACATCTGGAGTACTGTGTACAGTTCTGGAGACTCCATCTCCGAAAAGACATAGTCAGGGTGGAGGCTGTCCAGAGGAGGGCAACCAAAATGATGAAGGTCTGCATCAGAAGACGATGAAGAAAGACTAAAGGAACTAAAGATGTATAGCCTCAAGGAAAGGAGGGAGAGGGGGGACATGATAGAAACTTTCAAATACCTCAAGGGAATCAACAAAGTCCAAGAGGGTAGCATCTTTTAGAAAAAGAGATGTGCAAAAACAAGGGGGCACAATTTGAAGATAGAGGGGGGATGGCTCGGAGGTAATGTGAGGAAGTATTTCTTCACAGAGAGGTTGTGGATACATGGAACAGCCTTTCTGTGGAGGTCGTAGAGTCAAAAACAGTGGGGTATTTCAAGAATGCATGGGACAGACATAAGGCATATCTAGTGGGGGTAGGAGAAAGTAGGCTGTTGGTTAACTAGGATCTGCAGCTTATCTGTTAGGTAGGGAAATGGGCAGAACTAGGTGGGCCAAGCGTCCTTATCTGCCGTCAAATTCTGTGTTTCTATGTCACATTGATTGTACAGCAATGCTGAGAAAGGATGGAATTCCATTAATAATAACGTTCCATCATACACTATGTAGGGATCTCCTACTAGCTCAGCTAGGGGAGCTGCTCCTTTCCCTGAGTCCTGGGTTGGAAGCATGGGTGCTGGAACATGGGGTAAATTGGGGGTGTTAAAGATCGAAAGGGCACAGAGTAAAAACAGTAGTTTGTGCAAGCAAAGGGGCACTTTTAATGCTCATTGCCAAAAGTGGGGGTGCTAAAGCCAACCCCCTCCCCCCCCAATGCCCATAGGTTCTGGCACCTATTTGTTGGAAGCCAAAATATTTCAAGTTCATATCCGGGGTTTCCTGGTTTAGAAACATGAGACTGCAGTATACAGAGTGCCCAGCAGGCGGCAGTTGTGTTGGACACCATTGCAGAGCCCTCACATGGGACCTTGCTGTTTTCTAGGCTCCCATCAGATTGCTATACCGAGCACTGACCTTGGGGCAGCAAAACCCTGAAGTAGCTTACTTTAGTACAACAAATTGTTTCCTGAATTTTATTCCCTTAAGTGTAGATTTACTACTACAACACCACGCTACCATGCATCACCCCTCCAGTGAAATTTTAGGGTAAAGTAACATTAGGGGAATCAGGATTCAAACCCAAATCTTCTGCTTTTCAGTCCTGTGCCTTAACCACCTGGCTATTGTGGTTGGTGAATTTCTTGTTTCTGTTGGTTACCTTCACACAGAAGGTACTGCCCTGGATAAGATTGCCTCCCCTTTACTTTTTGTTTGCATTCTGCTCTGTTTTAAGTGGGATTAGATGGCACCTTAAATTTGTTCAGAAAGATACAATCTTATTTTGAGAGGGCTCTTGCAGTAGGTAATTACATATAGGACTGAAGCCGGCAGGCATCAGGACCCCATGGAAAAATTTCTAGCTAGCAGTCTCTGGCAAGGGACCGCCTTCACATCAGGTGACCGGCATCAGGCGACATCAGTATAAAGAGGTGGTCCCTCACACCCACCTTCCAGTTCTTTCCCACCGTTTGCTTTCGACAGCGCCTCGCGGTTAAGTTCCACTGCTCATCAGTCAGTCGTCGCCGGTAGTTATAGCGTGTGTTTTTTCGATTTTTTTTTTTTTCTAAAATATTCGTCAGGATTCTCTTACCTGCCGTGTATGTAGGTCCCCCTACCCGTCCAGAGCACAAAAAACAAGTGCAGCTTGTGTGGTGCCCAACTCCCGTACGAGGACGGCCATTCTTGGTGTCTCATCTGCCTAGGCCCCGACCACCCCGTGGATTCCTCTCAGCACTGCCTGAGGTTCAGCGTGGCTACCCGCAGAAGAAGACAGCAGTCCCTGGAGGCTCACATACTAAAGAAGATGTCCTCCATGGAAAAGGGGCTAAAAAATTTTCCGACAGGCTTCCACCCGAGGGCCTTAGAAGAAGGAAGCACTGGGACGGGACTCCTCATCCGTGGCTGCGGCGACTTGGCTGGGTCGCCGCCCTTCAGGTACGTCCTCGGGGCCGTTCCCCGACGGCCGTCTTGGTGGTGTCTGAGACGGCGTCAGTCCCTCCAGCAGGTTTGCGCTCGGGCCAGTCGGGAGCCTCTGGGACAAAGGAGGCATCCGCTCCCAGTAAGGCTGCCCCAGCGCGGCCTTCTTGTTCGAGCCTCTCCGGTAAGTCGGGCATCGGCTCCTCCGATGTCAGCCCAGAGCTGACCACTAAGTGGCTCGACCCTTGAGCAGCGCCAGTCGTCAACCGCCCGTCAGGTCCTCCCTTACAGCCTTCTTTGGGCACTGGGTCCGATCAATTGGACATGGCTCCTCTGGCCCGCCGGATCCCGCCAGTCAGATGCCGCCCAGGCCCGTCCAGCGGTCGCTCGGTGCGAGCCTCGCGGATCCTCTGACCTTACTCACGGCGCCCGCTGGCTCCCGCAGCCTTCACCGCTGCAGTCCGAGGCCCCTGTGTCTCCCAGCTGAACCGGAGGATTCCTCGGCTCTCCCCGGATGCCACTGGGGACTCTTGGTGTCTCCGTCAGGTCTCCTCCCATAGGTCCGGATGGCCTGGCGTTGGACCCTCTTAGAGCGCTGGCCCTATGGCGGCTGGCGTCACTGCGGATGTCACCTTGATGCTGGACCCGACGCCCGCCAGGCCACCTGTACCTGGCCCGCCTGCAGGGCCTCTTCCAGGACCTTCTACCCTGGTAGAGCCCTTGGTGCTGGATCTTACATCGTCTTATCTGATGCAGTCTTATCCAGCTCCGCAGTATCCAGCACTGCAGTACCCGACGCCGGGCTTCCCACCATCGGGCTACGGATACTCGCCCTACAGATACCCCCAGTATCCGTATCCCCCTCCTCCACCGCCGGCGGATCTGAGGGAGTCTCTGGCTTCTTGGTGGGCTGAGGCCAAGGCTCAGCTCACCAGAGAGGTAGAGAGCCACCTCTCAACGATGGACCCGGTCTCTGATCCCTGTCGCTGGGGGTGAGACCCCCCAACCCCAGAGACACTGCTATGGGGTCTAAGGCTGGGGGTGGCACTTTGCCCCCTTGGGGCCATGTTCCTCCCCCGAGTGGGGAGGGGCCTTCGTCTCCTTCTTCTTCGGACTCATCGGAGGACTCTGATGACCGCTCCGATCCGGACGAGCCTCGCACTCCCGACAAGCCTAGGCCCAGGACTCCTCCGAAGTCCCCTCCGGAGGATCCCTCATTTACGGAGTTGCTAAGAAAAATCCAGGCTCTTCATCAGTGGAAATCTCTGGAGCCAGATCCACAGAGGCAGAAGCTAGCTGCCCATTTGGATTTGCCCGAGGTCGCTCCCACGTTAGTTCCACCCTGGATCGAGCCTCACGCTGACCTCGTCTCCACTATCTGGAAACAATCGTCGGCTTTAGCCCCCCCTCGGAAGGCGGATAGGCTGTATCAGGCTCCCGAGGGGATTGACATTCTTTCTTCACAACCCAAGGCTGATTCGGTCGTGATCAGCGCCACCCACGGCCATTCGGCTAACCCAAAACATTTGAGCTCGTCCCCACCCGATAAGGAATCCCGCCTTCTGGACCAGTATGGCAAGAAGGTCTTTTCTTCTTCCACTCTGGGTATCAGAGCCTTGACTATGTGGCTCACATTGGGGATTACCAGAAGGCTATCCTTAGCGAGGTGGAAGCCAAGTTGGACACCCTTCCTCAAGACTAAACAGGAAGTGGCAGATCTAGTCCGCTCCGCACATTCGGCCAGTAGGCACATGCTGCGCGCTACTTACGATGTGGTGGACGCTTCTGGATGAAGTTCGGCGTTCACTGTGAGTCTGCGGCGACATGCCTAGCTTCAGGTGTCAGGTTTAGCCTCGGAAGTACAGTCCGCCATCCAGGACGCCCCCTTCCAAGGTTCGGTGTTGTTCGGTGGTGATGTCAAGGACATCATTACCTGACTGAGAGAGAAGGACACTGCTCTCAAGGAGGTTGACTCCATGTACAGAGCCTCTTAAGCACAGCGTCGTTCCTTTTGCCTTCGCGCACGGCCTAGGGCGAAACCACAAGGAAAGCAGGCCAACAAACGCTGGGCCCCTCCGGCTGTGAGACCCCCCCACCCAAACGGGCTGCGGGAGCTCCAGCCACGGTGCTGCCCCACACCTCCTGACTCCCTTCCTCTCCCACAGCCTCTGGTCGATCCAGAGGAACCAGTAGGTGAGAGATTCTCCCTTCGTCTGCCGGGTTGGGACAGGATCACTACCGACTCTTGGGTCCTTCAGCTCATAGCAGAGGGCCACACCATAGAGTTTCTTCAGACACCTCCCAGAACCCCCCCCCCCCCAAAGGTCGTCGTACTCCCCCGAACATCATCTCAGGGTTCAGGAAGAAATCTCCTCCCTTCTGTTGAAGGAGGCAATAGAACCCGTCCCTTCCCCTCTTTGGAGGACGGGCTTCTACTCCCATTTCTTCCTGGTACCCAAGAAGACAGGAGACATGAGGCCCATTCTGGACCTCAGCTGTCTAAATCTGTTCGTGGAGTACAAAAGGTTCAGTATGCTCTCCCTGCAGAATCTCCTGCCGGGACTGTGGCTGTGTGCCCTGGACATGCAGGACGTGTACCTGCATGTCCTTATCTGCCTTTCCCACCGCAGATACCTCCGGTTTGCTTTCCGGGGGAACACTACCAGTTCAAGGCCCTCCCATTTGGTCTTTCCTCGGCTCCCCGAGTATTCACCAAATGCCTGTCTGTGGTGGCGGCCCATCTATGTATTCAGGGAGTGCAGGTTTTCCCGTACCTGGACGATTGGCTCCTGGCGGCCCCATCCAGGGAGGAGCTCCTGTGTTCCCTTTGCCTTACCAGGCAGGTTTTTACCAGCCTGGGTATTACCATCAACCAGGCCAAGTCCCATTTGATCCCATCTCAACGCCTCCAGTTCATCGGGGCGATTCTGGACACGACCACCGGTATGGCCTTTCTGCCCCCAGACAGGGTGACCACACTCCAGGCTCAGGCAAGCTTCTTGTCCTTGCATAGGCGGATTCCCACCAGGTCGGTCCTTCGCCTCCTGGGGCTCAAGGCGGCTGCAATTCCGACAGTTCCGTGCGCTCGGCTCCACATGAGAACCTCTCAGTGGACTCTTCGGTCTCAGTGGGATCAGTTGGTCGACGACTTGGACCAAGAGGTGCTGGTCTCAACCCTGATGCTTTGGGATTTGCACTGGTGATTGGTTCAGGAGAACCTTTGTCGGGGAGTTCCCTTCTGCCTTCCTCCCTCCTCCCAAACACTGACAATGGATGCCTCGGGCGAAGGTTGGGGAGCTCATTTGGGATCCCAGTGCACCCAGGGCTCGTGGTCCATACTCGAGCAGACGCTTCACATCAACGTGCTCAAGCTCAGAGCGGTGTTGTACGCTCTTCAAGTGCTACACCCCTTTCTGCTTCCCGGTCACCTGGCTGTCCAGACTGACAACATGAGTGTAGTCTGGTACCTCAGCAAACACGGGGGGACTCGTTCTTACCCTCTTTGTCGGGAAGCGATGCGGGTCTGGGAATGGGCGACCCTACACATCCTTCATCTCACTGCAGCCCACGTCCCGGGGGTAGAGAATTCGTTGGCAGATCACTTGAGCCGATCCTCTGCACAACCTCATGAGTGGGAATTGGACCAGGCATTAACAGATAGCATCTTCCTACGTTGAGGAACCCTTCAGGTCGACCTGTTCACATCCCCACTAAACGTAAAACTGCCCACCTTTTGCTCGCTCTCTCCAGGGCGCGGGCGACTCTGGAGAGACGCTGTGTCTCTCGACTGGAAGGGCAGATTCGTTTATGCTTTTCCCCCAATTCCATTGATTCCGAGGATCCTGCACAAGCTTGGCTCAGAAGGGGCCGGTATGATTCTCATCGCTCCCTTCTGGCCCAGGCAAGTTTGGTTCTCTCTTCTGCAACAGTACTCAGAGGAACATCCGATTCCTCTTCCTCTTTCGCGACTACTGTTGACCCAGGATCAGGGATCCCTGGTCCATCTGAGCCTCAAGTCCCTTCAGCTGCTTGGCTCCTACAGACGTAGCACAAGCCCGTTTTGGGGTTTCTCCTCAAGTGGCAGAGATCTTGGTGGAGGCCAGGAAGCCGTCCACTCGCTCCACCTACGCCATGAAATGGAAACGGTTTTCCATTTGGGCTTCATCCAAAGACTTGGAGCCTTTCTCCTGTCCTGCCGGGTGGCTACTGGACTACATGTGTTATCTCTTTGACCTGGGTCTCAGTCATTGCTCTTTGAAAGTTCACATGGCGGCTCTGGCTGCTTATCATGTTCCCTTTGGGGACAGAACTTTCGCTCAGCTGGAGGTCGCGAAGACCTTTCTACAAGGGGTTCTTCATCTGAGACCCCCATTCGGGGTCCTGCCCCTCCTTGGGATTTGAATTTCATTCTCGAGAAGCTTACGCTGCCTCCCTTTGAGCCGGCACCCTAAGCAGAACTTAAGTTCCTTTCGAGGAAGGCTCTCTGCCTAGTGGCCATTACTTCCGCTCGAAGAATTTCCGAGCTTCAGGCCTTGATGTGCAAAATTCCATATCTGATTTTCCAAAAGGAATGTGTGGCTCTGCGCACCAATCCTAAGTTTCTCCCTAAGGTGGTAGTGGAATCTACGTTGAACCAGTCCATTGAACTGCCAACTCCAATCATGGGGGAGTATCTTTTACATACCCTGGACGTTCACCGGATTCTGAGATACTACACCAACAGGACGAAGGATCTCAGAAAGACTGACCAACTATTTGTTTCTTTTGCCAGCAAAAGAGAACGACGCTGTTTCCAAAAATGTTTGTCCAAATGGTTGGCTCACTGTATCACTTTCTGCTGCAAAAGTATCACAAGACCTTGCCAGGTCAGGTCAGGGGTCACTCCACTAGGGGTGTCAGGGCCTCTGCTGCCTGCTTCAAGAATGTGTCAGCGGCTGATATTTGCTGCCCGCCCATAGCGGACTTCTGTCATACCTACAAGCCACACAGTTTTGGACATTGCCTCTAGCCATAGAACCCGGCTTTGGGTTGGCTGTTCTGCAGGACTTCTTTCTTAAGTGCTCTTCAATCAGAGGATCTCTTATGAGTAGTTTCCTTCTCCTGTGTGCTTCTTTGTTCCAGACTGCTCGGGACTCAGTCCTATATGTAAGTACCCACTGCAAGAGCTCTCTCGAAGTAAGATAGTATAGTTACGTAAGAACTTACCGTTAACAGTAGATCTTGAGAGAGGCTCTTCTGATAAATAACCTTCCGCCCTCCATCCCCTTAGTTTTTTCAGCTCCTTTTCCAGGAAGGAAATATCAGCTTCTCGCTTCGTCTAGCCTTTTTGGCCTTTGGCGGGAAAGAACTTGAAGGCGTGAGGACTGCCCCTTTATACTACGTACTTCCTGACACGGTCACCTGACATGGGGGCGGTCCCTCGCCAGAGACTGCTAGCTAGAAATTTTTCCGTTGGGTCCTGACGCCTGCCGGCTTCAATCCTATATGTAATTACCTACTGCAAGAGCCTCTCTCGAAGATCTGCTGTTACGGTAAGTTCTTACGTAACTGTCCTTTACTCGGCCCATGTACCTGGCAACAGTCATTTCCTCTGTCCTTGCTCTCATAGCTTCTAATGGTAGAGGGCACAAAAGAAAGCTAGAAGAGAAAAGGGTTCAGCACTCAGTTCAAATTCACAGAAAAACGCTCAAAAGCTATTCATAGTGCTGCAATCATAGTGCAAAATCCCCCAAGCTCGTGGTGATTGGTTGTGAAACACTGGAGCTTCAGTGGGTCCTCTTGTCTGTTGGACTCTGCACTTTTTTTGCTTGTTTTGCGCAGTTGAGCTTCTGCAATAAATTTTGCTTGCAGCACTGTGAAACAGCTTTAAATCATTTTTCTGTGAATCTGTACTCTGCTGAACCCTTTTCTCTTCTGGACTACAGTTACGAGTTTGCATCACCAACACTGGGCTAGAGGTCCTTTTAATCTACCAGCAAAAGAAAGCTATAGAAACATAGAATTTGATGGCAGATAAGGACCACCTGGCCCACCAAGTCTGCCATTTCCCTACCTACTGTATATACTCCAGATCCTTCTTGATCTCCTTCCCTCCCCTAGTGTTGCCTTCTGCCTATCCCATGCATTCTTGAATTCACATACTGTTATTGCCCTCACAACCTCCTCAGGGAGGCTGTTCCATGCATCCACCACTCTTTCTGTAAAAAAAATACTGCTTCACATTGCCCCTGAGTCCCCCACCCCCACATCTTCTTTTCTGAAAGATGCTGCCCTCTTGAACTCTGTTGATCCCTTTGAGGTATTTGAATGTCTGTCATATCCCCTTCTCCCTCCTTTCTTCCAGTGTACACATATTGAGTTTCCTCACTCTCTCCTCATATGGTTTCTTGTGTAGCCCCTGCACCATTTTTGTTGCCCTTCTCTGGACTGCCTCCACCCTGTCAGTGTTCTTTTGGAGATGAGGGCTCCAGAACTGCATGCAGTACTCCAGATGAGGCCTCACCAATTGCCTGTACAGCGGCATCACCACCTCCCATTTTCTACTGGTGATACCTCTCCCTCTGCACCCCAGCATCCCCCTGGCTTTCCTCACTGCCCTCTCACATTGTTTGGCTACTTTTAGATAATCTGTTATGACTACCCTCAGGTCTCTTTCCAGTTTGATTGCTGTTAGCAGAGAGACAGACAGACAGACAGATATTTTATTTCTAAAGCGCCCAATTCCAGAGACTCTGGGTGCTATACAATATAAAAACCATACAATTTAAAATCGTGCACAAATGCACACATGAAAAATACTACTGGGAGCATACAATTAAATGTATCTATCCCATGTAAAACAAGTTAGTAATTTCAGAAATGTAATGAATAAATGCTTGCTGGAACAAATGCGTCCTCAGACCCTTTTTAAAGGCTTCCACCGAGGGAGCCTCCTTTAAATAACCAGGCAAGGAGTTCCACAGGGTAGACATGGTCACTGAGAACGCCTTGCCCCCAGAATGCCTCAGCCTAGCCTTGGGAAGTCTCAAGAGGCCTCCCTTGGCAGAACGGAGTGCCCGGGCCGGCCAGTAGGGAACAAGGAGGTCTTGCAGATAGACAGGTCCCCTTTCATGCAAGGTCTTATAGGTCAGGAACCTTATCTTGAAGACAGTCCTTCACCTGACCGGCAGCCAGTGCAGTTCGCAGAGGACTGGGGTGGTGCTCACACCTTTTCGCCGCGTTCTGCACCAGCTGCAGCCTGCGGAGGTTGCCTCCAGATAACCCTAGGTACAGGGCATTACAGTATTCCAACCTGGAAGAGACGAAAGCATGTGCCAGTGTGGTCAGGTCCTCTGGCTGGATCAGGGTTCGAATTTGGACGATATTCCTGAGATGATAAAACCTGCTTTTAACTACGGCCGACACCCGAGTATCAAATGTCAGGCTGTCATCCAGAATCATGCCCAAATTCTTCACCTGTCTAGAAGGGGCCAGGGGTACACCACCCAACACTAGGCTCCACAACCAGTACCTCAGTCTTGTCTGGGCTAAGCTTAAGCCAGTGGTGAGTCATCCACAATTGGATTTCCTCGAGGCAGCTGGGTATTGGGCGCACGGGACAAGTACAGCTGGGTATAATCTGCATAACATTGAAAACCCAGGCCGTACTGCCTGATAATGCCCCCCAGTGGCAGCATGTACACCATGAACAACGAGGGCGACAAGACCAAACCCTGTGGAACCCCACAGCACAGAGGCTTCGGGTTAGATGAGACAAGTCTCACTGTCTCTCTTTGCACTCTGTCAGTTATGACCTAAACCAGTTGATGACATTACCAGACAGGCCACACCAGAACTGCAGGCGGTCAAGTAACACCTCATGGTGCACAGTGTCAGATGCCGCAGAGAGGTCCAGGAGGACCAGAATGGTACAGTCTCTCCTGTCCCTCGCCATCAGTAGATCATTTAGCACCCTCAACAGGGCAGTCTCCATACTATGCCCTGCACAGAAGCTAGACTGGAAAGGCTCATAGGTGGAGGAAGAGACGAGATGTCTCTCAAGTTGCACGGCCACCACCTTTTCTATGACCTTCCCTAAAAATGGGAGGTTCCAGACCAGCCTGTAGTTGCTGAGGCAGTCCGGGTTCAAAGAGGGCTTCTTCAAAAGGAGTCTAACAAAGGCCTCTTTCAGGGCCAGTGGGAAGACCCCACTCCTCAATGACCTCGAAGACGACCTCAGCAACCACAGGTCCAATCAGGTCTAAGCACATAACCAAAAGGCAGGTTGGACTTGGGTCCAGATCACACTGTGTAGGCCGCAACTTTGAGATTATCTCAATCACCTCCCCCAACCCAACCAGCTCCAACTCATCCCAGATAGGACCTCAGCCATGATAGAGTACATCTTGTCGGCAAAAAAACAAAGCCAGCTCCTCGTACCTGGTGCTAGAAACTGCCCCCCCCGCATGGAAACAAGCAGGATGTAAAAGCCTGTCTACCGTGCGGAAGAGTTGCGCTGGTTTGTTCCTCGCCGCAGCAATATCCCTAGACAGAAATTCCGCCTTCTTTCAGGAGATTGCCCCCTGATAGTTGGCATAATGCGACTTCAGGGCCAATCTGTCCTCCACCAAGCCACATCTCCTCCAGCATCTCTCTACCCTCCGCCCCTTATCTTTAAACTCTGGAGATCCTCATCATACCAAGGAGGTCTCCGACGAGTAGACAGGGGCCTGACACGAATGGGTGCAGTTGAGTCAAAGACCACACCAGCAGCCCCATTATAGACTGCCACTGCCTCCTCTGTCCCAATCGCACAAGCTGCCCCAACACCACCAACAGGTCCCCAGAGGAAACTCCTGTTAATGGGCGATACTGGACCATCTCCACAGGGGCAGGACCATCTGGGGGGCCCTAAACGTGAACCCCACGTGCTATGATCCGACCAAACAACCAGATCTACACTGAGGTCGATAATATCTAGACAAGAGGAAAAAAAAACAAGTCCAATGTGTGGCCACCCGAGTGTGTTGCTGTTACCTTTTGTGTCAGGCCCAGGGCCTCCATGCTCCCAAGTACCTCCTCCCCATGTATTCCTCGCCTGGGTTTTTGTTCCCCAAGTGCATGATTTTTCACATCTTACTTCGAGAGGGTTCCTTCAGTAGGTCATCACATATAGGACTAGCGCCACCTGGTGTCTGGCCGCATGGCAGACTTTTTTCTAGCAGTACCTGACGGGGGACCGCCCACCTGATGTCACGTGACTGACTTCAGCATGACGCTATATAGTGAATGGTCCCCATGCCTGACCTCTACTACTTTCCCACCGTCGCCTCGTGTCAGTCGCATTGCAGACTTCCATTCGTGTTTGTCGTGAAACTTCTTGTGTCAGATTGTTCCATCACATTTTACTTCAAAACTCGAGTTTTTCGCTTATGTCGTCACCTAAGAAGTGCTCGTCGTGTGGCACACAAATACCCCACAAGGATGGCCATGTTAAGTGTGTGATCTGCCTGGGCCCAGACCATCCCGTCTCATGTTGCCTGGAGTGCCAGCCTTTCAATCAGGCCACTAGGAAAAGGAGGCAGCAGGCTTTGTAGGCCCACCTTTTAAAAGTCCGTCTTGCTTCATTGGAAAAGCAGATGGAGGGGATCTGCCATTCCTCTTCAGATTCTCCTTCCAAAAAGTAGCACGGAAAGGAGAAACATTGGGAGCGGGAGTGTTCTGCTGAGGCCCAGCCAGAGGCTTCTCGGCCCTTGACGAACAAGGCCGCTTCTCAGCCGCTGCCTAAAGTGAAGACTTCTGATGGTAAGTCAGACAAAACTTCCACGGGTAAGTCAACCACCGGCTCCTCCGATGGCTGCGCCGCATCTGCCATTAAGTAGGTTGCCGGCTCCTCTGGGGGCCGCACGGCTGCCGGTAAATCGGCTCCAAAGGCCTCAGGGACCCGCCCAGCTGTAGCCGATAAGTCGGCAGGGGGCTCCTCCCTCTTCCGCCTGGCACAGTCTGGTAAGACACCCATCTTTGATGGCCACTTAGGCATGGCTCTCCTGTCGGGGCCTGACTGCGCCTCACCGTACGTCCGGAAGAGCCAGGAGGAGACTGCCCTTCTCCCCCAACGGTAACCTCCCCTTCTCAGGTGGTTACATCAGGCGAGGGCAGTGTGGAGCCCCTTGACGTGCTCCATTCCTCTGGGTCTGCTCCGCACTCCCCTGACGGGTTCACTGGGAAGGAGGCTCCTCCCCAACTGTCCAGCCTTGATGTGGAGGCCCCTCCTCCCACTTCAGGTGGGATCTCTCCTGACCCAGCCCTGATCCCACCATCGGGTCCGGCTCCAGTTATCCAGACGCTGGAACCTCCAACGACAGTCTCAGAGCCTGTGCCCAGCTGTCTTCCTCAGCCTTTGGCTCCAGCGTCAGACGTGGTCCCTCCATCGGGCCCCCTTCGTCCGGCTCCGACACTGGCCACTGCGATGCCGGCCCCTTTTCTGGCGCCAGATCGGGTGGTGCCAGTCCCGACGCTGGACCCACCACTGATCTATACGATGGTGGGCCCGATGTGGGTCACCCCTCCATCAGACCCCCTGACATTGGGGATTTACTCTAGACCCGGGACTGTCCCTCATTACCCCCGGTATCCTGGGGACCACTACCCAGATGGTCCTCCTCCTCCTGATTAGAGTAACACTGGACAGTACTACTCTGGGTACAATCCTTTCCAGGGATATCACTTTTCTGGTTACAAGGAGTACCACTACCCACCCCTCGGTAATCCCCCTCCTCCCCCGCCCCCTCCACAAGCTCTGGCCATGCCGGACTTCAAGACCCTAATTCAGTCTTGGTGGCAGGGGGCACGTTCAAAGCTGGCATCAGATCTGGAAAGCAGGCTCCCACCTCTGCGCTCTCCCAGATCTCCATCCCAGAGGAGTTCTTCCCCTCCTTCCATGGTCCATGTTTCAGGGACGGCCCGCAAGACTATTGTTCTCCCAGACCTTGGAGACCGTCCAGATGAGGGGGACGACAACGATGATGTTGAGAATGACAATGAGTCACCGGAGGAGCCCTCAGATGAACTTGAGGGCAAGGTTTTCCCCAAGTCCCCCTCAGAGGACCCTGCCTTTTCGGACCTCTTGAGGTCCATTCAAGAATATTTTGAGTGGGATTCGGAGGAACAGGACCCAATGCGTCAGAGACTGCCCGAACACTTAGACTTGGTCTCTGTCCCCGGTCCCGGTTCCTCCCTGGATTGGACCTCACCAGGACCTCACCTCTATGGTCTAGCAGATACCTCATTCCATCCCAGCTATCCCCAAGAGGGCAGACAGGGTGTACCAGGCGCCTAATGATGCTCCACTTCTCAATGTACATCTGAAAGCAGACTGCGTCGTCATTTTGGCTGCTCATGATCGCTCTTCCGCACCTAAGCACCTCTCCTCCAGACAAGGAGTTAAGGCAGATGGACCAGTTTGTCAGGAAGGTCTGTTCTTAAGCCACATGCGCGCTTCAGTCCCTGAATTATGTGGCCCATATGGTGTCACACCAGAAGGCTACCTTGGCCAGACTGGAGGCCCGAGTCCAGGCTATAGACCCTTCGGGCCTCAAGGAGGAGCTCGCCAAGGATCTCTCTCTCTCCCATTTTTCCTGTAGGCATGCTCTGTGGGCTACTTACAACTCTGTCGATTCAGTAGCCCATGCCTCGGCGACGGCCATTGCATTGAGACGGCACGCCTGGCTTTGCATTTCTGGCCTCGCCTATGAGGTTCAGTCTGCAATTCAGGACGCCCCCCTTCCAGGGCTTGGGGCTTTTTGGTGGTGACACCAAGGACATCATCACCGACTTCCGGGATAGAGGCCTCACCCTGAGGTCCATGTACTGATCGGCCACTCAGTAGCAACAGCAGCCCTTTTGGAAAAGGACCTGGAGGCAGAGGAAACAGGCCCCGGCTCGCCGCCAGGGGAAATGCAAGGCCACGGTTCGCCACTCCTCTTCCTCCAAGAGACCAGGGGCGCTCAGGGGTCCTCCTGACTGACCGTCCTGCCACCTCCTGCCTCCCTCACCCCACCACCTCCTCAGCCTCACGGCGAGGCTGGTGAGGTGGGAGAATTCACCTGCGTGCAGAAGTGGCAGGGCATAACCTCTAATAATAATAAATAATAATAATTTTATTTATAAAGTGCCTTTCAGTGTATCAAGGCGCTGAACATTTTAAGATCATAAATTCAAATTTCAAATACAAATCTACAAAACATGTATAAAAATGTACCATAATAACATCAGATATTAAAACATAATAAGTTATAATAAAAATACAGACATACTAAAATTAACTTAGTTATCCAAGAAGGCCATTTGCCATAAGTATGTTTTCAAATCTTTCTTAAATATCTCCATGGAGGTGCACTCCCGGAACCAGCATGGTAGAGAATTCCAAACAGTGGGTGCAGCATGAGAGAATGCTGTGCTGCCTGAAGATTTTAGACTCACTCTTGGAATCTCTAACAACCCCTCATTGGCCGAGTGGAGCGATCGGCCAGGGCAGTAAGGCACCAGAAGTTCTTTCAGATAGGTCGGACCCTGATCGTGAAGGGCTTTAAAAGTCAATAAAATTACTTTAAAGGTGATCCGCCACTGTATAGGGAGCCAGTGCAGTTTGCGCAGTACCGGGGTAATATGACAGGACATACTTGTCCCAGTCAAAACCCGGGCTGCGCGGCTCTGTACCAGCTGTAGGTGACGGATTTCTAACCCAGAAAGCCCAAAGTAAAGGGCGTTGCAGTAGTCTAAGCGCGAGGATCAACGCTGGCAAAGAGTCAGACGGAACAAGGCGCCTAACCCTGGCAATATTCATAAGATGGTAAAAGGAAGTCCTGACAACGGCCGACGCTTGAGATTGTAGAGTCAGTTTGTCGCCCGGCTCTGATGGACACACGATAGAGTTTCTGACGCTTCCACCAGAATCTCCACCAAGCCACTCTTCCTACTCCAGGGATCAGGCTCTTCTCGTTGGAGAAGAAATTCAAAGCCTCTTGCTCAAGGAAGCAATTGAGAGCATTCCCTTCCAGCAAAGGGGAAGGGGATTTTACTCCCAATTTTTCCTGGTTCCAAAAAAGTCGGGAGACATGAGACTTATCCTCGACTTGAGCAGTCTCAACCTGTTCATCGAATACAAGAGGTTTCGGATGCTGACGCTTCAGAGCCTTCTCTTACTTCTTCTGGAGAACCATTGGCTTTGCGCTCCGGACATGCAGGATGCTTACCTGCACATTCCAATCTTCCCCAACCACCGCTGATTCCTGTGGTTCCTATTCCAGGGGGAGCACTTCCAGTTTCCGGCCCTTCCCTTTGGTCTGTCCTCTGCACCTCTGGTGTTCACCAAGTGGCTGGGTAGTGGCGGCCTTCCTTCGCCACCAGGGGATCGTGGTTTTCCCTCACCTGGACCTTTTCGCCAAACTGGGGATCACTGTCAGTATCTCCAAATTATGCCTTTCCGTGTCCCAGAGATTTCAGTTCTTTGGGGCGGTTTTGGATATGGTCCAATGCAGAGCCTTCCTTCCTCCAGACAGGGTCGAGACCCTGATCCGTCAGGCTTCTTTGGTGGCTTCGTCCAAGACCATCCCGGCTCAGGAGGTCCTCCGCCTGCTTGTCCTGATGGCAGCCTCCATCACTACTGTTCCACTAGCAAGGCTTCACATGAGAACTACTCAGTGGTCCTTGCGGGTGCAGTGGGATCAACTCCTGGATGACCTGGACCATCCTGTCCTAGTTTCATTGGCAGTTCAGAAAGAATTGCTGTGGTGGAGGGATCCCTGCAACCTTTCCGTGGGTCTTCCTTTCGGGAGCCCAACCCCCTCTGCATCTCTGACTACAGATGCGTTGAATATGGGATTGGGGGGGCACACCTAGGGGGGGCACCAAGCACAGGGACTGTGGTCCAGCTTGGAAGCATCTTTACACATTAATATTTTGGAGATGAGGGCAGTCTTGTGTGCCTTGCAGGCATTTCAGACCCTCCTTCCCAAGGGATCACTGCTTGTGCAGACAGACAATATGTCAGTTGTCTGGTACCTCAACAAACAAGGAGGAACTCGCTCATACCACCTTTGCGGCGAGGCGATGAGGGTGTGGAACTGGGCGGTCCAGCACAATCTGGTCCCAGTGGCCATGCACGTTCTAGGTGTTCAAAATGTCCTGGCGGACAGTCTCAGCATGTCTCTGACCCTAAGTCACAAATGGGAACTAAATCAGGACGTGGCAGAGTCTCTCTTCCTAAGGTGGGGGCGTCCGGAACTTGACCTCTCTGCCTCCCACTGCAATGCAAAACTTCCCAATTGTTGCTCGCTTGGTCCAGGGCATGGTGCTTTCTGGCATGACGCGCTGTCTCTCTCGGACAGGGAAATTTTTGCATGCCTTCTCTCCGTTTCCCATTCTCCAGAGGGTTCTCCTCAAGCTTCAGGCAGAGAAGGCGCGGATGATCCTTACTTAGCGGAGACTATATGGGATTGTTGTTTCTTCTCATTTCAGTAAAGCTTATCATTATGTACCTTTGCATGTTAATTATGTTGACCGGTATGTATAGGCCCATATTGACCGGCACCTTCACAAAGTTTTTTTTTTTTTTTTGCACCGTTGTCCACCGTAATTGTAATCTTATGAAGTGTACTGTATTGTATTAATGCCCAGGACCACCCTGAAAATGAGCTTGCTCAATGGTGTTTATGCCTGGTTAAATAAAGTGATTGATTGATCCTCATCGCCTCCCCTTTGGCCGAAACAGATTTGGTTCCCGCTTCTGCAACAGTTAGCAGAGGAACCACCAGTTCCACTTCCAGTGACTTACGACCTCTTGACACAGAATCAAGGCCAGCTCGTCCACCCGGGGCTCAGGACCCTGCACCTTCATGCGTGGCTCCTGCAGACGTAGCGGCCTCCCACTTTGGGGGTCTCCTCTCAGGTTGCCCAGATAATTGTTGATGACCCTGCTCCTGGATGTGGCTGCATCATAGGTGTTCCAGTTAACATCAGGTATATTTAGGTCCCCTATCAACAACACTTCCCCCTTTTTCTGCCATTTTACCGATGTCATCTACCGTTTGCCTATCTGTTTCCTCCCCTTCTGCTGGGGGTCTGTAGATAACCCCCATGTGGATAGTGTTGCCAATTCCTGACTACAGGGTGACCCACAGTGCCACTTCTTTTCCTTGCTTTCCCTTTATTTCAGTTGCTTTGATCCCCTTTGATGTAGATCGCTAATCCTCCTCCTTTTTTGCCCTCCCTGTCTTTCCTTTATACTGTGTGCCTAGGTATATTAACATCCCAGTCATGGCTTTCTGTATACCATGTTTCAGTGACTGCCACAATATCCAGGTCTCCCTCTGCCATCAAAGCCACCAGGTCAGGGATCTTGTTACCCAGGCTGCGGACATTTGTACACATGATCCTCCATGTTTCGATGGCTTTGACCCTACTTGTTCCCCTCCTATCCCTTCCCCCTGTGCCTCCCCTGAGATTACTTCCTGTTTTAGTCCGTTGTGTTTTCCTGTCCTTAGTATCCTCTTGTCTGACTACCTTAACCTGCTGGTGGGGGGAGCTGAGTTCTTCCTCCATATTTTCACCTCCCCCTTGGTAGTTAAAATGTTTGCCAATGAAACATTCAAACCTTTTACTCAGGATCCTGCCCCCCCCCCCCCGACAGATGCAGACCATCCCTTGTGTACATGCCTGCATCTCTTCAGGTGGGCCCCCAGTCCCCAATGAAGCCAAAACCCTCAACTCTGCACCAGTTCTTCAGCCATTTGTTGAATCCCATAGTGCGGAGCATCCTGGCCTCTCCCATGCCGTAGACAGGTAGCACTTCCGAGAAGCTTACCAAGCATGCCACCTGCCTAAGACCCCTTCCTAACTCTGTGAACTCCTTCTGCACTGCCCCAACCTCACTGTCAGCCAGGTCATTTGTCCCCAGGTGGTCAAAGATCTAGCTCCCCTTCCCGTACTGTTGCCCCTGTGATCATAGAAACATAGACTTTGATGGCAGATAAGGACCGCTTGGCCCATCTAGTCTGCCCATTTCCCTACCTACAGAATAGGCCGCAGACCCTAGTTAACCAACAGCCTGTTTCTTCCTACCCCCCACAAGAATTGCCTTATGTCTGTCCCATGCATTCTTGAATTCTCCCACAGTTTTAGACCCCACAACCTCCTCAGGAAGGCTGTTCCATGCATCCACTACCCTCTCTGTGAAATAATACTTCCTCACATTGCCCCTGAACTGCCCTCCTTCTATCTTTAAATTGTGTCCCTTGTTCTTGTAAGTCTCTTTTTCTGAAAGATGCTACCCTCTTGGACTTTGTTGATTCCACTGAGGTACTTAAAAGTTTCTGTCATGTCCCCCCCCACCCCTTCTTTCCTCAAGGGTATACATATTAAGCTCCTTTAGTCTCTCCTCATACGGCTTCTCTTGCAGACCCTGCACCATTCTAGTTGCCCTCCTCTTGACTGCCTCTATCCTGTCTATGTCCTTGCAGAGATGGGGTCTCCAGAACTGGACACAGTACTCCAGATGGGGTCTCACCAACTGTCTGTACAGAGGAATAACAACTTCCTGTTTTCTGCTGCTGATGCCTCTCCCTATACATCCCAGTATACTCCCAGCCCTCCCTACTGCCTTCTCACATTGCTTGCTAACCTTAAGGTCATCTGATATGATTACCCCCAGGTCCTTTTCATTTTTTGTTGTTGTTACTACCTCCCCACCCATTGTGTATTCTTCCCCTAGGTTCTTGTTTCCCAGGTACATTATTTTGCACTTCTTTGCATTGAATCCTAGCTGCCATACTTCTGACCATTCCTCCAACCTTGCCAAGTCCCTTTTCATCCTTTCCACGCCTCCTTGTGTATCAAATATCCTTAGGATCCTTAGGATTTGCCTCCTATCCATCCAAGCTGAGGCACCTGGTAGGCAACTTACCTCTCTCTCCCTCCTCCCTTCCCCAACCCTAATTCTACCTCCCTAATAAGAGTCCCCAACTAGGAATTGCTTCCTTCTCCTCTGGGGACCCTTGCCTCGCCTCCCCCCCCCCCACCGGTCTCCTCTACGGAAGTTCCTCACATCCACCTTGTCCTCCACTGTGGTTTCCTCCATGGAATAGCCTCACTCTGCCAGAATGGTGTAGGAGTTGTGGAGTGGAACCACAGAAGTGCCTCTGCCCAACGTTTCTCACCCTGCTTGAGCCCACCATTGTCCACTCTACTCTTCTCTTCTCACAGAGTGGTACGTAGGAGTCTCAATGTAACCTCTCTTCCCCCACTCGAAGTGCCACATATATCTTCTGTCATGGGCAGTTGAGCTTTCTCAGTCTCTGCTCCCACCCTGTGGAATAAATTACCTGCATCCATCCACTCCTCTGCCACCCATCTGTCCTTTAAAACCAATCTGCACAACTGGCTTCTAGTTGGGTCAGGCTGTAACTGCCCCCAAGACAATACCAGAGGGAGTGTGCTATTAATACGTTAGGACCTGGTGAGCTGTTGGGGCAACTCCATCGCCCTACATTTCTGGCCTTTCCCGCTCTGTTTGTCCCTTAGCTTTCTCTGCCAGCATCAATTGCCCCCAAGGTAACACCGGTGGGTGTGGGCCATCGTGGTGTCAGGACCTGCTGTGCCGTCTTTTGGGACCCCTCCCCTTTCTCCAACTTGGCTTCCTGTTGCCCCCTAACCTTGCATCGTACCTCACAGTACTCTCTGCTCTCCTAAAGTACTACTGATCCACTGTTTTGATATTTCTCTAACAAGTCTGAGCTTTTAAGCACCTAATTATCCTAAATCACTGTCAGCTTGTATACTCTATGTAAACTTCCATGCACCTACTAATTTAGCCTACTGCCCACTGTTACAGCAGGTAGGCATCTTAGATAGACCTTGAACACTGAAACTATGCTTGCAGACCTGCTTTGTCTCCATCACATGTTAATTACCTCATCTGGAGGTACGTTACCAAATCCTGTATTATTTTGTATATATTGTATTATAAGTGTGTTCCTCTGTATTATTGCTATTTTTGTACATTGTCTCTGTTGATTGTTATTTTGCAGCCACATCTGTGGCCCAGGTCATGTCTGAAAATAGTCCAATGGATCAGTGCACTTACCTGGTTACCAAAGGCATAAATAAATAAACTGCCCCTCCTTACTGGCATCCTCTGAGGCAGTGGGGTGGCTTTGGTGGTTCCTGGATGGAGGAGGAGGTTACCCAAATCCTAGCCAACTCTGCCTGGAGACGAGCAACCTCCGCCATCAACCCAGAGAGGTGCATGCAGATAGAGCAGCACCGCAGCCTCCAGAATGTCTCCCGGAAGACTGCTGCCCCACAGCTGTTTCATTGCATCACTCCCATCATATCTGTTGTTTGCCTTCTCCTTCGTCAGCTTTAGGCACCCAAGTAAACTGATGTACGTAAGATATATATCTATATTTATATATAATCAGGCAGCTGTGTTAGGAAACAGTCACAATTTAAGAACCTTTTTCACCCAGTACAATAGTGAGCCTCTAGTCAAACACTCAGTACCCCACACCGACTTGGGAGACAGATAATTACCTTTGGTATCCCTGTGTAAATGTTTGCAAACACACCCCTCCTGAGACAGGACAGGAGGTGGAGGAAGTGTCTATGGGGCAGCCCTGCAAATATACGCGCACACCTGGAGTTCGATGGGTGGGGTGAGGGGTGGGTGGCTGTAAGAGGAGGTATTGTCTCTCAGAAGCAGTCAGCCCACTTCAGTCTGAGATACCATCCAGGTTCCTCAGCTCCCGGTTCCTGCAACAATCACAAGACTCACAGCAATTGCAAGGAGAAATGTACAGGTTAGTGTTAACATAAATCACCTCTGCTTTGTAGATCTTCCTGGACTAAGTCTCCATCACTCATTCACACTAGTGGGATAGCGCTGGAGGCGCTAGGACTAAGCGGGAGGCAAACATTTTCTGAAGGGTCGGCTCCGCGGTAGGACGCGCATGCGCGCACCCTTGAATGGACTCGTGCCTGTGTAGGCTATCTCGCGTCGACCCTCAACCGCCTCAGTTCCTTTTCTCCCGCCGCCAAGTGTGCTTGGATGTCGATGTCGCTCGTCTGCCGGAGTCAGTTTTCGTCTATACGACAGCAGCTTTTAGTGTTTAACTGTTTCATTTAACTGTTTAGTAGTAATTTCTTATTTTACGAACAAGAAAAGAAGATTATGAAGAAAAATAAATTCTTTCCTGCCATCAGCGAGGTCGTCCCCAGGCGTAGCGGTGGGTAGGAAGACTTTGTTGAAAGTTGTTATGGCAGAGGGCTGTGCCTGGTCTGCCACCCTTAAATAACGAGGAGGTCTTACTACAGACAGTCCTGTGCTGGGGGACAGTCCACGAGCATGACTCTAAGCGGTTCCATGGATCTGGCTCCGCTTAGCCTCGAGCTCTTCTTCCTCGATTGGGGAAGAAGAATCGGTGCCGCTTGAGGTTGCCCTTTGTTATGTCTGCACGAGGATTGTTCATTGGAAGGGGAGATAGGCCTGAACCGACTTTTGTGGGTTCCCCTTGGCCCCGCTCCTAACGGTTGCTTTCTCGACTCCGGACTCCATCTCTGTTCTCGTTGGAGTTCTGGTGAGCAGTTTCACCTCTGGGCCGCTCCTGTGGAGCAGGGGGTTTGACTTTCCTTTTCTTCTGGCTATGTTCCTGTTTTCAGAGCCTCCGGGCCTCGGAGCCGTTGGACCGGAGCCAGGTCAATTGGATCAGGATGAGCGCGGTGCCCTCTGGGTGCCTTCACCATCGTGTTGACCCCTCGTGCCTACCCCTCTCTTCTTTTTCCATGCTGGGGCAGGCACGGGCACCACATTTTTCCTTCTCCCCATCTTCTCCATTGGCTTTTCCAGGGTGTTTTTCCTGGCGCCATGTCCGACGCCTTGGTGGTGCCATGGCCACTGGTTTGGCCTCGGTGACGTAGGTGGCGCCGCTGGTGTTTAGGTCAGTGCCGTGGCTCGGCACCGCGCTCGGCGCCGTGGGCTCTGTCATTGTTGCCTTCATTGCTGCCGCCGCTAGCGGTGCCGTGGGTGTCTCACGGTGCCACAGATGCCTGTGGGTGGTGTGGGCACTCACAGGTGGTGCCGTGCACCCGTGGGTGCCACAGGCGGTGCCAGGCACCGGTGGGTGCCATGAGTCCATGGGTGTCATGGGTACCATGAGTCCTTTTGTGCCCTCGGGTGCCATTGCTGCCATGGGAGCCCTTGGGTGCTATGCTGCCATGGGTGTCTTGGGTGCCATGGGCGTCAGGGGCGCCCATGCGTGCCAGTGCTGCCATGGGTGCCGAGGATACCTGCGGGTTCCACCGTGGGTGCCCTCGGGTGTCTCCCAGGTTGGCATAGGTGCTTGGTGCCCTACTGTGCCACGAGTGCTGCTGGTGCTGCAGGGGTGCCAGTAGGTGCTGTCCAACAGAACTAGGGACAGATCCCTGTTTGCGGACCTCTTCTTCCACAGGACTTGTGGCAGGATGTTTCTGCAGAATGAAGTCCTGTTCAGTAGATTATTTTTTTCCACACATCTTAGTGAGTGGCGGTCTGCATCGGGTCTTGTCTCATCCAGTGGTTTTCCGCTGATGGGACTCTTCTGTTCTGCCAGCAGAATTTCTCATTCAGCTCAGCACTTTCTCAGCTCCCTATGTGGTGCCGAGCTCCCTGACACCCTTCCTGGTGGAGGAGTCTCTAGTGGCTCTGACCTAGACCTCTCTTTGGGGTCCTTCTGCGGTAGAAGGGCATCTAGATAAGTCTCTCCCTGTCCTTCTGTTCAGTGATACAGCGGATGACTCATTTTATATACTGAAGGACACTCCCTCTCTATCATCCGAGTCCGTGAAGGAAGCTCTTTTCAGTAGTTCCTCAATAATGGGGTCCACCATAGTGTTCAGACTGCTTCCGTGGACCATACACCTCTGCGTCTAGACTCTCAGTTATCAAGACAATTACACTCTGTGGAACATTCTAATTCAATGGTCGGGAGACGCACAGACTCTTCCACTCCTTTGACAGGGGTATACAGCCCCCTTCTGATGCTGCCTCTCTGTTGGCTGCTGCGGCACAGGTGGTTAACAACTGTCTAGCTATTATTATTAGTCCAGTCAAGAGTTCAGTTATGGATCCTCAGGCTCCTCCTGCTCCTCAGAGGGATGACATCTTTGTCATTTCTGTATCAGGCAAGCCTTGCAAAATAGCAGCCTGCAACCTTGTCAGGCTCGGACTAATGAAAAAAATAAAAAGTGTTAGAATTTTCACAGCACAGGGCCTAGTCAGAATTTCCTGATACCACACTTTGGATCTGGTCAGGTTCCGCCTGAGTCCTGAGGCGGTCGTCTCTAAACTTCGGTACAGAGTACCTGATTTCTTCTACCCCTAGGGGCAGTCTGATCCAGCGGTGGTATGGCTCACTTCTTTTCTCTAGAGAGATATCTCTTATTCTGAGATATTTCCAAAACCTAGGTGACTAACCAGTCTGTTAGTCCCTTTTTTTTTTTTTTAAATCAGGCTTTCTTCTGTTGATCAGAGCCTCGCAGCAACAGACGTGACCCTTCAGCGAGTCAGAACTTAGATTCCTACTTCCATGCTTGCCTCAACTTAACAGATGACATGCTCCTTTCTTGATCATAGGTCAAGTAGGTCTTTTCCGAGATAGCTTCTTAAATATTCACACCTTCAGTTCCTGCGCACTGGTTCCAAGCCAGTCGCACACAAAGCTATCCTCTCCGACTGCGTGACGGAGCTGTGATTTATTTATTTTTTTTTCAACAAGGCAAACTAGAGTCCTCCTACTCTCTTCAGAGAGGCCGAAGTAAGTAGTACCTCACCGTATTGAGCCACTTCTGCCACTATTTGGTCACTTCATCGAATGAGTTAGCCCTAGCTTGGTCCTGCAGTGTCCCTCCTCGACGCACATCTGCCTCTATTTGCCTTATAAATCCAGCCCCTGTTTTTTTTCTGTCGGAATGTTTTTTTCCGCAGAGGACACATCCTCCTGTACACTTTTTCCTTTCTTTCCTGAGTTCAGAGACTGCTACTACAGTTATACCCACAGGGGCAGGATGATTCCTTTTTGGAATATGCAGTGGCTAGGATCTGATTCTGTTAGACCACCACAAGAGGCTTCTAAGTTGTGCTTCGCCTTCCATCAGGAAGGTTTCAGTTACTAAGTGAAAACCATCCTCCTTGATGGCCTAACCCCACCTGGACCTTCTTTTGCTCACCAAGTAAGGGATTCAAGTGCTCCTGGACCTGTTGTTTGCAGGTCAGCCATACTTGGTAGTGGGGGTTCCATCTGCACTTTTCGGTCTACCCTGATCCAGTACACTTTACCTCTGGCTCTTGCAGTTCCTGAGGTCCTTTTACATTAGCTTAGTACATGTCTTTGACACTGTTAATGTTGATCCTATACCAAATTGTGAGTCCGGGTTCTCGCTGCTCTCTGAGTGGTTGCGGCTTCCTGGCAGAGTTTCATTTTGTGCCCATTGCAGTCATCTGTAAAGTGGTGAGTTACAACTCGAGCGCTTATCTTGTAAGCATTATATTTTTGATGCTCTTTACAAGACAGCTCTTTTGTTAACAGGACAGTCCTTGGCCGTCCTTTCTGGGTGAATCCTATCTCCTACCACCCTATTCAGGGTTGTTGGTTTTAGCTCGGTACTCTCCCACTAGTGTGAATGAGTGATGGAGACTTAGTCCAGGAAGATATGGAAATTACGTACTTACCGTAATTATTGATCTTCTTGGACATTCTCCATCACTCATTCACATGCCCCCCCACCATCCCCTGGATTCACTCGTTTTTCTTTCTTGGTCTTCATGGCCTATGGTTTGGACTGTGAAGACATTGTTCTTTGACCTTTCTTACAAAGGCCATCTGGGCTCTCTCAGGCCCAGAAACTCAGAATGAGTTATTCTCATTGAATTCACGCTGTATATCCTCGATCTAGAAAGGTACTGAGGGTTGGAGGAGTCGGCCTTGAGATAGCCTAGCAAAGAAGCGCGAGTCAGTCTCGCGGTGCCTTGCATGCGTGGTCCTACCTCGGCACT
Source organism: Neoceratodus forsteri (assembly GCA_016271365.2). Taxonomy (NCBI): domain Eukaryota; kingdom Metazoa; phylum Chordata; order Ceratodontiformes; family Ceratodontidae; genus Neoceratodus; species Neoceratodus forsteri. The sequence continues at coordinate 887,500,511 of CM028137.1, read as the reverse complement.
GACCCTTCAGAAAATCTTTGGCTCCCGCTTGGTCCTAGCGCCTCTGGCACTATCCCACTAGTGTGAATGAGTGATGGAGACTGTCCAAGAAGATCAATAATTACGGTAAGTACTCAATTTCCATTTCTTTTCAGCTCCTCTTAACTGAACCCACAGCCAAGATCCCCTTTGAAGCTCTTCTCCTCGTGCAGGCCTGCTTCAGCCCCTTCTCCAAACATACACCTGTTTCACAGGTTGTAACTGTCCTGCCCCAGCAACAAAATACTGCCAAATGGTCTGCTAACTACAGCAGTCCCCTTTCCTGGCTACTCAGAATTACAGAACAGTAAACAAAAACAGGACACAAAAAAACCTAATCCAGACCCCTCTGCTTATTCACTTACACAAACACTGCAAGTTTGGAATGAAATAAAACAAATGGCCTCTGCTGTGTAGATCTTCCTGGATGTAAAGTCTCCACCACTCATTCACACTAATGGGATCTATGCCGGAGGTGCTAGGACCCAGCGGG